>VFFE01007679.1:0-145810 GCA_008921705.1 Burhinus oedicnemus
ACCTACAGTTTGGCAGTGACTGATACAGGTAAAATCAGAAGTGACAGACACGTGTTCAAACATTTGGAGGAGCTTTCAAATATAACACTGATGTTTAAACATAACAAGTTGCCGTTGTAACTTGAGGAAGTCATGCATTTTTATTCTGGTTTTGTATGCTTAGATGTTATTCCCTTTTGTTAGTTTGCCTCATTTCTTTAGTTTCTGAAGATGTTCGGGTGAGCCTTGCTTATGTACTTTACATGAAGGGACCTGTTCTAGTTGAGTCCCCCCTGACTGTTTGACAAGAAAGGTGAAATTACATTGCTGCAGACTAATAGACTGTTTTCATGTATATAGAAGCTCTAAAGGGAACCTGTGCTGCTTTGTGAAAAGATGTTGGGTGTCAAAAAAAAAATCTCTACTCAACTACATTGAAGTAGATTTATGCTGAATGTGACTGTTCAGTCCACTACATGCTGTACGTGCACTAGCACTTAAAAAAAAAAAAAAAAAGACAACCCCCCAGAAAACCCCTGTACAGATAGGATTACCAGAAAATGCATCTAAAATCGAATTTGGTAGAAGAACCTGCCTGGGGCTTAGAAAACCTGTCTTCAGCTGAAGGGTATGGAGACAGGAGAAGCCAGATGACTCAGCCCTACTCCTAGCATTCAGACTGCCTTTGTTTTGGGCCTGGGTAGTTAATTAGTGGTTTCTCGCTTATTAAGTTGCATAAAATGATTGCTGTCTAAGCCAAGATCTAGTGCGAGTGTGTGTAACATTGTGAAACTTTTATTTTTTACTTTGCAGGGTGCTAGGTAGAAGTCTTTTTCCACTGTTATCTATGAGGGAGAGCTACAGGCACAGCTCAGGCCAGAGCACAATCTTACAGAAAAACTAATAGCTCCAAGGTTTTTCTCTACATGTTACTTTGTTATTGAAATGCGATTTCTATTGAAACTTAGAATTTACTCTACAACAGCTGTACTTCGTTGCTGCCTTCTCAAATGTTTGTAGAAACTTTTTGAGCTTTAGAAATGCAGAGCAATTCAGAGCCCCAGCTTGCAGTGACATAGCTGTCTGTGACCTTCTCAAAGTCCCCTTCTTGGTTGCCTGAATGCATTCCCCTCACATTATTTTTGGTTATGCTGCAACTAGCCACCAACCTAGAGCCAAGAAAATTGTGCTCTTGGTTTCTGTGCGTGCTCAGGGTGTACTGCGTAAATGGGCATGCTTTTGGATTGTGCCCAGGCTTCTGAGTAAGGTTGCTGCCCTTGACCTGAAATAACTGTACAGTTGCTCTCTATTCCTCTGTGTGGGATATGCAATATGAAGCTGTGTCTACCAGTGAGTGTGCTCTGAGCGACACTATACTTTTCTCATTATAGCTGTTACTTCTTCAGACTGTAACAAGGTATGATGCTGCATTCCATCTTTAGTCATTTGAATTGTATTCTGTCTTTACAATGTCGCAGTAGTATCTTGACTGCAAAACTGACCTGAAAACTGTACAAAGAATTGTGAACTATTACACAATTGTTTATCGTGCATGGTTTTTTTAAAAGTTACGAAGATTGCCCAGTGCCATTCTAGAATGTAAGGTCTGCAAAATACAAAGGTTGCTTAAAGATCTCTTTGAAAAGCTCCACTTATCCCTCAAACAGATATTCTTCCTTTACACTGTGTTGGGTGAAAGCTAGTCATCCTGCTCTACAGAAGGAAGGTAGCATGACCTGAAATTTGTAGCTTTTTTTGCAGTTAAGCGCAACATAACATTTTCAAACCCTTACTTCCTCTTCGCCTCTCATTAAACTGGAAGTCTTGCTTGTCTTTCTCTTCATCTGCAATTCCCTGTTATGCTTAGCTCAGTGTAGGTTGCTTCCGCTGAACTTTGTTCTGAAAGCAGACAGGTTATTTCTAGAGACAGTAATTCTTTAACTTTTTCCTTTTGCTAATAAATACCACAGAACTAGTGTTCCTGAGACCTTTCAGTAACTAGACTCAATGGCCTCTTGAAGGCTTTTCCCAGGTACTCAAATCACTTTCTTCTTCAGTAGTGTTGAGTGATTCTTCTTGAGTAACCACCATTGTTGCGTGTTTCTTTAGAGAGAATGGCTGCAGTGATACAGAAACAGAGTTAAACCCAAAGACTGCTGTGACCAACACTTGTTTGGAGACTGAAATTGCAAAGTTTTCCGCCTCCCATCTGTGCTATGCTACTGCCCTCGAAGTAGGATCAACTGCCAAATGCCTGTACAGAGTCCTGAAACTCTTTATTAGTTTCTTTAAAACATCTTGCTGGTTTTGGGTGGTCATGTTTTTCAGTGTTGGGCAAAGGTGTTTTGTTGTATTGCCTACTGTCTATTGGGTAAGTACTTGCCTATTTACTAATCTTCAGTGAGTTGGTATTCAGTTATCATTCATGTACGAATTAGAAGTTTGGTGTAGTTGTGTCATTCCAGTACTGCTGATACCTTTCTTTGCTTGTTGCATGTATTTTTGCTGTAAAAGCTCTGTGCAGCTAAATAATGGGTAGCAGGCTACATCTGAGATGTTGCTTTTCTGGAAACTTCTTCAGGTGTTAATGTCCTGTTATCTCTCTAGCCTGTGCATGTTTGTTTATTTGGGGTTTTGTTTGTTTGTTTTAAAGTAAAATCATAGAATGATTTAGGATAGAAAGCACCTCAAGAAGTCACTTAATCCAAGTGTCTGCTCAGAGCAGGATCCACATTGAATTCAGACCGAGTTGAGGGCTTTGTGCAGTCAGATCTTGAAAGCATCCAATGACAGATTCCACAGTCTTTGGACAACTTGTTACAATACTCTGTTATTGTAATAGTGATACTTTATGTAATTTTTCTTCCCCTTATATCCAGTAAGAACCTCCTCAGTTCAGGTCATGTCTGTGGTCTCTTTCTTCTTCTGTGTGCCCATGTAGAGAGTCTGGTACTCAGTGGCCTCTTAGGTAATGGAAAGCTGCTATTTATTAGGTTCTCCCAATGCCGCCTTTTCTGCAGGATGATCAAGCCCTCTTCACTCTGCTTCTCCTTACAGGGCTAGTGTTCCACCCTCCTGACTGTCATGATGGCCCTCTGCTGAACCTGCTCAGGTTTATCAATTTTTTTTTTTTTTTTTTTTTTTTTTTTTGTATTGAGCATCCAAACCAGAGCATCGTACTCCCTGTCATAAATGGTAACCTTGATAAAGAGTATCTAAAACATTGCTGTTGTTAAAAGTAACTTTTCATGTATGCCTGTTGTAGTCACTGAAGTGTTAGTTTGATTTGGGTCTGACTTTAAACATCATAAGCATAGAGGATCATTTTGAAAGAATGCTTTGTTTTGTTTAGCAAAAAGGTAGCAGTTAGAGGAAACACCATGAACATTGATGTAGATTAAACTCATGTTGATCTTTGTATTTTGTTACTATAAATGGTCATGTGAAGCAGATGAAAGTTGGGTTTTTAAAAACTTATTTTAATAGAACTAAGTCTTTATGGAAGTGCCTTCTGTTCCCATCCCTTGCATAGAGAAAGATTTTTACAGAATTACTGTGTAGATATTCTGGAAGATTATTCCACAGATAGATCATCTGAATCAAAAGTACTTTGTATGTCATTCTGCATGATTTGTTCTTGGTTTTCTGATCTGTATTGCTGCAGAGTAGTTGCTGCATCAACTATGGTGATGTATGGATGAAGTTCTGACTTTGAAAGTAGAATTTAACTTACTGATTGCTTTAAAATTTAAGCCTGAGACTGGAAGTTTGGAGGAAGACTTGACTAGTGTAGTAGTAGTTGCACCTGCTGAATACAGGCAGAGATGTGTATAATTAAGATTTTTTTTTTTTCTTCATGCTTCCATAGAAAACTGTAAAGAAACTATGCAGGAACAGTCTTTAAGTGTTGTTTCATCTTAGAATAATCTATGTTCCTGTCCTTATCCAAAACTATTCCTATCCAAATCAATAGATTTGGCTCAGTGTTAGAAATATTTTAGTGCCATAATTTATTTTATCTCTTTTTCTAAATATTGGCTGGGTAACCCTTTTCAGTAACCTCATCGTCGCCACCCTTCCTTGTCTGTGAGGGCACGAAGGAAGCTCAAAAGTCAGTCTGACCATTGTCTTCTTGCTACTTAATGAAGTCTGTTATTTCATTACTGTATTAGCAAGTCTTTTTTTTCATAACTCCCTAGCAGTAAACTTGGTTTGTCAAGCATCTTCCATGTGGAAAAACTGAAAAGCAAGCAGAAATTGGAGATGAGTTATAGTAAGTTAATTAATTCTGGTACAGAACTCTGTAGTCTATTAGTAGAGTAAAAGCTTGGAAGAAAGCTAGCTCTTACATTTCTACATGTTTTATTATTTCAGAGAAATAAATTAGAGCAGTTCAATATACAAGTTTTCATGTAGTTTAGAGTTAATATTACTGTATTAATTTGTGCTTGGCTCACACTTTCAAAATATTCCCTCCATATGTAAGCTGTCAAGGTTCAGTTTAAAATCGCATTATTATTTTTAAGCTGCAAAGTTAGGCATTCATAAGTTCAAAAATCTAATAATTTACTTTCCTAGATGATATTGCTTTATTGTGTATGCCATACTTTTTTTTTTTCTTGCCATAAAGCAATCTTTTGAATATTTGTTCTTGTCTTATTTTGTTATCATACCTTTTTTTGTCACCTAAAGCAAGGTCTTGTATTTTTTCTTAGTATCTGTAATGTAACTATTTAATTCTTTTTGATAAAATCTAATGCCTCAGGGGAACTGATGGCTGGAAGTAAAAAAGCGATCTAAATCCAGGGAAGAGCAGGAGAAAAATCTCTGGACTTTCTGATATAGAAAGAAAAGGGGAGAAATGAATGGCGAATAGTCACTGCACAGTTCTGACTTTGAGACAGAGAGGAACAGAAGTGTGTTCCCTATGGGACACGTTTCACATCACTGCTGAATCCAGTGCAACTCTCTGGAAGTTGGCTTTGCTTTGGGATCTTTCATTGTTCCAGCGAGTCCAGCTTCAGCCTCAATATGTATGCTCAGGGAAGGGTTTCATTGTGAGTACCTTGTGATGAAGTGAGAGTAACTACGCTAAAGATCAAAAGTAGAGCTCTTCTACAGTTTGGTAGTAGGTGCCTGGATTGTAGTAATATTGACTGAATAAGCATGTGATGAATTGTACTTACCTGAGCTGTATCATAGCTGTTCCCCTATCACATCACCAAATCAGGCATCAGTAGCACTTGAGCTTCAAGGCACTCCTATGATAGTAAAAAGCACAGTTTAACTCAAACTGGAGAGCAATATGTGGATAGGATAATCACTAAAGTTAACACTGCAGTAAAAGACAGCCTTATGTTTCCAAGCAGTCCTTACGCTGTGCTGCTCAACGATGGCCCCTATACCAGAGGAGTTATTTGCAGCAGAGAATTTGGACAGTGTGTAGCACTTGCCTTCTTTCACCAATAAGGCTTGTGATGCTCCAGCATTAAGTAAATGAGGTGTCTGGAATAATAGAGAGCTTGAATCTCTTCCAAATGTTAGAGCTCTCTGCTGTAACCAGATAGTCTTGTTGTATTCTTACTGACTAATTGAGGGTGTTATTTAGTCTTTAAATTCAATGAGAATGTAACCACAATTCTCACAAAAAAGTTCTACAATAGTATAATGGAGTCTGGAGTCGCGCCAGTAGATATCAGACTGAAAAAATGAGACTCTTTAGAAGGAAAAGTTCTGCAGTAATTGGCCTGTGGAAGTTTTATCCAGGCAGAACTATGGCACAGTCTTTTGTTGCAAGTAAAATGGTTTTACTTGTTAAAATAACAATGGATTAATTTATTTTTTTTAATAGCAAGAACAACATTTTTGGAGCTATGTAGCCACATTTATTTTTTTGCTTCTAGATGATCCATACTTCATATATAAGATAGTTTCCTTTCTTAGTGGCGTATTAGTCTTGTTTTGAGCTTGTATTAATTTTTTTAGAAAAAGAGAACAAAACACCGGTAAAGCTCTTTTTTCATTAGATTTTCAATTTACAAATACTTAATTTTTATCCTAAACTTTATAAATATAAATTCTAATTAAATGTGTGTTCACAATTAAATATAACATCACTATTTCTGAACAGTCCTTTCTCTTTAATATATAATCAGTTTCAGCTCAGGTCAGTAGTTTCAGCTGCTGAATTTCTCTCCACAGTTACTGTAGGAAAAAATTTATGAATAAATACATCAAAGGTATTCAGCTGCCAGAATAATTCTGGGTCTCATCATCTTAATATATGACTATTTTAATGTATTCACTTCTGATCTTTTTAAAGCTGAAATAGTTGTGTGTTATGAGTGTTGTGACTTCAAACGTTGGCAGGCCTTGAAGCAACTGAGCTAGGACTTATTATAGCGTATCTGGAAGAGCAGCATACTTTCATTTTGCATTACAGCAAGTCATGAATCATCTAGGGAAATACCCACATACTTTGATAAAGACTTATTCACACCTAAGAGTACTACTTTTCTCCTAGTCCCAAACCAGATGTGATTTGACTGATCCATACTCAAGGCACACTTTAAAAAAAAAAAAAAAAAAAAGGTCAATCTTTTGTACTTTGAAAAACTACAAGATGTATTGAGAAGTTTCTTGTACCAGCGATACAGTGCTCCTACATCAGTAGGATGTAGTCTCTAACTAGATTGTTTTTTAGGCTTTGCACACTGTTGCCATTTCTGCAGACATACTTCCATCATGGCCTGATTGTTAGATCTCTTCTGAACTTTTATTAAGTTATTTCTCCCCCAATCTGCCCTCTGTTGCCCTTTGTGTTCTTTGTTCTGTCTTTTGCACAAGTAGTCTTACAAGATTTTTATCTTCCCTCAGGCTTCCATCTCACTATTTAATTGTTTGTTAAACTGGCATCTCTCCCTTCTCACTTTCGTGGTCTCCTCCTTCCCTTCTTTTCTCATAGTCTTCTGCTACCTTGCCTCTTCCTTCCATAATGAAGTTATTTCTTGTTATTGGTCAGTGACATTCATAGTCATGGTTTCATCCTAGATACTTTCTTTGCAGAGCTTTAAGGCACAAGTGTGAAATTATGCTGTTGATGAAGTTGTGGCATAACTGGTTGTGTGGCAGTCTGCACTTGTTTTGATGTTGTGGGCAGAAGGAGCAGTGCCTTTCATAGTTTCTGCTTCCCTGTAATTTCCTAGGTGCTGTCTTGAAAGTGTATGAATACTGTAGTTTTAAGGCAGCCTGCTCCCAATGTTTTAGTATGATGATTGAGAAGTGGTAGGCTACAATTTAATATGGTTAGCTGTCATTTTTAAACTGCATAAATGCATAAGCTCTCCCAACAGCTTCATGTGCTTATCTGATGCTTGAATGTTCAGAAAGGAAGACAGACAAACTATAACTGTCTTATATGTCAGCTTGCCTTTCTTAAAAGGAGAGGAAGAAGAATAGCATTGTACTTTTGAATGTTTGTTTAGCACTAGTTGATAAATATTTTTCTCTAACTTCCATAAAATGCAGGGGAAGGAAAAAGGACAGAATAAAAAGTAGGTCCCTTTCCAATGCACACCTTTGGAGGAACTTGGTTTCACAGGATCTGACTTTTTTCCCTGCAGCGCATGTTTGTGAACAAGTAATGTTTATATGTAGTAAAATGTGTTATTTGACAGTCAAACATAATGCAAAACAAATCTGTTTGGCTTATGTAGGTAATGCAAAACATCAAAGTTGGGTTGCCTGGATTGCTGAATCTGCATTCATGTAGTTGTCATTTGTGGTGAGTGGAATCATGTAGCTATGCTTGCCAAGTATATGTGAGAAACATAAAAACACTAGGAGTTCGTGATACAGAAGCCAAGGTAAAGCAAAACCCAGAGATGAAAGAGGGAGACTTAGTTTCCCTATGTGAAACTGAATGCTGGAAGGTGTGAAGTTTCATTGAAATTGTATGAAAACAGCACATAAGTTTGACAAAAGGTAGCCCTTCTGTGAAGACACTGTGCTACTTTGAAAGAAATAGATAGGGATGTAAACCCAAGCTTTCCTTTTTGTCTCCTCTGTGTAGAGATCAAGACAAAGAAATGTCTGTTAATAGCAAGTAAAATACTTTATTTTTTCCTCTACAGCAAAAGAAGTGGAAAACAAGCATTGCAGAACAATGAGGTAATTCTTTCTTTGTGTAATATATTTTTAAATAATTTTAAATAATACTTTTTTTCTTTTTTTTTTAACTTTTAAGTCCCATAATTATAGTTTTATTTTGGACAGAATGATGGCTGTGGTGCAAATCTGGTTTGAATGATACTTTCAGACTTGCATTGGTGAAACAAATGGAATAATCAGGTTAATCTCATGTGGCTGAAGTTTGACTGCATAATGATATGTGCTTGATGTGTACCATGTGCTTTTTCATTTCTTTGTGCCTCATGAATGTTTAATGACTAGTGTTGCAAGTTTGGCTGTATGCATAGCAACAAACAGCTGCCTGTAGATTTGGTATGACTTGTATTTGCTTTTTATTTAAAAGAAAAAAGTATGGAAAAAGATGTAGAGTCTGACGATTTCTAAAAAGTGCTTCAAACTTCTAATAGGAGGTTTGGCATTTCCCTGGTCTTTTGTGTGTCTGTTAATTCATTTGTTTGAAAAGGATGTATTATATCCCTTTAAGTATTTTTTTTTTTTTTGTTTCGTGTTCAAATAAAATATGACAGTTAGCCCAAAGGGCAGAGCCCGTGATTAGAAATATTGGGTCATGTGATGGTATGAATAGATAATGATTCCACGTACCTTCAATTTTTGCTGAAAACTTAAGAAAAGGCTTGCACTGGATAAATATAAAGGTGTATGCAAGCATCGTGTTAGCTTCTAGCTGGAACTTGACTGCACTATCTGCCATAAACACTTGTGTTTTGCATAGTTATACCTATTTGTAAAAATCTTAGCTTTCTCTTATTCCTACCCATCTTGGATATAATTATTATGAATGAGGAATTAACAGTCTAAGGAAAAAAAACCAAACACTCTGGGAATGAAGGTATGGGTATTAATGCAAGTGCAACATAGAAGTAGAAATGGAGAAGGGATGAATAGAGAGGAAGAACAGGTTCAGGTCAGACATCAAGTACGTTTAGTCAGGTACTGCTAGAAACTTTGATTATCAGACACTGTTTGTCATTTCTGTTACAGAAAAGCAATAACATGGCATGCTTCATTAGGCCTAGACAGTAGTCTTTAGCTGTTGGGATTGCTTGGATTTTTGTGTAATAATTTTTAATTAAAATATTTTTATCATCTATCATGTAGCATCCTATCTGGCTAGAATTTTTATCTGTAGTTTGCATTCACATAGTTATTTGAAAAGGGCAGGACTATAGTTGACTTCATCCCATGGAAAACAGGTGTAGGCTTATTCACAGGGCGTTCAGAGTAAATTTGTGTTTGCTGGGGCTCAGAGCTTGCACTTGTTGCCCACCACATTACATATGTAAACAGTAAGTGAAGAGATTAAGTTGGGCTCTTTGTGCAAGTTTCTGTGGTTTAATCATCCTTGGAAATTAAAAAATAGAGTGCTTGATAGGATTGTCTGAGTTGCTTAGTGGTGAATCACAGTCTACTTTTTGTCTTCCCTATCCTGTCTCCCTAGTTTTTTCTACAGGTTCCTTGTTTGAGTATGTTGTAGTATTATCATAGGTATTGATAACTTACGCTTCACCTGAGTCTTGGGTAGCAAAGATAGCAGAATTAGGTTGATTAGAAAGGACTTGTTTTAAGTACACGTGTACGCCCTTTTAGTCTGTTTTTAGGGCTGAATCCCTGTGTCACAACTGGGAAAGGAAAGAAAGAAAACAAAGGAAAGAAAGAAGAGATACCTGGACTATTAGCTTCTTAAAAAGTATTCAGGTTAGTCAGGACAGAAGATAGGGTTATACAGAGTAAACAAATGCAACTGACCCAAATAAAAGGTGTTTGGGTATAGGAGGGGTTTTAAGTCTGGCAGATTTAGCTTGCAAAGAGTGAGTTGCACTGTTTTTTAGAATTAAAGGAGTAACAAATTCTGGTTTGACTTGAAGCAAGTTTGGGCTGTACAGTCAAGGAGTTTAAACCATTGATGGTCTAGACAAGTGATGGAAGGTATCTTTAAAAATACTAGTGGCTGGTGTCTTCTAGAGACAAGCAATGTCAAGAGATGGCAGATTGCATTAAAAGTTGTAATTGGATGTTTTAATGCTGTGGTCTGCATTGTTTGTGTATCGCTTCTAACAGATATAAATATTATTTTGTATCATGGCAGCTACTTTCTATTGCAATTTGTCTGGAAAGCTTAGTTCTCAGAATTTCTGTTAGCTGTGAGGGTATACGCTCTCGATTCTTACATTTCATTCAACTATGTGAGCAAGTCTTAAATTGGAGGGAAATATTACAAATGCTGAAGAAGGAAGGTAGCTGTAAATAACTTGGATAGGAAAAATAACAGATCAACGTTTAAATAATACATTACCAGAAAAATCTCACTTTTCTTGTTTTGCTTGTTCTATGTGCAGCAGAAAGAGGGAAAGAAGGAGCGAGCAATGGTGGACAGAGTGTTTATTGCAAGAATATGTCGAATCCTAAAAATAATGGTCCCTAGAACACTTTGTAAAGAGGTAAGCATTGTCTGCAGTAACAAATAAAAATGAACGTTTTTGGAGTCAAGTTGTCTTTTGCTATTATATCAATTTAAACAAAAGCATATACTTTACTTGAATAGGACTAAATTGTACAACATGTTTTAAAATAGCAACATATTAATATAAAAATCTGTGTGTATGTTCAGTTGTTAAATCACTAAAAAGTTACATTCTGGTTTCAATTACAAGATAAGCCGTTTACTGTCAGCTAATAACTACTGTCTGTAGCATATCTTTTAAAAGGGCATCCAAGTTTTGCTTGATTAGATGCAGTTAGTCTAATTCTCTGTGCAAATGCTTCTTTTCTTTACATAGCATGCTGTTCATCCATAATTTTGCTTTTGTAACTTACATCTAGGCCAACCCTTATTGGAAAGTGAATTTGTCAAAAAGTCTGTTTGCATAGCTTTGCTGAAATGATGCTGACTAGCAAGATAAAATTGTTTGTCTCAGCATCTTTCTCATGCTTTCCAGAACACTTAAGTTTTCTTAAAAGAGCATTAGCTGAGCTCAGAACTTAAGTGATGAACTGTAATATATTAGAACTTCAACATACATCCGGAATGAGAGCCAGCATGGCAGCTGGCTAGCCTGGATAAACAGGGACCTTCAACAGCTCCTTCACAAAAAGGAAGTACATGGAAAGTAGAAGCATGGATGGGAATGCCTCTGAGAGTGCTGACAGAGCTAGCCTCCATCAACTTCAAAAGGTCATGGCCATCAGAAGAGGTTACTGATAATCCCTGAAAAAAATCAAACATCACTCCCATCTCTGAAAACAAGTATACTAGAAGCTGCAGGCTGGTCAGCCTCACCATATTCCTAGTACGGCTGTGAGCAGTCCTCCTGGAAGCTAACTCTGGCCACATGAAGGACGAAAAGGTGATTGCATACAGGCAGCCTGGATTTACGAATGGCGGATCATGCCTTATTAACCTGATTGCTTTCAGTGATGAGATGACTGGCTGTGTGGATAAGGGAAGAACAGAGGATGTTGAATACTTTGATTTTAGCTAGGCCTTGAGACTAAGATCTCCCCTAGTACCCTGACAGCCAAACTGAATTGGCTGGATGAGTGGACAATGAGGTGGATGGAAAATTGGCTGGACCGTTGGGCTAAAAAGTTTTTGATCAATGGTGCAAGGTCTGACTGGTGACTGGTTACTAGTGGCCATGTTTTGAGTGGGGAGTTGGAGAAGGTGACTTTCAGAGGTGCCTTGCAACCTATATGACCCTATGCTTATGGCAGAAAGGTGTCTCAGAATAGCAGTAACTTCTTTATCCCTGCAATCCTCCATCTTACAGGATGTCTAGTATATGTATCAACCAAATACAGCTTTTTTTAAAGACAAACTTTCTCCATAAAAATATAATCAGTATTTTATTAAAAATATTGTATGCTAATGTGTTTCCTGCGAAGTAAGCAAATATTACATTAGCTGGGGGCAGCAGGGTACTACTTTTCTGCTAGATATCATTGGAGCACTTAGAAAAAAAGTGGTGTATTTTGTCCATTGTTTAACTGTTACACTTCTATTTTTGTACTAGACAGGTTATTTGCTGCTTATTGCTGTGATGCTGGTAGTCCGCACGTATTGTGATATTTGGATGATTCAAAATGGAACAGTCATTGAAAGGTATCTATAACCTTGTTATTTTTGAACATTCTTTCCCATGTTTAACAGGGAGAGTAGTCTGTCAGAACACATTCAGACATCTTATAGTTTGGTTATTTATATAAAACTGTTGGAAAACTGGTATAGTTGCAGTTTTGGAGGGGGATCCCTATTTTTTTTTTTTTAAAGAAATTTAATTTTGAATGAACTCTTTTTGTGCTGCTGAACACAATTTTATTTTTTTAACCAAAATTTACTTATTAAATTATTTTCAGTTCTTTTGGTCATGTTTTATACAGTGAAGACTCTAAATCTCATGTTGATCTGAACTTCCAAGAGGGCACTTCAGAATTGCAGCATAGTGGTTCTATGTCATAGACTCAGACGTGTTGCTGGATATTAGGACTGTTACTTCTTCCTACTGTGCTGTTTGCTCTTTAGAGTGATAAACACAATGCTTTCAGTCTTACTGTTTTAGAAAGTTTTCTAGACCTCTGATTAATCTTGTTGCTGTTGTTGCTAATTGAAGCAAGTCAGAATTTGTCTTGACGTGTGAATTCAAAATTATATTGTATTTCAGCAGAGGCTTTCAGTGCTTTGTAGATTGGAAGGACTGCTTTGTTTCTGTCTTATGAGAAACTATGGGAGGAAAGGAACTGATAGTCTGTGACCATGAATTTCTGAGCCCTTAATGCAGGCAGTTAGTGCAGGAACAGAAGGGAGATAATTGCTTAGTCTGTCACTTATCACTTAACTTACAGAAGTCTGTCATACTTTATCCTACAGCTGATACTACAGATTTCCACAACGATTTTTTTTTTTCTCTGTGTGGTCCACTGTGAATTTATCCACTTAAGACGTGCTAGTTTACACTTTCTTGTTTCTCTTGTAACTAACTCTTAGCTGATGGTCGTTTGCAGTGCTATCATTGGCCGCAGCAGAAAAGATTTCAAGAAATACTTGTTCAACTTCATCGCCGCAATGCCTGCTGTAAGTGCTTTTCTTGTGCTGGCCTTTTAGTAGAATATATTTTAAATGTAAATTAAAAGTTTGAGGAAAAGATTTCGAATGAGTGTCTTAAAACCCATGGAAATTACTTGTTTTATCTGCAGGTCTATATTAAGACACGTTTCATTTTCTGGCTCCAATGTGTGGGAGACTTCATCAGCATGTTTCCTTATTGATTGCAACTATTTTTCTGACAGATATGTTTAGGTTTTCAGGTTGGTTTTGTTGATGGCAATTTTGACTGATAGCTTGGCGTTCCATCTGTAGTCCTGCATAATAACATCTTACAGATTGGATGATGTTTCAATATTGTAGATTTGGGATTCTTTTGACACCATTGAAGATGAAGATTTCTATTTAGTCTTCAATTTTTATATTTCTTACAGCTTTTTCTGAGATGTTAGGTTTTTTTCCGCCCTTTAACTTTCCTTCAGCTTGTCAACATCTCTGACCTGCACCAGATAGACATAATTGTTACTACCTAATAGATAATGTACCTGGTTTATAAGACATTTAAAAGTGAATTGATCAATTTAAGGTAGTGGTTGTCAAATGGTGGCTCTTTCCTAAAGATTATCAGAAGAGCTGAAGATATGCTATATGAACATAATTTTATATTAAATCTTTTGATGTGGTGAGATCCACTGGGAACTGAAGTTTTCAAAAATGTAGACAGAAACCTAATTAATGGTCCAGCAGATGCTATATGGGTGGTCTTAGGTGTGTTAATAGTATTATTTACTTCAAAGGGAGAATTCGCCTGTTCTAAAGTGTTTGCACAATTTATGTTGCAAACTGATCTAAGTATATTAAATCTTGTTAGCTAAACATTGAAATACTGTCTCTTATTTTAGATCTCTTTAGTGAATAACTTCCTGAAGTATGGTCTAAATGAATTGAAACTTTGCTTCCGAGTAAGACTTACCAGATACCTCTATGAGGAATATCTTAAGTAAGTAATACCTTGTTAATATCTAAAGGTTTTAAAAACTAAATTGATTAAAATCAAACCAAGTCATTTGAAGTACATAGTAAGAAGGCAGCAAGGTGCTTAAGAGGTTAGGTATACTGTTTAGAAAAGGCTTTTGGTTGTAATTAATGTGCAGTTAAGGATAAGTGGCTTATCCAGGTTGTATATGACACATACAAAGACAACAAAGTTGGCTCAGTTGGGGGGAAAAAAATAATAATGCACTGTACTGCTTTCATTACTGGGTCAGCTTCCAAAGTACTTCAGTTGTTTTCAAATAGTGCTAAGAATCCTGCAGACTTAATTGGATGCATGAACTTGAGTAGCTGCTTGTGTTCTTTTGTACTGAATTTTGGTTGTCAGGTGTGCTGATGCAGAGTTTGTGAGGGTTTTCTAACTCTTAAGTGCAGCAGCAGTGCATAGAGCAGCATGGGCCTTACCTTCAACTGAGATATCTTGGGGCCTAAACGGTTCTGCAGGGTTTAACGTGGATCTGGTTAGGCAGAAGTACAAGCTATGTTGACTCCATATAGTCATTTAATGTTTGAGCTACTTTGTCTCAGTTGTATGAAGCAGGGGGCTTCCAATTACTTGAGATCCCAGGTAATGAATTTTTTTCTGCCACTTAGCTATTGTTTTGTTTCAGAGCTTATACGTACTACAAAATGGGAAATCTGGACAACAGAATAGCTAATCCAGATCAACTCCTTACACAGGATGTGGAAAAATTCTGTAACAGTGTAGTGGACCTGTACTCAAACCTTAGCAAGGTAAGTCTTTTCAGAGAGAACTTTGAGTAATAGCTGTGGATGTTTAGGATGTGATGTCAGAGCTCAAAACAATTGCTTGCGTTTATATGTGTATTGCTTGGAGTACGGTGCTAAAAAAACTGTTTATGGTATTATGTCATTTCACACTGCTTTCCATGACCTCTGCTAAAGCACTGTTGTGGATTGTTACAATTTGTATTAAATTTTCTTCTAAAGAACTTACTGCATTCTTTTGCAGTTGAACAGTTGTAAGTATGCTTTCTCAGCTAGTTAGGTTTCAGAAGAAAACCAATGGCTAGCTTTTAGTTACATACAAGTATTACTTTGGGTAGAGGGGTGTGGTGGAATAAGCATTTCCCTGTGTTGCTGGTGTAAACTTTAGGGGCTTTAGGTAACGAAGTAGAATACTGTTGAAATTTTTAGACGAAAGTTTTTGATGCTATGCTGTTGGTACAAGCACAAGTATAAAGCAAAATGCAAGTTGATATGTTCAAAAACTTCTTGCTACAAAACTTGTAGTTTGCTCTAGCTTTGAGAGAGGGTGTATGGAACAGGATGCTTGCAAATTGGAATATTGCTTCTATCAGGTACGTAGCCATCTATATGGCATTGTCCTTTTGCTCAGTATTTCTCACAGTTCAGTTAAGTAATCATGGGGTCTAGTGCAACTTCTCTTAGTGAGCAGAGTGTTACTACAGACCTAAAACAGTGAAGTACTTTTTTTGTATGGTATGTACTTTATCTGAATATTGTGATGGTTTTATGTTCAATTCTTGTGTGAATGTTTTCAGGAGAATGTCATGTGTCTGAGATTCCTTGTGCTTTAGCATTTAGTTTGTATATAATACGTTAACCATGCTTTTAATACAGAGCTATAACTGTTCTTGGGGTGATTGGTGGTTTCTGGACCATTCTGTATTCGTTTTATGTTGGTGTTCTAATGATTTTTTTTTTCTATGCTTTTCTTACAGCCCTTCCTAGATATAGTTTTGTACATCTTCAAGCTAACAAGTGCAATAGGAGCTCAGGTAAATTGAGTCGATTTTTTTAGCATAATAAGCAAATTTTCCCTCTTTGGTTATAGCCTTGTACCTGTTTGGAGTCTGAGGAAAACTCTAGACAATATTTATAGATTCATCCATTACTTGAAGGGATATACTGAAAATACGTTTTTATGCTTACTGTTTTGTATGCTTTAGTGCTCTCTATCTTGAAGCAAGCAAAGTAAAAATCAGAATTTGCAGGCATTCGACCAACAATTTGAAGAAACAAAGTTCTGTATTTTCTTCTAGCAGTTACTTGGGAATCCCATTTAGTACAGTACCCTTCTGGCTGCTTGTATCTTGCATGACTTTCGTTTAAGGGAGAAAATAAGTTTTCTGTTCTTTTGCGGCCTCTATAAAGGGGAGCCATTCCTTGCATTGAGCTGTATGACCATTATATTCCCCCAATAAGCTGAATCATTTCAGAAATAATTCTTCAGCTCAGTAAAATTATGCGTTATCAAAAATGTTCAAGGTTTGACAAGAAGTAGCTCCTGGGACCTATAATGTAGATTTCTCTCAAAACAGACTGCAGTAAGGCTTAGCTGAACCTAGGTAACTTCTCCGGTTTCAGATGCCTTTGCATTGTTCTCTGTAATACTTAGGTAATACAAACAGTTTATGCCAAATTCAGTTTATGCTTTTGGTTTTATGCCATGCAACACTTCAGTAATATTTAAGCATGCAGTTTGGGAGCCCTGGTCTATTGAAGCTTAGGACCCAGAAGAATAAGAGATCCCTACCAGGACTGCTTGAGAGAAGCAGGAAATGTGTTGGAGTTGTATGGATCAAAGAAGGGAATGGGATTGAAAAATTGAGTGCTGTGACAATGTAGCAAATATAGAGAAAAACAAGTAGGAGGAAATGAGAAAGGACCAGGAAATACTTAATGAAATAAGCTAGGACAGTAGGATGTGGAGATCACACTGGGTGATGATAAAAACTTGAGTAGAAGGCTAGAACGGGAAGGGCATCTGGGAATAGAGTTAGTAAAATTAGTAAAAATATCTACAGCACAAAAGAATGACAAGAGTAATTGAATTGGTAACTTAGACACATGGGAAGTGAGAATCAAGGGATTCATACTTTCTGGGCATTTTGGATACGGATGTTGCAATTTGAGATCATCTAGATGGTAAGCTTTTATTCTTTTTTTTTTTTTTTTTTATATTCACAGGGTCCAGCTAGCATGATGGCGTACTTGATTATTTCGGGGTTTTTCCTTACACGTTTAAGGAGACCAATTGGCAAGATGACTATTATAGAACAAAAATATGAAGGGGAATACAGATATGTCAACTCACGGCTTATTACAAACAGGTATAGATTTACTTAGGTGGCAAGATACAAATGACAAAGTAATACTGCAGTGTAAACGGAAGCTTTGTTAAAATATATTTGGAAAGTCTGATACTATCAGTTCTGAGCTATGTGTTTGCATCTTTATGCAGATTATTATGAAATAATTTGTATGTGCATTATATTCCTAATTTAAAAGATAAACTATAGCTGGGGTATAAGCTTATGTTCTACTGTTGTGAAAAAGTACAAACTCTTTATTTTGTAAGATAACTGAAAGGGCTATATTCCTGTGTTTTATGGATGACTTTTTCAAAGACTGTCTTTAACAAAGTGAAGTTGCATTTTTTTATGGGTTCGTTTGGTTTCTTTTTTAGTGAAGAAATTGCGTTTTATAATGGAAACTTGAGAGAAAAACAGACCATTCACAAAACCTTCCGTAAACTGGTAGGACTTCTTTTATCTTTTAGAACATCCTAAGCAAAACTTCCATTAATTTTATCATGGTGATTCTTGACATATATTAATATAAATTGAATTACAGTGGCTTAGTGTTTATGCTGCTGCAGTTGTTAGATTTAAAAATAAATTAGTAGGCTATAAGCAGAACACAGGTTTCTGACAGAATGGTCTTTCGCTTACCACTTACCTCCTTTTCATCCACCACAGTTACTATTCTCTCACTGCTTAGTTTCACGGGTAGGTTGTTTGGATCTAGAGTGCAAGTCTTTACCAACGGGAACACTTGTGTAATGCTTGTTACAGTTACACAGTTACAGTGTTGAGGTATCTGTGATTTACTGAAAAATAACTATGGAATCAAACGTCTGTAAAATAATAAAAGATAGTAAAACAGATACTGATACAGCTTGACCTTTTTTCTTTTGTAACTTACCAGGTGGAACACTTGCATAATTTCATCCTGTTCCGGTTCTCTATGGGTTTCATTGACACTATCATTGCCAAATGTAAGTGTTTGTCCAGTGCTAATGGATTGCTATAAATAACAAAGTGCTAACCTTGTTACATGACAATTCTTTTTTTTCTTATTGCTTCAATTAATGTGTAGCTTAATATTTACTCTTAAACTGCAGACCTTGCCACTGTGGTTGGTTACCTGGTTGTTAGTCGTCCATTTTTGAACCTGGCTGATCCTCGTCATCAGAATAGTACTCATGCAGAACTTTTGGAGGTAAATAGAACAGAATCAAAACAATTTCCTGAATTTAAATTTTATTAGTCCACATAAAGAAACTTTCTTCTACTCTAGGATTACTACCAAAGTGGAAGAATGTTACTGAGAATGTCTCAAGCTTTGGGCAGAATAGTCTTAGCAGGCCGTGAAATGACAAGATTGGCTGGGTAAGCTTAATAGTAATTGTGTAAAATAATCTTTCTTAAAGTTATGTTGTTGCTGTTTGTCAGCTCATTTTAAGAAACTGACTGTAGAATTAAAATGAGTTTATGTGCTTTGTTCATTGTAGCAACTAAGTGTTAATCTAGAAATTAAAAACATTTAATGCTGAAAACATATCTGAATATGTGCTAATTACGTCCACTAATAATTTCAGATGTAAATAGTGGCAGCACACATTTTGAATGTTCAGTTGAAAAGATATTGTCAAATGCTCATAAATCAATTATGTATTGATTACTTACCAAACTTTTTTTTTACATCTTAAGAAGAAAAGTTATCAAATACTTGGCTATTACAGGAAAAGGTTCTTGTAAATGTAGTGAATATTAGACAATGTCAGTGCAACTCTTAAAATGTAAACATTCTGTTTCTGTGCTGCGTTAAATAAATTTGTCATTTTGACAGTTTAACAGAGCTCTCATTAGAGCTTCTATGGATTTCTAAAGATTAATTATAGTTTTGTGTAACTTGTGGTTTGTGTTTTTTCTTTTTTTTAGTTTCACAGCTCGAATTACAGAATTAATGCAGGTTCTGAAGGACTTGAATAGTGGCAAATATCAGCGTACTATGGTATCACAAGAAAAAGGTACATGTGACATAATATGCAATATGGGTATTTCTCCATGTAGTGTTCCAGCCTCTAATACTTTTTTCTTTATTTAAGATGTAGATAAAAAGCAAGTTTTGCCTTTGATACCTGGATCTGGAGAAATTATCAACACTGATAACCTTATCAAGTATGTTTACAAAGTTTCCACTATTTGTAACATAGTCTGGCTTTTAAGTCCTTCTCTCTACCACAATTAATAGGAGTTTTAATACACATTATTACAGTATGCAATTTCTGTTGTACTATGGTTTATTTGCAAATAATTCCACCGGACTCCCACTCAGCATTTCTGTTCTGTGAGTCAATCCTTTTCCTCTCATGTTAGCAGAAGACATAATATACTGTCTGGACTTAGCCTTTTTGGTAACGTTTCCTGCTGTCCTTTGCCATATGACTTCCCAGACCATTTTGTTAACACTTTATCAAATTTCTTCTTAAAAATATGTTGGTTACAGATTTTATTCCATGGCATAGTTCAGCTGTAAAAATCAGGGGCAAGTCTGTATTCAGTTTCACAATACTTGCTTGTATCTCTGTATGCTTGGATAGTTCATTGATGTACTCAAGTAGCAATCAGTTCCTCAGTTCTTTGCAGGCTGAGGAACATAGTATTGACATAGTAGTACTACTTAAAGGTATAAAGTAAAGCCAGTTAAGAGATTAAATAGCCTCAATCTGGTCAATGTGGAAAGCACATAGTGGTGCAGAGGGGAAAGGGGGGAGGAAGCGGGAAAGGAGATGATAGAGCTATTTTTATTAGTTTAGTTTGAAAAACAAACAAACAAACCTAAACCACCAAAAACAAAAATCCAAGGGGGAGGTGAGCACAGAAGTCATTCATTTTGTATTCTAGAACTGTTGTTCGTTTTAGTGGCCAGCTGAGTCCAAACCACAAGAGATTACACTTCCACTCGCAGGTTTAAAATGAAGTGCATCCTTCAATGTAGTTTTATATCCACAAGAAGTTTTGGAGACCAAAGGCTTGAAAGGATTCAGAAAACATACGTGAAGGAAAAAAAATAATCTGTAGATGTTTGTTAAATACTAAGGTACCACTTTTGGTTCAAGAACTTCTTTAGCTGTTAATAGTTGGAAACTGGGACTGAAAAAAGTACTGCTGAAGTCTTGCCCTATTTCTTAAATCTGAGTAAGCATGCAGTATTAGCAGCTTTTAGGCAATTATTCTTTTTTTTTTTTTTTTAATGTTGCAATACAAATAGGTTTGACCATGTTCCATTGGTGACACCTAATGGAGATGTTTTGATTCAAGACCTTAACTTTGAGGTAAGCTTTGGTTTTGGGGTTTTATTGATATCATAGAAAAATATATTCATATAAAATTTTAAAGTGAAGATGATCATTTCAGAGGTAATCTGATTTATAAAAAAATGTGGAAACCAAAATGGAGAGGTGCTTATATAGTATGCTTAAATTTGAACAAAGTTAATTGTCATGTTTGTTTAAAAAAAAAAAAAGTCAATAAGCTATTTTCCAAAAAAATGTTTTTGTTGCTACAAGTGTGTTTTCTTCCAGCTGCAGTTGGTGCTAAACTAGTTGGGAAAAAATTAATTATTGGTTGAAATTACTCATTGTAAAGTCAGAAAGTACCATGTACAAGCCAATGAGGATACCAGGTTGTCTTATTGTTTGTAGAAGCTTTCAGAAATTCTTTCTCACTACCCTTGTAATCTGTTGGCTTTGCATTTTTAGGTTCGATCTGGTGCAAATGTTCTGATTTGTGGGCCAAATGGGTGTGGGAAGAGCTCACTCTTCCGTGTTCTTGGTGAGGTAAGGGAACTTTTTTAAATAAACGGGAGAATCCAAAGGACTGTTGTAATTGGACTTTTTGGTCAAGTTTAAACCTCTTTCTTGTTGCAGTTGTGGCCTTTGTTTGGTGGGCGTTTAACAAAACCTGTAAGAGGAAAGTTGTTCTATGTTCCCCAGGTGAGGCCAAGGACTTTAATTGACAAGTGTTCTCTTTCTTCCTACTTTGGCTATGTTTAGAAATATTTGACATTCCTTTTTTCCCTCCCCCCAAACTGTATCTCAGAGACCATATATGACACTTGGAACGCTCAGAGATCAAGTTATATATCCAGATACTTTAGAAGATCAGAGAAAGAAAGGGATTTCTGACCAGGTAATGATAATTAGTTCATTAACCCTTTGTCTTTGTTAAGATGAGTAATGCTTCAGATTTAAAAATACTGAAATTGTTATTAAAAACACTGCATGTAGTTTGTTTTTAATATTTATAAGGGTTGATAGAGCACCAGTATAATAGTATAACCCTTTATAACATTTTTCAGTCATTTCTTTATTAAGTTCACGTAAGCTCTATTTGTCATTTCTGTTTCAATAAAAGGTGCTGAAGGAGTACTTGGATAATGTCCAGCTGGGTCAAATCTTGGAACGTGAAGGAGGCTGGGATAGTGTTCAGGACTGGATGGATGTACTCAGCGGGGGAGAAAAACAGAGAATGGCAGTATGTCTCAAAAGCATAAATACTTAACAAATACTGGACATAGGTTGAAAATGTAACTTGAATTCTAAGCGGGTTTTTGGGTTGTTTTTAGTTTTTTTTTTTTTTTTTTTTTTTTTTACTAAATATTTACTTGAAGAAGAAACCCCCGAAGTGTGAAATCCCTGAATACATCGAAAACAACCTAAAATAGAGCCTATTGTACCTAAAATTTAATAGGAAATGTTGACCTCTTACCACACCTTACACTTTGATTATATAAAGAGAAGTTCTAAAATAATTTATTTTTCTAGAAATATGTAAAGATAATATACAGCTCTCAGATTTTCAGGCTTCAGTGGATGCCAACTTAAATTTCCTTGCCACAGTGAATTTTTGGATACTAATTCTTAGTTTAACTTCTAACACTGCATTACTTGTTGTAGTTCTGTATGCAGAGTAGCTTTTTGGTTTGTGTTCCAGATGGCAAGGTTATTTTATCATAAGCCCCAGTTTGCAATTCTGGATGAATGTACCAGTGCCGTTAGCGTTGATGTAGAAGGCTACATTTACAGCCACTGCCGAAAGGTAAGCTCTTTGTTTCTAAAACTATAACCCTGTATATTAGCAGGAAACTTGAAATGATACAAGGTGCACTCTTCCTTATGCCTGGTGCAGATTAAAAAAAACCCCAAAACCAAACCAAAAACAGCTTAGATGGGCATGCAAGGACCCTTTATGCACACTAGAATTCAATAATTGTTTTGTAGTATTAAGATAATTTAGATGTACGCATGGCCTCTGTACATCAGAGAACTCTTACTAACTGGTAAGTAACTCTGCTTTTCCAGATAAACTCTTAAAATGTCCAGTGAAGATTAAATAATCTAAAATTTTATACTTTTTTTGGTTGTCGGAGAGGTGTCTTTTGGCCAGGGCAACAGAAGTGAAAGGTGGGAAACTAACAGTTCTGTCTCTTTTGAAAAACCAAGCACTCTAGGAAAACATGATGATATTAAATACAGTTTTCTATTTCCTTTCTCTCTTATACTCACCTTTTCAGATTCTATGTAGTGCCATGTGAAATATCAGTAAAATTCAATTTCACACCTCTAGCTTGGGAAAGAATGGCCTTGAGAATAATGTTAATTATTGAATAGCGGTATTCTCAGAATGGTAATGGAGCAAAGCTGCACGTTCACTGAAATAACATGCTTGAAACTTGGAAGTGGGAACTTAAGGAGCCTTCTGTAGTAGTAAACTGACGCTAGATGAAGACTCTGCAGAAGAATGGACACTACTGAACTCATTTTGCCACATTAATATCAATACCCTGACAATTTTCTAAGTCTGTTTTGCATATACTTGTTATTCTGTTAACTTGAATGTTCATCTGTACTTTTGGTTTAGAGTTACTGTTGCCAAGTGGCTAATGCATGTTACTGGAAAAATAGCATTCCTGGTTAAGCTGTCCTTGCAGAACGAAAAAATGTTACCCTGTTTTATCATCAGAGTCATTTCGTCCTTTAATTGGTGCTACTGTTTGGGATGCATAATTAACTCAATTGCAAGGAAACAAAGGAAGGTTATTCACCTTTAAATTATCACTTCAATTTTTTAATTCATTAAGAGCTTTTGTGGTTTTATTTTTTTGCTGTTAAGGTAGACTTCTTTTGATCACCAGGCTTGTTTTACCTGCCTTTTACCTTACCTTCTTTGCCCAGTTCATTCTACATTTTGCCAAATCATTAGAAGCAAAAGAATGGTGAAATCAATTAGAAAAGATAAATCCCTCCTGCTTTTTTTTTTTTTCACTGCAAAATCTTGTATTAACTCTACATGTATGTACTGTTAATAATAGAGTCTGGAAGTTTGTGTTTATGAATTTAAGCTCTTCAGCTGAAATCATGCTGAAAAATAAATAACACCTAACCCATGAGAAAAATTAACTGCTTTATTCTGTATATTTTCTTCTTGTAGGTTGGCATCACTCTCTTCACTGTCTCCCACAGAAAGTCACTCTGGAAACATCATGATGTATGTAGTCTTTGCTTTTGCTAAGGAAATCTGTAGGTGGTAGGGGTTTTGTTGTTTGACTTTCTATTAAATTGAACTTACAATTCAAGGTGTTCTCATTTTACATGATAATAGGTCATGTTCTGTTTTTTTAAAACTTTACTTTCATAATCCAGTTGCACTGTTTGAAATATTCCTACGCTTCTAGTTATGAAGGGAAAAGTAACCAAAAATCTTTAAACGTATCTGTAAAACTAGCCTCAAAAATGTGAAAGGCTCACTAGATAGATACTTAAGTCTTCCTTCTTAGCCTCAAAGAAACGCTTGAACCAGAATCCAGTAAACAGCATGGAGTTTTTGCTTTCAAGATACCTAATATATCTACACATTAAAAAAAAAAAAAAAGTACACCTCTAATACATGGACTTCTTTTCTTCCAAATTAAGATTTTGCTATTGTTATTACTTTTTATGCAGACAGACTGTATGTGTGGGGAAAAAATACTGAATTAATACACAGGGATGAATGTGTACCTTAAGTATCCAGTCACAAAACCCAAGGTAGCAGTGTTAAGTTTAGGTGTGACCATTAGCAGACTGAGAGATGATATGAACAAAAACAGTGTCACTTTTTTTCCAGAGGCAATTGAATTTAATGAAACATTAGGTGAGAGAAGCTTACCCTCTGGCTAGCTGAGTTTAAGATTTTGCATTAAAACTACTTCAAAATATAATTTATTTAGGCGTTTATAGACCTGGTAATTTTTAGGTGGTTGATAACATGCTCTTTTATTTCAGTTTTACTTGCACATGGATGGCAGAGGAAACTACGAGTTCAAGAAAATAACCGAAGACACAGTTGAATTTGGATCTTAAAGTCATGAACTGAACTGCTGCAGAGACTGATGATTACAGGAAGTGTGTAGAATGACAGATACTGTACAATAAAACTACTCAGCTTGTTTTTTTAACAAATTAACTAGGATAACTCAAAACAAGCTGTTAAGCGTTTACTATTATGTAGAATATTGCTAATTGTGTATATGTTGGTTTAATTATTGATATGTACTAAGAATGTCCTTATTCTTGTGGTTTAAAAACCTGCCTAAATTAAATTGGGCTTAAATCAGTGTAACCTGATTCATCCTGGGATGCAAACCATTTGAAATCAGCTGATTTGACTTTTGTAGACCTTCTTTCCCTTCAGTGAAAAGCCCTGTTAAAATTAGGGTTGCTACCTCTCTTGTTCCTGCAAAGCAGTCTTGGATTTTTGCTCTGTTCTATGCATATTTCTAAGTTATCTCACATGGTGCAGGATATTCTCCCATCTTCAGATCTGTACCCTGTTAAATGAAAGAGCCTTTTCCTTGACCAAGCCTTGATATGTAGCCGTTATGCCCTTGCTGATAAAGGATGGACTGAACCTAAAAGACAAAACTAATTCCTTCTGCTAAAAAAAATTAAGCTTGTTCTTTGCTGGGTTTTGCATTCTCTTTAATATCTGTCTGTCCATCCAATTCTGTCTGCTGCTCAGCAATCCCATTCCCTCCCAATTTAGCAAAAGCTTCATCCATCCCCCAACCCAGCTGCCCTTTTTCTGTCAGATAAATACTGTGGTAATGAAGAGTTGAGAACAGATTGAGGGAGGAAAGGACTGACCCAAAAAAAAAAAAAAAAAAAGAGAGAGAGGGAAAAGAAAAGCGGTGTTCCTTGTATCAATCAATATTGTGGATGTTTTCAGCTCTGAAGAAACAAATGGCTCCCACAAGTAGAATCGGAGGAAAGAATGTGGGTCCAATCATTCTTCTCTTGAAATCAGTAGGGATTAGAATGGACTCAAAAATGTTAAGCTGTGAAATAGCAGGCTGTTGTCTGTCCTGTGTGTGTTCAGTCCTGTAATACAGCAGTTGCTTTTTCTAAGTTCCTCCTCTTCTCCCTGTTCAGAAAATCAGATCCTCCTCATGGTTTTAGCTGCCCTTCAGGTCTGAGTTTGAAAGTAAATGTGCTTCCTGTTTGGACCTCTGGGCTGTGAAGCCTAAAATGATATTTTCATCCTTCACATTTATTATGTTATTTGTCATGAGGTTTCATGATTTCTGATACAAGTTATTCACCAGTGATTCTTGCTGTTGTCTAAGGATCTCTAGTCCATGCTGGTTTTCTTGTTCCAGCTGCCAAATCCCCTTGAAGAAACCAAACTCTTTAAATAGTTTACTGTTACCATTTTTTCCATACAAACGATTACTGTGGTTGCCATGTGACTTTGACAAACATAAATGCAGCAAGGTGATTTTTGTGATCATGGAATAGGAAGGTATAACTCGAACTGAATCGCTGCTTAGGCTTTAAAACAAAAATTTACAATACCTGTTGTACAGTGAAGGTCTAGTAGTTTTTTAGTGTTCCATATAAGATATAATATAGGAATGCACTACATGAAGGCATGCATAAAATATGCAATAAATCTGTTCTCTGTGCATCTTTTATCAAGGGTTTAGATTAGAAACAAAATCGATTTTTTTATAAAATGGGTATGTACTTGGATGCACTGCTGTCTGTTGATTTTTACCCAATTTGATTAGTCATCATCTTTCATGTTGAAATTGCTACCTGTTAATGTTTTTCCTTTTATCATAGTTCTTGCCCATACCTGTCAGTACTACTATTCTTTCATAGTACTCAAATGCAAACAGCTATCCTGGTATAAGACTCTAGTGACCACAGCAGATTCATAGTATAATGCATCAATGAAAATCAAAAAAGCCTCTTTGAAGCATAGTGTATTCAAGAGAATAAGGTACCATAATAAATTCTTGTGCTTGGTCCACAAGAAAGCAAATAGTTATCTCATTTTCTTAATTTTTTTTTCCCTGTTCATTCAGATTCTCACATCAGCTGTAACGTAGCAGGTAGCAGCATGCTGTATGTGAGGTGGTAGGTTTTGGTTTGTTTGGGGTTTTTTGTTTTTTTGTTTTGTTTTGTTTTTTTAATTGTAACCATGAAAATATGGATGCCAGATAGCTATTTTTTCTTTTTGGTGAAAGTTCTCAGCACAAATGCAACTTCTTCCCTTGCAAGGGATGTTTTATTAGCCTTTTAGAGAGAGAAAGGAAAAAAAATAAATCTCTAAAATGAGAAAGTTGCTATTATCCTTGTGACTAGGGCAGACTTTGCAGTGGAGTAGTGAACTTGGGATACTTTAATATATTTTTAACACTGACAAGTGAAACTACACATATCACACTTACATAGCACCCCAGCAGCCAATCCCAAGGTACTTTACAATTCAATTGGTTAATAACAGAATTTTGTGTAATCTCAGATTTATTTTAAAAACTAAAAACGAACATTAAAAATCCAACTCCATAACCAAGGAGGAAGGAATAGGTTTGCCTTTAGATGCCATGAAGTCCTTAGGGCCAGGACTTAGTGTTTCTAAATATACTGGAAGGAAAGAAAAATATTCTGTGCTTGATTGTAAGAGAGGCTTATAAAGAAAGTATAAAAAAGAATGATGTCTTAGAATGATATTCTTAAAAGGCCTTACATTAAAGTATTTTGAGATAGACTTGGTCTAATGAAAGATTGTAAAAATATCTGATGGAAATGATCCAAGTCAGTTCTGTTGCAGAATTGCACTGTGGTACTGTATTTTAGCTGTTAGGTCTCTTTAATAGCACAAGTTGGAACTTTGTAAATTGGAATTCTGAATTATCTTAGTAAGAGAAAGTACTGATGAATATTTTCAGTCTTAAACTGTTGGTGCTTTGAAGATGGTACTGGTAATAGTCAGATGGCTGCATTTCAACAGTGATGGGAAACATTCCTGTATGTAAATACTGTAAAGTGCTTCGGAGGGGGAAATGGCGCTATATAAATGTAAGACATTAAGTGCCTCTGAAATAATAATAAATCTGAAGACAAAATATGTCTAGGCTTTTTCTGTGTCTTGATGATTAGGAATTTTGTAACAAAACAGTGAATGCATACTCAACAAATCTCAAGTTACTTAGTGGGCCGATTGACTTGCGTTCAGCTTATGAAGTCCGTAGTACTGTCTGAAATTCACCCTGGAACTGGCCAGATGATGTCATCCAGTTGTAGGCTTAGCAAAAACCATGAGCTCAGTACTTGAAGATAAGTAGAGCAGTTGGATTATAGGTGCATTAACCTGTTTTAAGTCTGTACTGATTCTGACCTCCACAGCACACAAAGTGTATTGTGTAGCATTCTTAAAGGGTAGAGCTCCCCTTGGTTTGTATGCTTCAACACTTTAATTCTGCCTTATGTAGAGGGAAGACATCAGTTCCTGGAATGGTAGAACTGAAACCATGGAGCAACAAATTCAAACTCCTTTTCAAGGATTAATCCACTGTCTTTTGAGGATGTTCAGTAGCCTTGGTCCAGTATTTCTGAATGTTTACCAAAGCTCAAGACAGCTGTCCCATCTCAGCAAAGCTTAAGCTTTCTTGACAAAGACTTTGGGAGGTGATGGTGCTTTCTACAGGACTAGCATGAGACTGGAATAAGCTGCAAGGTGAACAGAACATCACTGTAAACCTCGTCATCTTCCATCCCAAGTGCAAAGCGTGCTTCACTGCATAATATATATTATTTTTCTTACCAAAAAAAAACCTAGCAGGAAACATGCACAAAACTCCAACCTATCTCTGACCCTTGTCATTCTTCTGGGAAAAGTTGGCAGTGTAAGCTACATCCTAGCCAGTAGGCGTGTTGCAGGGATGTTTCTTGCCCAAATGTGGCACTGATAGAGTGGAGCAGACACACCTGGCTGGACAGCCCAAATACAAGATTACTGTCGCACCATTTGAAAATGACTTGTACTGTAAGAAAATTCTAGATGTATTGCCACTTCATTAGCTCTGTACTGTATACTAGAGAAGATGACTTGTGAGAAACAAAGCAGCATGGAGTGCTACCATGACACTTTGACAGGCTTTTTAATTAAATCGCATCTAGTATTGATGACTTAAATGACTTACTGTGCTTCTGCAGAATAGGGAATTCCATCTTCATGTTTCTTAAATATATAAAGAAGAAATATCCTGTGGCTTAGGACTGGAGAGAAAGAACTAATTTAGCGATTCTTCCATAGGATGAAGCTCTCTGCACACTCAGCAGGTACCAATGCATTCTAAAGCAGTCTAGAAATGTGGAAAAAACCCATTACGATAGCCTATCAGCAGATAGGAGTTAAAAATCCATTATTAACACTTATCTATAATTGTCATAGATATTGAGATGTCCATAGAAATGTCCATGGTAATAATCACCTGAAATCCAACTGTGAAAGATAGTAGGGAGGAAAAGTTTACTTTGGTTTTATAGAAAAAATAAACTGCAATTTTTATCTGTCAAGAAGAAAATCAACAGCGTGCAAGTTCAAATTTCTGCTTATAAAGCTACTGTTCAAAACACTTATTTCTATGTATAACATATTTGCTTCTTTATTAAGTGTAGATACCAGTTGGTTTGTCCCAGTCCCTTTCATGAGCATGGAAAGAGGTTTCTTGGTTTTATGAATCAGTGATGTGCAGCTGTTTTGGGAGGAGGTTGGTTGGTTGGTTTTCCTTTTCACATGTTGTGGTTCCAGGCTCTTGTTAGTGCTCTGGATACAGTCAGATTTTTATTAATGCCTTAAACTTCGCCTGGAAGTTTAGAATGGCTGTGCACATTACAAGTTCCTATAATATGTTTGTTTAAATGTTCTGACAAAACCCCTCCTGTTGTGTGCATTCAAATGTAAGATGAAACTGGTTTCATCTTGAAACAGAAATATAGCCAAGCTAGCTTATGCAAGCAATTTGTCTGTTACGTTAAAACCTTAGAAGAATGTTATTTCCAAACTTCCTCAGCCATCTTTGAACTGCTGCATCATTTTCTTTCCTCGTATGCAAAAGCAGAGCCAGATGACAAGCAGCCTGGAACTTCCCAGACAGAAGCTGTCTTAAGGGAGTAGTTTGAAAAATATGACAGATTCAAGGTTTAAACAGAAATAATGTGCCTAAACATCTGGTGAAATTCCACGGGGATTGACTTTGGAAACTAAAGATGTTTTGTCAGTAATCCTGCAAGAAGTGCAAAAGCGCAAGAATAATCACCCACCTGGCATTTTAAAATAAGAGAGAGGGGGAACTTGGACACTCCACTTCTGTGGAATATGTCTTTCACAAACCAGGCTTAACAATCACAACCTCTCTCACACTGGTTGGAAACCTCACTCTTAGTGACCTTTGGCAAGTCTGAACCATAAAGATTCAATACAATGGCTTTTACTGGCAGAAGGAGCTCTTGTGTTGTATTGCCCAGCTCCGTTCCCCACTCTGCTTCTCCACAAACCAACATCCTTGGTCTCCACCCACCCCTCGTTCTGGGAAGCAAGTGACTTCCACGCATGATGCTGCACCAAAATAGAACAGAACTGGAAAAATGAGGTCAATGCTGTCTGGACAAAACTAAGACTGCTGAGATTGGTTTACTTGGGTAGAAATACAGAACTCCACCTACATGACTGAGCAAGTTTTCTGCATTAAAATACCTTTAGAGTTTGGCACAAATCACAGCTAGTTTTTAAAGCTTGATTATAGAAAGTTTGGGGAGTACTGCTCTGGAAAAAATACTCCATGTATGCAATTGAACAGACAATCTTCTACGGAACCAAATATACTCTTTGCTTCCTTAGACTGAATGGTTTAGCATGAGCAGGCACAAAAAAACATACGACTTATTTTAATTGTGAATCATGACAAGGTAAGTAGTGTGAAGACGCTCCCCAAAATAAGCTAGCCTTTATTTATTTACTTTATTGTGGTATTCTACTGCGGGGATGTATTGGCACAAAAGCAACAGCTAAGAACAACTGTGTCAGAAGCTACTAATGTGACAGACGTAGTAAAACACTGAAAGAATGAAGTTTCTATGGAGGGGGTGATAAGCTGATGTATTTGGGAAAAGAATGGTTAAAAAGAACGGCGTGTATGCTGAAGGCTTCTTAAAACTCAGATGCAATCTTATATATTGCAACAGAGCTTCTGGAAAGCCAGGAACCATTAGCAAATTTTTTTGGAGTTTAGTAGGGAATTAAGGGCTAAGGTCAAATCTACACATTGACATTCTTTTTTAGCCCACAAATGGTAACTAGATAACTAGAAAATTTAAAATAAATCTTTTTTTTTTTCCCTTGTAATAGTTGTATTTATAACAATCCTAAGTAGAGAATTATGGAAAGGCTGCTTAAGGTTAGTGCTTCAATGTTCACAAAAATCTCTTCATGCCTAGGGTGTTACCTCTGGAAACTTCCTCTGAGGCACTGGGGTGCAGCATGCCAGTGGGACAGAGGTACTTGTGTAGGCGGGTCTGATAGACAGTGGTAGTTCTGTGTACGCCATGTATTTTATTGTGCCTGAGGTTGTTATTTCTCATAGGGAGCTGCCTGAGAGACTCCGTACAGAAGAGCAGCCTCTCACCTGGGACCTGTTTCGAATTCTCGTGCCTGTCATTGCCTCTAGAGTGGAAGGTCATTCCCTCAAAAGACTTTTTTGGGTTTGCTTTTTCGAGATGAGCTCAGCAGAACTCAAAGCGCGTAAAGCCCAAAATAGCCCTGGTTACAAACACGGCTGCATTCCAGCTATTCCTACCCAGGCCTTTCTTTTCCTTGCCACTGGACAGATAGCATGTTTTCACAGTTCCAAACATAGGTTGTACTTCAACATAACTTATAGGGCTTTTACAGCTCAGTTTATGCCACGTGCGGTAGTAACACGTTTTCCAGTGCTCCTAGAAGACTTCAGTCTCTTCTCTGAGGTTCTCAGTCCATTCCTCTAAGAGTTAAAAGGGCAGCAAGAGGAATATTTTTTTCTATTTGATGCATACTGAGGAGAGAAAGCCTGGTAAGAAGCTTAACATTCAATGTGAAAATCTCCTAATTCTGAGGTAATCCTGAGTTTTCTGAGACTAAAGGAGAACTTTGTCAGGAGAAGGGAGTATGGTTTTGTGCGGGCTTTAACATCATCGTGCAATGGGAAAATAAGTACTTGTTGCTACCTGTTGGACTGTTAACTGGGGCTTTGTTTCCAGCAGTGCTTGAAAGCTGGACAAGACAGGGTATGTTATAACCCACGGTCCCCCGAGAACCCGGCAGAGGGAAACACGGACTGAATGGCAGGCGGGGGGGAGCGTGCAGGGGGGAGAGAGCTGCTCCTGCCCTTCCTATCGGATATCATTGAGCTGTTCAAACTGTCTGTTGCTCTTCATTATTGGGAAAGAGAAGATTTAACAAATTTCACATGCGCTTTTCCTCCAAATTTTAGTGACACCTGGATTCAAACTGGGTATCAGTGTACTAGCCATTTAGGAAAATTTGGATTGTTAGCATAACTGATTATGCCTTTTTTTGCCACTTGGGGTCACCTTTTCCAGGCAGACGAAACAGAATACCAGACATGCAGTTGCAGAATTAGTATCACAGAGGTGGCTCGCAGAGTATAACTTATCTATGCAGGGCTACTGTTCCCATAAAGCAGTGTGAAGAGCAGAGAAGGACCAGATCTGTGGTGCTCGTGGTTCCACTACTACGCTGACAGCTGCCGCAGTGACATATGACGGTGTGGTTGCACCCGTGATGCTTTATGGAAGCAAGTGAGCATGCTATGAATAAAGTGGAAAGATGGGAAATCAGATTGAGCATCATCTCTGTGGAAATCTACATATTTGGTGTAAACAGATGGTAAAGTATGAAGGTGGCAGAGGGAAAACCACCTGTGTTAATCAAGGATGCACTCTTTAAAAAAACCCCAAACAACAGAATAAAAAACACAACACCTTTTTCCTGGCATAATGAGTACTTTTTATTGGAGTAGGTTTTAAAATTTCCCTTGTCATTCTAGCTCTTTCATTACGCTAGCTTTTTAATTGAGTTATGTGATTACTGAAGAACTAATTAAAGAATTATCATGTGATCTCATTGGGAAAATATTTCTCTATTCAGAGGAAGGAGGTTTTTAATTGAACTGCTCTTTTGATGAAATAGTTTTGTGAATATCACAATGTCTGAGTACTTTCCTATTTAAATAATTCTTGAAGTAATAAGGTACAAAATTTGAAAATAAAAATAAAAGAAAATATATCAGCAAGGATAACTGAGATCTGGAACTGTGAATATTCTTTGCATTCAGATTAATAACCTCATTGCTAGTTAAACAAGCCACCAAAAATGTTAATATTTAAAGGTAATTAGGTCCACCAAGAAAGGCACTCAGAGCAGTGCTAGTGAATGTTCTGGAAGGTGTTGATCCAATTACGGTGTCCAAGGGAAGCTGTAGAGAGGGAAAAAATGCTGCCATGCTATTAATATATTCTTGATTATTGATTAAGGGCTATGTATTTATTCAGGTGCTATATTTTCATTTAAACGAGATCCTAACCCGCTGTTTGCAGAGATGAGACAGTGGGTTCATCTCTAGGGAAGCACAGGTAATGGAAATGAGCAGGGGACAGGGAGAGGAATGGAAACATCAACAAAGGAGCTGGGGGAAGTTATGAGAAACGTTGTGAGGTTCTTACAGGAGCAAATCACTGAAGTATGCCACTAATAGGGCACAAATTTTGACAAGATGAGAAACAGGAACAATTGGACATAGGAGAGGGGACCTGGCTGTAAAAGCCCTGGAGGCAGTCAACATGTCTGTGTCTTTATTCCCAGGTACCTGCAGGTTTTACTGGAAGAAATCACCCCTGAGGCAATTTTTCCTCTGAACTTGCCTAATTCAGCTACAGTTAGAGGCTGAAGAATTACAGGGAAAGATGCTTCTTCTGGGTCCTTTTGGGGGATACAGAAATGGGCCCGTGCCAGAAGCAGCAGAAGGATCTCACTGATGGGAAGAATTCTCATCATAAGGTGGAAGGAAGAGGAGGTTTCCAGTGCATCTGTCCTGGTCATTATGCCCTGAGCTTTTGTGTGTGCCCTACTGTGGAGCGCTGGAGGACACACACCAGCAAATAAGGGAAGGGCAGCTTTCTGTGGCAGTTTCTTTTTGTTAAGGGAATGGGCGTACTGTGTGAGAGAGCATATGCCACGGTGAGTAACACCACACCTAATGGCTGGGGAGGATTTTCAGCTGGCCAGTTCCTGCTTCTGTCCTGTCTAGCAGGTTGTTCTTTTTTGGTGTTCCTGTGTTTCTCAAACACGAATACCAGGTCTTCTCTCTCCCTCAGTGACAAACACAGACTATAGAAAGCATGGTTATTTGTATGTGGATAAATACTGTGTGATTAGAAGGCTCTCAACTGACTCCTGGGTCTGGTGCTGCCAAAAGCCCACACATTCCTGTGTCTTACAAGGTTCTGAAACTGTGTAGACGTCACTACCAACCTGCAAAATAATCAGCGTAACAACACCGAACCAAGAAGGTAATCTATCACAGCTGTTTATTCTCACTCACTTAATGCAGAAACCCTTTGTCCTGAGTTGCCACATAACTAGTGATCCAAGTTAAGCTTATAATCACATTCTTATCATTGCATGCCTCTCAGCAGCAGCCTTCTCACAGTGGAAAGCTGAGTCTGCTGGAAATAAGTTAGCTAAGCTGTTTGCTGCCATACCTATCGCATGTACATTTATGAAGTCCTGCACAGTTGTTCATTTTAAGCAATGGCAGTAATTTTATTGTCTGTAGTGCTGTTAGGGCTGGCAGAAAAGTAGCATAACAGTATCAGCCTTTATTCACTCGCGTGAAGAAGAATAATGTTTTAAAGCAGTAGTGGAAAATGAAAGTGGCTTATTACAGTATGCAATGTTACACGTTCATTTGCAGAAGGAGAGAACACAAGTGCTGTGTCAGGGAACTGTGCAAATGTTTTTCTCCACTTGAAATATTCTAATACCTTTTTCTGCAACAGAGGACAAGGAGCAAAGCGGAACAGGGGAATCGGGAGCATCAGTGGGAACACACATGCTTACAGAAACCTGCTTAGAAGCTACGGCAGGGAACTTAGGCATGTAGGAAAAGCCATCCCTTTCTCGCATCGATTCCCTGGGTGGCTGGCTCCATCTTAAATGGGTACAGTGCTGAAGTGGCCACGTGTGTCTTGTAGGTAGGATCTGGTCTTTTTTCCTAGTGACACTACCTTTATTCAACAGCTCCTTTCACTCACCATGACACTCTGAGAAAATTAAATCTCTGCATAAAACATTTTGCGTGGGCTCTGCACACAGGCCCAAGGGATACTTCCGGAAGTTTGCAATAAAAAGCCCCTTTCTCAACTGTCTCCACAAACAGCAAAAAACCTCTTTGAAATAGGATTTGCGAGCCCCGTGACTCTGGTTACTCAGCATTGTTGGATGATAACATACTGCAGCGAGGGAACAGAAGCGCTTCAGGTTTCCAGAACTTGCGCAGTAGTGGGTTGCTCTTAGGCCATTTAAGGCACTTGTTTGCATTTCTATGGGTGTTCCTTCTTTCTTCCTTTTAATAAAAACAACCTTCCTATTCAGAACAAAGCAAAAAATCTCTTAAGTATGAAGCATGATTTATAACATCATTCTATGTAGCTTATGACAATCAGCTGCGTGGTCTAGTGTAAAAAATGCTATGCTGTATCCTACAGGTTTTCTTTTTCCGTGAGCTCTTCCCTTTTCTGAGCTTCCCACTGAATGAAACTGAGGAAGCAGAACAGCACAGGGAGGGGAAGTAATGATGACAACTTTGGAATGTTTTTAAGTTTACTCCCACAAGCATTTTCATATTTTTGATTGCAAAGATTCCTCCTCCATACAAGGCTTATGCATCAGTAGAAAATGTGTTAAGCATTTATTGCACAATATTAAGTAAACGGGGGTTCTTTGGGGGGGTATGGTGGTGTGTGTTTTCTTCCTCCTGTAAAAAAGGGAATTAAAGAACAAAGAAAACACTCACACATTCACAGGAATCTTAATCCTCCAAATGCAAAGAAGGTATCTATAATACAGCAGGGATGAAAAACATAAAATACAATTCTGTAAAAATTAGTAGATTGTGATATAAATTCTATATGATGTTATTCCTTCTCATAAATGCAATGGGTATCTTCTTTTAAGACACGTATAAAGCTTTGAGACATACAGCCAATTAGTGCCAACCACAAGATGCATTTTTTTTCCTGTTCTCTTGATTATTTGGTTGGGGTTTTTGTTGGGGTTTTTTTTTGTGTGCCTATCACCATCGTTAGCAGCAGTTCTTATCTCTGGGCCAGGCCCCATAATGCCTTGAATGAACATTAGTACCACAGGCGGTACAGACACCACTATGGGAATCCCTGTGTGATGCATCCAAAGAGATGTCCAGTATACTTTCCATTAGAATGAGAAGCTGTGAATGGAAATACTGAATAATCGCTCACATAAGCAGACAGCTGAAAAGCAAGTCAGGAGTCTTCAAAACACTTCATCAGTTTGCAAGCTGTGGCTTCTCATATTTTTATCCTTACAAGTAGTAGATGCCCTTGTAGTCTATTTTGCAGAGTCCTGGTTAGACTTCTGGCAGCTTGCCTACACTGCTGTTGCAACAGAAGTTTCCTAAATCTGTTTTTAATTTAGTTCTGGAATGAATACTGACTGTGCTTCATTTAAAAAAGGAAAAGAAAGTCTTATTTTCCCAGCCACCTTTATTTCACTAGAAAAGTATAAATTACCATCATAAATACAGATATCACCAGTATAAAAATTAGATTCTCATTTATAAAATAAATATTAAAATAGTCAAAGCAACAGGTACCTCCAAATCCCATCACCAAGATGATTTGAATCTGTACCACATAAACTATTCATTCACCAACTGTTTAATTAAAGATAATGTTCAAAATGCAGTAAATACTGCTACCTACTCAGTGCTTGCATAAAGTGAGTTACTACTGACTCAAAAACTGCGAATTATTTGTTCTGACACTTACTTGGAACCACCAGACTACCCTGTCTGTATAACGCTAGGTGTAGTGTAATCCGGATATGCTTTCCAGATGGATAGCAGCTTCCTACTTCAAGAGTGTTCCTTACAAGTCACCAGGTACAGTAGTTTCAGTTTGTTTACCTTTGACCGTCTGTATCCAAAGGTAAATAGACCAAGTCAATTTTATCCAAGAAGTGCAGAAGCAATAGTAGCATCTTTGCCACATTTGAACTAACAGATCATTTCACCAGTTAATAATGTTAAAAGAAGGTCAGATAAATACAGGTTTTGTTTCATAGAAACAGAAAGATGTTCCTTTTAGTTAGGTAAAGGACACATATTTTTCAAAGGTAGTGTTTTTTTCCCCTCACAAGTACCATAAACCTTCTGGCTCAGTAAGGCCATACTTTCAGAACGGCTGTACCTGGCCAAGTCAAAGGCCCATCTAGTTCAGAATCCTGTTTCAGACAGGACGATGGAAGGAGCTTAGGAAGAGTCTGTGAGCAGGGTTAGGATATTGTAACAGATCGCTAGAATACTCGTGCAGCCTCCAGCCACTAGTGACACAGGGCTTCCTGGTATCTGGATCTTTCATCTGTGACTATCTAACAGATTTTTGACTCCACATAAAGTTTGGGCTTCAAAATTCCTGTATCAGAGAGGCTAAAAGGCTCCACCCAATTACCCAATTTGTGTTTTTTGTTTTTTTGGGGGCCTTTTTTTTTTTTTGCTTTGGAACTGCCAGTACTGCCCACAATAATTTTTCCTTAGACACCGTTAAGAGGTTCCTTTTCTCTTGCAGCTTTTGCTTTCTTGCGTTTACACAGGATCACTGACAGGACAATGGCAAGAGTGATGACTGCAATTGCTATCACTGCTATGATGATAAAGACTTCGGCTCCATATTCTGTAGGGGAGGAAAAAAAAATTCAAGATTCAGTTATCAGAAGCCACAGTGTCACAGTGTCACAAACTCTTAGAACCCACTCCACTGAACTAAAAAATGCTTTCTGTATTTTACAGTGTCACAGAAGGGGAGTGACCACTTCAGTGTGAACTGAATTAATTTTAACCTGAATTTGTTGGACTAAAGTAAAGCTTTATTTCACTTGGTTCACACTAGGTTTTAATCTAGTTTAGTTGGTGCACTAAAATGCCATGCTCCCACCACAAGAATAAGTCAAACCACTCCCCCTACCCCTGCATTACTTCTGTGAAACTAAGTCCAAGTGGAAATTTATTCTAGGTTAGAAGCTAGAAAACACCAACAGAAGAGATTTCTATTCAAGTTGTAATTTACTAGAATTCAACTATTGTGATAAACAAAAATATATATCTAGATAAGAAAGTTAATTTGAGAGAGTTAATTTGCCCATTTTAGAAGAGCTTTTCTACTTGGAGTGCAAATATTCTGTTGGAGAAGAAAGATACAGTACAGCAATGTGATATTATTTAATAAATAATGATGACTTTGTACTGAATAAAGTGCTATCCAGGGTTTTTATCTGGAATTAGACTGGCTGATTCACCAACCACTGAGTAACTTATTTAACAGTAAAGAAGCTAATGTGCCAACCTCTGACCTTGTAACGTAACAATAAAGAAAGTCTTAGTCTCATCATCTGCTTTTGAGATAATAACTGAAGTTCAGTTCAAACTGCAAGTCAATGGAAATGTCTGTTATGTCGGTTTCCAGAACTAGTATGTTTTAGGGTGAATCCTTCAAGCACTTACTATGGGACCTGTTATTGAAGGATCTGAGGAAAACAATCAGAAAACAAAAAAACGAAGCCGAAGGCTAGTGATGAGATCTGAAACCTCAGTGACCAGTCATCAACTCGGACCATTTAAAACTAACCAAAACAGTTTAGCAAAACCCTAAGACCAGCCCCAACTAGCTAAAGATGGTGGACTCTTACTTAATGTGAGTTCTTCCCATGAGTTTCCATGTGCAGTCTGTGTCCTCTCACTTACACAGCAAATAATTAATGTTATAACTTAGGCATCACAATTTGGAGAATCAAAGTGTCTTTTTGTTAGAATGCTAAAGACTGTATGACAAACTTCACCAGATACCTACCATCTAAGATATTTCTTCCCACACTGGTACAAAGCACCATGCTTTCTTGACCATTACGGTTTTCTCTGCGGGAGGGAATGATTCCCTGTATGTAGAAGCAATAGTTCTTTGTGCTGTCAACGTTTACTTCGAATTTATGGCTTTTTGTTGTTGCATCTTTCTGTAAAGGAAAAAAAAATATTTCAAGAAAGTGTTCTTTGCAGAAATGCTGGCTTTTAAGGTAGCACAGAAATTGTGTAGCTATAATAGAGATAGAGAATATGCAAAAAGTAGAGTTAGAACTTACCTTTCCAGAACTTTGATCTTTCCAGTAATACATTTTGTATTCCAGGTCGTGTTGGAAAATATCTCGAATACTTTGAAAGCTTCCATTAGGAAATGTATATGGTGTAAGCGGATCTTGGAACACAACATTCAGTTTTGAACCTTTTTGTGTGTAATTCTGTATCTCCGGTTTTCCGAGAACAGCTAAACAAGCATTTTTAGAATTAAAAAACTGGCATGATATTTTCTACAAAACATGCTGTTTTTTCTTCCTCTCTGTACTCCCTTCCCTCCTCAAATCTATTACAAGTTTACAGAGCCGAAGTTATACAGTGAAATCCTGGATTATTAACAAATATCTTCACCTGCTACACAAAGTTAATAAAATAGTCTACTCACTGCAGTGAGAAACAAATGGCAACTAAAATCTTACACACTCCCCTACTACAGGGAAAGCTTTATGCCTGAATGTCTTCCTCTCAGATACCAGTATGGCTACTGTAAGAATCTATAGGAAAAACTTTTAGGCCCAATCTAAGCCTTGTTTAAGTCAATGGAAGTAATCTTGAAAGGAAGTTTACGATAAGAATTAATTGGCAATCCTACTTACTCTGACTATAAGGTGTAAATTTTTCAGAGACTGCAAAAGGTGGTTCTTCAAAGTTATCCATCCCGGAGGACATCACAGACAGTATGTGCGCTGTGTAGGTCTCTTTTACGTTCCTGAGCACATCAGTAACATCACACTCTGTTTCTTCTGTCAGTATGCATTTTTTTTTGGTGTCAGATGTCTGTCTGCAAGAGCAAGAAAGAAGCGTCAACACTTTCCAAGCAGACTTTTATGTATTTAGATACATTAAAAACCACTTTTTTCCCCTCAAACTGTATAGATTTCCCTCATCCAGTGGAACAGTCTTGCAGGTGTACTAGGCTGAAAAGGAGAAGAAAAAAACCTCAAAACCTGCTATCCTGTACAGCTATATTTCACAAGTCAAAGTAGAATCAAGTAAATCAAATATGAGCCATATTAATTATAGAAATATGTTATTGGATAGATATATGAATTAAAAATTAAATCTTTTGTATGAATTGAACAGAAACCATAAGTAGTTCTGATTCTGGATTTTTCTGCAGTTCACTTATTTAAAAAATATAAGATGCATAAATCACTTTGAAAGTGTTATTCCTGATGCATCTGAAAACTATTGCCTTAAGAGACATCAGTCATCATATGAAGCTCTGTTGACACCAATATTAATTGTTTAACATGACAACAATGTCCCCTCATATATGTCACTTGTGTTTGCATGTGTGCAGGTGCAAATGTCACTAAGAACCAGACAGTAGCAGCAATTTTCATTGCAGAATTACAATAAAAAAATATTGACAAAAAACATGACCCGTGCACTTCTCTTGATTTTTAAATGATAGAAAGCAGGTCCCTTTACTTGAGAAATAATAAAGAAACCAGGAAAAAAGTGTTAATCCCCCATTTTACTTCCTAATAAGAAGGAATGGAAAAACAGATTAGATATTACTGCTTCAATTCTTTTCCCTGCATTTGATGGTGAACTAAGGAAAAGAAAAATTGTGTAATCTCAGCTGAAAGAGCAAGAGTGCCGACCGTTTGGAAATTAACAAATGACTTTTCCTCCAAGTAAGTCAAGTTTTATTTAAGAGTCGCCTGAACTCCCTTCTCACTTCACCAGATTTCTTCTGATGTCACAAGTCAGTTAGTGATACTGTTCTAGAGATGCCTTGAAAAGGGACAGAGGAGATTTGATCTTTGCAATCAAACAAATGTACTCTGTAAATGTACATAGATGAGAAAGCAAACATTTAAGCACACTTCATCCGTAAGAGCAACTTGTCTGAAAAAGCGTTTCCGTATCAGAACTATACCCGATTCTATACTGAATCTTGGGCAAACAGACTTCAATTCTTTGCGAGCACAAATGGCTGGAAAGAAATTCCAGATTCATAAATTTCATAAAATTCATTCTGCTCTGTGCTTCTAAGTCTATTAATTTAATCACTCCCTTAAAGAATAAAAGAGCACATTAGGCCATTGCACTTGTATTTCATCTATTAGTCATAAGAGCGCTCTCATTTCTATGTCACTTTTACAGACAGAGGTGACTACAGTACCGTATTTTCATTAATATGTAGGAGAGTTGATGATGCAGTTTCCCTTTGCGGCATGTTTAATAATGGTCTATGAGTTAATATGGGAGCTAAGAACAGCACAGCTTTATTACTGAACTTCATGGAAGTTTTTGTGCAGTATTGAAACAGGTGTTAGATGCTTTACATAAGCTGCCTACTTTTTATGTGCACGATGTTTCATAGCTTACATCAAACATGACAACAGAGGAAGTCTCAACAGAGGTAGATTTACTGTGATTCACCAATTAGAATAAAATGCAGACTCGTGTTTATCAGACACCTCCCATGACTAAAGATGAAAGACTCAGTCCAGACACCTTAAAAGACATAAAAAGGTGAAGTTCAATCAACACATTGGTATGTCAGATTGAGTGTCAACTTCTTCCAAGTATCCTGGCCTAGATCTCCAGTGCAGCTGGCCTGCACCGAAACCCAGAACTAAAATACTGATCTAAAGCTCAACTGTCCATTTCTGAAGTGGGCAAAACTAGAAGCCTGAATCAGATATTCTTGTAGTTGGATATAAAGAAGCATTAACAGCTGGGTTGGCAATTTTCCCGAATCCTCATGTTTGGGCTCTTTTCCTGTTACATTCAGTCTCAGCAGTATTCAAACACACTCTATCTGCATCTTCTTCAGTTACCATGAATGGACACAGCTTGGTGTTTTCTACTTACCCATGTATTTCTACTGTATACAAGTAACCTGATGGTTTTGGTTGCCACTGTAGTATAGTTTTAAAATTGATTGAAGACCAAGTTATATTAACTGCCGTTGGTAGTTCTGGATTGCCTTTAAATACAGAAAAGAGAAGAGTGCCATCAGTCGTATTATATGTAGCTCCTGATTCCCTGCAGTCACTGTTTAGTTACATGAAGCAGTTGCTGTTAATTACTACTTGGAAACGTTCTTTTGGGGGAAAAGGCTCAGTCCTGCCCTCTGGGCTCATGCTCATCTTACTAAAGGAATGTGTCCTGGCAGAAGCGAGGAATACGAGAAGAAAATTATTTTCCCTCTTATAACTCCTGGGTTACTGAGATAACTTATTTGGAGCTCTGTCTAATGCTTCCTTTTTGATCCAAGACCTCTGAAGAAGCTACAAAAGCTTGAAGATACTCATGAGAAAGTTCAAGCACCAAACAAACGTGGTGTGGTTCAAAATCATCTCCGGCCGTATCTGCTGCAGAAGGCATTAGCTCCTCGTTTCCCCATTTTTTATTCTGGGAAGATAAAGTCTTAAAAAATCAGCGGTTGCCCTGCATGCTTACATCTAAGCTAGACCCGGATGAACTCGTGGCCCACACACGAGCGCAGGGAGGCCGCAGCGACCCGCAAGCCCGCCACCCCGGCAGATGCCACAGCTGCTTCGGGGAACTGCCCGGGAGGAAGCGGGAGTGGAAAACCCCGCACAACCTCAGTAACTTCTGGAAATCAAGCGTTTCACTGAGCGATATCCTAATTATTTCCTAAATACCACCTTCTCTGCCTCTCCAACAAGCTCAGGACTGGGGACGAGGGAAAGAAATCTTGCAGATCGCTCCTTGTCACCGTAGGTCAGCAGCTGCGGCCAGCTGCCGACCCCTGAGACTCCCCCCTGCTCCCCAGCACCGACCCGGCTATGGTCATGACGGATCCCCCCCCTCAGAAGAAACCAGCCCTTGGCGACCCGAGCGCTCCGCCGTCAGGGTGCTGAAGCGGAGTCGGGCGGGAGCCGGGGCCCGCCACTGCGCGCGGCCGCGTCCCGCTGTCCCGCCACGGCCCCGCGAGGGACAGTCGCTGCCCCCGCCACGGCCCCGCGAGGGACAGTCGCTGCCCCCGCCACGGCCCCGCGAGGGACAGTCGCTGCCCCCGCCACAGGCGCCGGCGCGGGACGGCTCTGCGCGGGGTCCGGCGTCTCTCTGTCAGAGGGACCGAGCCCCGCCGCCCGTCCCGTCCGCCCGAGCCAGCGGCACCCCCGTCCCTCCCGCCCGCCGTTACCCACCGGCGGCGGCCAGGCGCCACAGCAGGGCGCTCAGCAGCAGAGCCCGGCCTCCGTCCTCCAGCAGCATCCTCGGGGACAAGCGACCCGGCGGAATCCCGGCGAGCCTCAGCGCGGTGAGCTGCCGACGGGGCGGGAGGCGCCGGCTTATATTCGAAGAGAGGCGGGGACTGCGGGCGGCTCGCCCGCGGGGCAGCCCGGCGAGGGCGGCAGTGGGAGCGGCGATGGCCCGCCCGGACGGGGTCACGGGGAAGGGGAGAGGGGCTGGCGGAAGCTCTGAGGCCTCGCCGGGTTGAGCAAGCGGAGGAGGGGGGATCTTCGAGGAAGCTGGCATCGCTGTAAGGAGAGGGGGGACTGAGGGAAGGGGCGGCCTGTCACCCGGGCGGCTCGGGCCCCGACACCGTGTGCCCCGGGGGGGAGGCCCACCTGGATGTGCGAGCACAGCCGGAGATGCCCGCAGGCCGTGTCTCCCCGCCTTCTCGGTGTCCCCATAAGCTTGTACCACCCCTCGCTTCCCCTCTGCTGGCACAGGACGGAAAACACCGGACACCACTTGGCAACCAGCTTCAACCACTGCCAACCTTTGTAGGGCCGTCAAGGGCGAGGGGTGCTAGAACCACCCCGGCTCGGAAATGACTGCTCTGGAGGGCAGCTGATCCTGTGGCAGCGATGCTGGATTAATTAACGTAGATCCTGTAAATTCTGAAGGGCTAAATATGTCAGTTCTTGCCTCACCACACGAAACGTTTGACACAACTGCTCAGCTCGCTCACACCGCTCCGTCACACACGTACGTGAAGCCTGTCGGGGCTCACCTGCCGCACCAGACAGCACAGAAGGCTCGAGTGTTCAGGGATTTGTACCTCACCGCTCCCATAGACCCGGGGCCTGCTCAGCCTTCTCCTACCAGCTTACATTGAAGGGTATGCCATTTTCACAGGTAACAGAGAACCCGTCTCCGACAGAAGGTGTTCTGAGTCTCAGCCTGCAGCCTTTGCGACAGGCTCCCTGGCCTCCCTGGCGTATATAGTGCTCTTTCTCACGGGGCTGCCTTTCTAAGCACTTAAAGCAAGCTTTTGGAGCCGGGGGTTTGACTGCTGTGTTTTCGTCTAATACTCAAGCTCTAGAGGGAGCTGTGTTCGCACTTAGCTCACGATTCTTCTGCGGGGAAGGTGGGAAAGAGACTATATAGGAGAACATATTATGTAATTAAAGAGGATAGATGGATTTTACAGTGTTAAGCTGACTCTTCTTTTTATTTTGATGCTGGTTTGTACAATGTTCTATACCTGGAAAATATAGGTAGGAGGAGAATGCTAATGGGGAAGTTTCATATTTAGTTGCCTTTAATTTTCCTGATTGAAACATACTTAGATGCAAGCAATCAGTTCTGTCTCATAGTGCAGAATAAATGCACGTGGACCAAACTACAATATCCATTTCAACCAGAGTCTGCATCAGAATTCATATAGTGTGTTCTGAGGTGCACCTAAACCCTGCATTTTTAAATTATCAGCATACATTCATTAAAATCCAGCCACACACCTTCTAATTTTCCTGCCTTGTTTTTGATCAAATTTCAGCCCTGTCTCTATGCAGCTGCATGTCACCATTACATCAGCCAAGAAGGTCACATGCTTTTAACTTTCTGTAGAATACAGATCTTGTGTGACTAGATTTTCAAGATTGTGACCTAATAAGATCCCAGTTGATTTCCAGAGGACTTGACTTTAAAGAGTAAACAAAAAAAAACTTTAAAGAGGACTTTAAAGAGAAACAATACTCACTCACTTAAAGAAAAGAGGTGTTTATATAAAACTTTAATTCACCTTGAGGCTCTAAGTCCAGTTAATTTCCTTGTAGTTCAGTCACAAAAAATGGAAAGTGGGTCAGCGGTGGTTTCCAGCTTTTGTGGAGATGATCTCAGTATCCCCTTCTCTGGCTCATCCTTCTCACTCCCACCTCTTCTATCATGACCTCCCATACTTGAGGCAGGTGGGGAACCCTCCAGACCCTGTCCAGACTAACCAGCTTGACCAGTGTTACCTTATTGCAATTTATAGCAAGGTATTCCAGTGTTCACTAACGCTAGGCTTTTAGATGTCCTGCCCCATGCTGCGGCATGAGGGAAGGAGGCCACCAGTTTACCAGAGTGGTGGGAAGCACAGCCTGAGCAAAAGGATGTGCATGGCTCAAGCAATCAAGCAGGGCTTGGGGGGGTGTTGTGTGGTTAGATGAAACAGGGTAAACTTTACGAAGCTAGCCATTCTGAGGGAAGGAACGTGAGGGGAAAATATGAAAGCTGTGGGGGAAAGACAGCATGCCAAGGGGACAGTGTAGCTAGATCAGGTTGGCAGGGGAAGGGCATGATGGACAAGGGAGAAGCACTGAGGCAGGAACTGCTGCAGATGCCACCTCTGCTCTTCTTTCTCCTCTTTCACCAAGTCTCAGTGCAGATTTGCCCAAAGAATGAGAACTGCTCAGCACTGCCTGCCTCCAGGCACCAACCAGTGTGGGAGAGGAGAGGAACCCCACACTGCCTGACATGAGCTGATGCCTCTGAGCTGGAAGTCTCCTCAGAAGCTAGTGACTTAAGTGTGACATTCTGGTCACATTTCCTGCCCACTTCAGTGGTATTTCAACACCTCATTTAAGACAGAAAATTTTCCCCCTATTTCAAATATATGTTGCTACGTGCAGACAAGCATTGTGCTGACTTGGAGCTCTGGCAATTTGTCTAGAAATTTAGAATTTGGCTCCCATAGCGGAATGTCAAAATGTAAGCATCAGCTCCGTACATGTCTCTAACCGATTTAGTCATCCTCTGCTCATTTTACAGTCAGCAGAGAAAAATTTCATTCCTAAGGTGAAATCCATTTTTTCCTAGTATAGGCATCTAAGGCAAGTCAGATTAATCTATTTAAATATTGAAATAAATGGGACATTTCTGTTGATGGAGGCCAGGATCTTACTGTGACGTTTTAGAATATGTGGGAGACATGCAAGAGCACAAGCCTGGCTGCATGCTTTTCGTTAGGACATCACCTCTTCCGCTCTGTGACTTCTTCATGCTGGTGAACTGAGTGGAGCCAAGGTTACTCACCATTGGGAAGGTTTGCCAGTTTACGAGCAGATTCTACAGATTTTCATTCCTTGATACGTGTAGCATGGAACCAATCCACACACTGATTATGGGAAAAGTGAGGAGAAAAGCGAAACTAAATTTGTGAAACTCCAGGGGTTTTTTTTGAAAGAGATGCATGTATTTATTTTTATCGTATGATCTGTCAGATCTCTGAACTGGTTAGCTTAGAGAGAGCTACAAAAGAATTTCTTGCTTAGCAAAGCAATTTCAACATCATGTTTTCTGTACTGTCATATATAATTGTTGACATGGAAGTGGAATGGCTCGGGTGACATCAGTAACAGATCAGTTTCCTTATGCTGATAGTTTTGCAAGATTGTAGGTAAAATTTTGTAATACTTATTAATGTTTTGAAATTTTGTAATGCTATAAAACATTTATCATTCCATGCTAACACAGAAGTCAGCAATATTGTCATGCCCAATAGTGTAAAATTTACCCGTGTTGAGTAAGATTTGAAATTCCTGGGAGCTTTTTCCACAATGAAATTGCTCCTAATATTTCTCCTTTCACTTGCCTTTTCGGATCTCTGTTTAATTTGTCCCAGTGACCCATATGATTGAGTAATTAATTTACTTATACAATTAATTATATTTAATTAGATAAAACAGAAGTTTAGGGAGCAATCTCTGACTTGGTACTTGCTTCTATAAATATCTTAGCATTTATCTTGCAGAGCTGCTGTATCAAATTCTGTGTTATAAATGCATACACAGACTCACAAATACCGCTGCCTTTTAAACATCGTGTTTTAGCAGTGCTATAATTAATGTATTTGGTAAGTGAAACAGTTTTGCTAGGTATAATATGTATATATATGTATGTAGTGCTAGTAAACAGGCTGTGAAATTCAATAACATACACTGTGTGTACCTGGCATACGTCTTTGTTCTTTCAATCTTTTTCAGTTCCAACCAGCTTTCTAAAAGGAAAAGACCCTTCAAAAGTCTTGAAATGAGTGCAAGTTTACATCAACACTTTCTGCCTGTGCATGTAAATGCCTTAAAATCATTGATTAATTTAGGTCATGTACATCCCGTGGGTTGTATTGCACCCATTTTATACATAGGGAGGAAACTGTATTCACCCAGCACTTCTATAGATAGGCTGAAATTGTATGGTGAAGTCAGGAATGTGCAATGTCTTGATTTTATGCTAATTTCTGTTCTTGTGTCATAATCACAGGATGATGCTTTCTTTCTTTTTAAGCAAAGAAAAAATTCTATCTATCGAAAGTCGCTGGTGAAGATAAAGGAAAAATATAGAAAACTAAATTCAGTATGTAGATACTTCATAAATCTTTAAAAGCTGAGTAACTCATTTGTACTAATGTTCTGCACCAAGGTATGGAGGATAGATGTGAGAACTAGTGTGAGAGTTCATTAGATACACACACTGGTCAAAAGTTACTGTGGTCACTGAGCAATTCTGCACTGCACTCTGATTATTGCTGGCCTATTTTTATAGCTGGTAAACAGCTGCATCTTCCCTAATTGTAATGTGAATTGTAGGTGGTGATTACACCAATGAACATCAAGTCAGAAAAAGTAAAGAGACTACAAACAGAGCTTATATAAAAATGGCTATATTGACAAGATTTGTATAACAGTATTTGTATGTAAGAGGATTTGTAAATGTTGTAAAATTGGTTACCAAGTCCCCTTTTTGACGCACAGAAACTGAATTAGTGTAATTTGACTGACCCCTGTAGTAGGCAATGTCATTAAACTAGTGTAATGGAGTGAAGAATCAGCTTTTATATCTAAAACTACTTGTATTTATTCCTGAAGTCTCTACACCAATGAAAGTCCCAGTGTGGTATAAAATCACATGTAGCTGAACTGAAAATAACCAAGTTGCACTGGGATAGAACGAATTTAAAATTTAAATCCAGGTCTGACATTAATGGGACTTCCTTTCACTTGTTGAAAAAAATAACGAATAAGCAAAATTGATATAAAAATGAAATCAGCAAAAGCTGTTTCTTACAGGGGAATCACATGTACGATATGAATTTCTCATTGATATTAGAAGTCCTGAAGCAAATCTTTGTGTGGTTTTCTGATACTCTGCTTTCAAAATTTGTTTTGTTACCATGTTAGCCATACGCAGATCCCCTCACTGATCATACAGATACTTTAAAAGCAGACCCTAGCAAAAGAACAAATCATGTGGGAGTTTTGGGGTCTGGACTGGCTCTGGGATCTGGTGTGGAAACGATGCCTGCTTGGCAGCCAGGGGAGGTGTCCCAGGGAGGGAGGATTTGAGCCTTTCCCACTGAAAATCCATGTCGATGTTGCTTTGGTGTTAACTCTGAATTATGGGCTGCTTTCCTGTTTCTTACTCACAGAATGATGCGTGATGCATTTATTACCCTTTTCAAAATATTGTTTTGCAGCATTATTTCTTAAAAAGGAATTTGACCTACAGGCTTGTGTACATTTAGTTTCTGTTATCTTCAGGGATGCCTTGGGGTAAATAAGACTGTGTAAATGAAAATTTAAACTACTCTTTGCTGAGTTTGACGCATGGAAGACTTTTCAGAAAGCGAGTGGCTATAGCAATACCACAGATGTGTTGTCAGGAGTGGTAAGGTACTGCTGTATTGCTATACACAGCTGTGTTTATTTACCAGTGACGCTCTCCAGCTAGAGGGCAGGTAATTCGAAGCACTAATAAATGTTGTTGAGGCACAACAGAAAGTCTGGAGGTAGAGACACTAAATTATATTGATTCCTTCTGTGCCTAGATACTTTTGGCTAGCCAAGCCAAACTGTTATGAGGTTGAATCTATTGTTTGACGCTGGGATGCTGTCTGTCTTCCCTTTATTCTAGGTGTTCCAGCACAACTGTGAAGTAGCCTCTTAGAGTCATTTCTTCACCCCAGAATATTTTAGCTACATAATTTAATCTTGCAGTTCCTATGCATCTCTCTCATAAGATTTATTTTTCCCAAATGATGCTAGGCACAAGTGCAATGAACAGACCTTGTTTACTCAGGTTTTCTTCCCGTGCCTGAGTTTGTGAGGAAGTGGCCAAACTGGGGAAAAAAAAGCGCAACACAAGTATTGTGACAATAAATCCTGTTTAAAAGGAGGCATATACATTAACGGTAGCATCTTTTTTCATATTGAATCCAGTCTCAGCTCATGACTTTTTAAATAAGTAACTGAAATAAATTAATTTTACTAGGCAGTTATTTATAACTCTTAGTAAAAATTATTTCCCTTCCTCACCAATTGTTAAAACTGCTGCATTTTTAATATTAGATGTGGCATATATAACTTTCCAGTGAAAGTAGTGGTAGTCAAATTCAGTGTTCTTTAAAATATTTGGTGTGAGCATGCCTTGAAGGTTAGGCAATTACATGGGTAAAATAAACAAAGCTGCAGTTTGAACAAGTGTAGTCCCTAGGCTGTCATTAAACACATTCTTAGGAACTGGGAGTAAGGAAAAGGTAAACTGTACTCTGTTTGACTTGGCTATTATAATGTTTAATCCTCTTGTAATACAGCTTTCTCTTTTGGAGTCATTTGATACAACAGAAAACCATTCTGTACTAAAGCTAGCCAGCAAAATTGAGAGTTTCTTTCATATCCTGCATCTCTGTTCTTTGACATTACATTACTTTGTTGATGCTGCCTTTATTGCTGACTTGGGGGTGAGTAGATTAAAGATAATTGGAAGATGGATCAGCTTAGCTATAGGAGTATAGTTCTGGATTTGGTAATTGGACAGAATTAGCTTGCTATGCCAGTGTAGCTCATCTGTTGTACAGCCCAGGAGACTTCATTCTGAAATGATTTCTCCACTTCCCAGATCTGCTTATGTGTATCACACCTAAGAAAAGTCAATGAGTTTATCAAACATAGGTTTGACTTTCAAAAAGATATCGGAAGTTCCCATTTAGCACTGGAGTATATAGAGAATTTTTTCACTATCATGTACTTTGAATTAGTCTGTGCACCACTAATGACATTAGGTAGATACGGCTTTGCTTCTCCAGCTTCAGATGGTAGATTCCTGTCTCCTTTCAGTCATCTTTCTATTCCCTCACAGTACTGCATTTTTCACCTTCCTGAAGAACATTAACTTAGTAGTGTTGCACACTGCAGTTTGTATGTTACTCTAGCTTACTACAAGACTCAGAATTGATTGCCTCCTTGATTGGAGGCAGCCTTCAAAATTCTGAAAGTTTTCTGTACAATGGGAAATGGCTGATTAAGGATTGTCATGTATCAGTCACAGTAGAGTCTTTACTTTGAGCTTTCTAAATTCTTATTGCAATTTATTTAGTGAACACATATATCATCATAATCACTGGAATTGAATACCTTTGTGTTTCTCTTTTCCTCAGAAAATGAAGCATGCCAATGGTAGCTAGAATTGTACTTCATCAAATATTAGTTACTCTATGTGATTAAAGAAAGGTTTTTGTCTAGGGATTTTGAAAATAAATAGTGGTAGTTGTTCAGAAAAATACAACTAAAGCCATATCTTATTCTTTAATAAAATCGTAATGGAAAGAACAGTATCCAAACACTACATGTATTATCTATTTAACTTGACATAATTGCTCACAATTTACTGAATAATTAAATATCACTGTAAAGTGACATTATTTAAAAAAAGGATAAAATAATGTATACATAATATTTACTGAAATTAGTGCATTTGTGCCCACAGTGTCAGACTTGAAATTTTATTTTAAAGAAAAAAAGAGAATACCAAAAGACCTAAATGGCTAATGCAGCACCATTGGTTTGAGTTCAGAGTTCATCATCATGACAAGAAAGAGTGAATTTTACCTTCCAGATACTATGAGTGAAAAAAGGATTTGAATCTTCCTGTTCTCTGATGTCAGTCAGTATTAACAAAATACTGGCATATCACTTATTAGATGTTTTCTGCTGCTTCAGGTTATTCGTCAAGTTAAATCATAGAGGTAAGTGTAAAGCATAACAATTTTAGCCCTGCCAAAAATACTATACAAAGGGAGGGACATCACTGTTGCTAATCAGCTGCTTAGCTGTCCAGTGCAACGGGGAAGAAACAACTTAGATCTGATCTAAGGAGAAGGTCTGAAGTGGTTTTCTTGAATATCTATACACTGGGCTTCACAGACATTCTCTGTATCTGAACGTCATAAACAGTTTTAACTCAGCCATTTTAAGGACAAGATGATTCCAGCATAAACTGGTACGAACTAAGGCATTACATTCCTGTGTGTGGAGCAATCCTGCTGTATCAGCCAGCACCCAAATGCATTCTTTCACCATATCGGAGGGCTAACAGAGTGCACTTCTACTGACCTGCGCGAATTGATTTAGGAGCTAGTAAAGAAGGGGTGAGGGGAAACTTCCAGTAGCCAGTACTGAGCTAGAAAAGCTGTGTGGTTTGTAGCAAAGTGCTGAATGTTGAACCTCGAAAGTCTCAAGGATTTTAAAACAACTGTGTCATTATATTTTGTATTTTAATGAGTTAGGAGTCAAGCTAGGGTCTCTTGTAAAGCCTGAATGCTGGCATTCCAAGCTGTTAACTTTGACACGTAGCTGTTTGATTAGCTGTGCTTGGAGCTTTGTGAGTATGTTTGAATGGAATGTGAAGTACATAGAGGAAATATGTTCTTAGGTTGAATGTTTTCCTTAGAACAAAGAAAAACTAAAAACGAATAACATTGATCCGTGTGAATTTCAAGTGCTTTTGCTCATAAAGAATGTGTACTTTCAGTTTATTCTATTAATAGCTAGAGAGAGCCTACGTTTTTAGGTTTGAAAAACTGATTTTATTTGAGTCCGGTAATGATTGTTCTTTCTCCATGATACCGAACTTCAAAATAGTATCAGATAAGGTTTTTTTCCTGGTATCAGTCTCCATCATCTAAACTACATTGGGCCATACTGACTCCTGCTGATACCAACAGGAACATCCTTGACTATGTATGTCTTCCCCTACCTCCTAATTTGTTTCCTTTTGATTTAAACTGTGTGGTTGGTATCTGATTGATACAATGAATGTTGATATAGGAAGAAAAGTACCTTTCACATAAAGAGAAAATACTCCTTAGCTATCGAAGACATCTAGACGGTCAAAACCACCCCCCTGTAAGCTTCCAATTACAAACTTATGTTCCTCAGTGCTTTGGTGAACTACTAGCAAGCAGCATGTCTGCTGGTGGCAGGTCCTCAGGTTAGTGGAAACTTTGAAGTACTATTGCCTCGGTCTTTTCCAAATGCTGCGTATTTTAGCACTTTAAAAGGTTTTATAGACTCAAAACTAACTTGCATTTAGACAAAAATCAGAACTATGCACTCTTTAAATAGAATAATGTAGAATAAGACAGAAGAGAAATGAAAAGTGCATGTTAAATTAAAATTCGCTACTCATTCTTTCCTGCAAAACACAGTCCTATCCTCTAGGTTTTCACTTTTCCCCACAATCTTTCCTGGGTTGCAATAAACTTGTCAGAGTCCCTATAGGTCCCTAGAAAAAGCTTTTTTTTTTTTCAGCTCAGTTTGGGGAGTTGGCTGCATGTTCACTCCCTGATCTTCTCAGCAGTCTCCCATTCTTTGCTTTTACTGCAGGCTCCTCCTTGCTGTGTCTCTCACTCATTCTTTTTCTCCCTTTCTCGTTAGCAGAGCATAACATAGAAGACACAATAAACTGCAAACAAACAAATGAGATAGCCTCTATTGCACCATTAAAACAGATTGCAATTCTGCAATAAAGATTCCTTTGTAAGAAGAATTCTAAAATTATCTCAAATGCTACAGGCCCTGAATTTTGTGGCTAATCATTAGTTTATACGCATTTGCTTATCTTTCCCTGTGGCCCATTTGAACGAAAAACTTGTCAGTTCTTAAACAGGTAAGTACCACAATTAAATGATATGAATTGTTGCCTAATAACTCCTGAAGACTTGTCAAAAGGCCTTCAGTCTTTTCCAAGTTTATGAAGCAGTGTCTTAGGACTTATTCTAATACTGGCACAAACACATCTAAAATTCCCATTCAGATGGTCGGGACAAAGTTGTGAAGAGAAACTATTTTTAATCTGCAGAATGTGATAACATCAAGGGAGTGTTATCTGTAGAATCCTTGTAAGCAGTTGTCCATTGTGGACACTGGTGAATGATAGAAGACACTAGTGAAATCAGCTGATGTGTAGGTAATGCTTGTCTGAAGTCTAGCTTCCACATAACCACTCTTATTTGACGTTCAATGTACACCTGCACCAGTCTGCTTAACCTACTCCAATAATGAATACTGTGATGCGGAATAAAAGCATGCAGAAGGGGAAAAGCAGAGGTTTTCCAGGTCCTCCCTATGAAGAAACAGCCCTTAACCATTTTCTACATCTGGGATTCATGTCTAGAAGAATTAGAGTTTGAGTATTGCTTATAGGTACCCAGTTGACCAAAATGTTCATTGAGAACCAGATTCTCCTGAACAGGATGCACGGAAGACATCCCTTCAAAAGAAAGGTCTAATCATCACCACAATCAGAAGTTACAGTGAGTAGAACAAACTGTAGTATCCTCCTAAGGCCTCTAAGTTACAACTGATGTTACTATGGAGCACGTCTTCATTCCAAAATAGCTTCTAAGTCACTATATAGCAAGTTATTGACGAGATCTGGTTAAAAAAAATAAAAACAAACCCAGCATTTTCTGTCATCACATCTGACTTGGATGGCATTTAACATGCTTTTCATGTAGCAAAAGTGCAGTTGAATTCAAAATGCATGACACAGACATAAGGATTTCAGAAACATGATGCTTATCAACTTGAGAAGTGACTTTATGGATTTGTAAGTCCTTGAGTAGTGTTCATGAAAATAAAATGGGATTGCATACTTATGTAATGAAGTCCAGTTCATTAAAAAAATAGCAGCACTGCAGCAGATACAGGGCACACTGTTTGAGAAGAGGGTTGAAAACAGGACTGCTTGACTTGCAAGTCTCATCTTCTAACTCCTCAGATACTCAATAAGCCTAATGTTCAAAGAGCATGCAAAGCAAGTATAGTCTTCCCCTGCTATTCAGTGCAATTGTTACTTGTTTTTCACTTTGGCTTTTGGGCAGAGGACATAAGAAGAGGGAAGGAAATAGAACAAGGTTGTGTCTGATAATGATGCAGAAGCATGCTTACATTCATGCAGGTATATAGATACAGAACATTAGTTGAATGCTGAATCATGTATGTCTTGCAGTTAATCTTGTTGGAGAGAGTTCCCATTTTCTAGTGAAAGAACTATATACAGGGAAGAAACTGACTGTACAACTTGCATAGTTTCTGCATAGATGCATAGGGCCGATAAAGGTCAGGGTGTACATTGAGTATCAACTCAATAACAACTCCCTGCACTAGCAGCATGTTAGTTTTTGATAGATATGGAAAGATTTGGAAAGATTTAGCTAGGCATGTGTAGCTTTGCCTTTCTGTGTGAATAATCTGTAGCATCTATGCTGATCTTTTCCTTTGTCAAATACAATATTGTGCAATACTGCAAGACACTGAAGGCAGATAACAGCGTGCTGATCGATTAGCAGTCCCAAGAAGAGTAAAATAGACTGTGGACCTGCTGTTGCAGTCTTTGATAGTGTTTCTATTTTCCTACATTGTTTTTTTTTTCTCATGATCAGCCCTGATAAATTTTCCTGGAATGCTTTAGAAAAAAGAAGCATAAATTTCTAGAACACCTGATTCCAATCTTAAATATTACTTTATTTTGTTATTAACTTGGTTGGAGTTTAAAGATCTTCAAAGTCTTGCAATTAAAACATAAAATCTGGCTAGGCAAATGAAATCTTTAACTGCATTTTTCAAATGTTTCACAAGATCCTTTCCTCCCTCTCTCCTCTTACTCTGAGAGGCATTCTTGGCATAGGCACCTCTTGACATACAGCAGAGGCTTGAGCTGAGATTGTATCACCTTGGAATTTTGAAATCTCAGGAGGAATTTGAACCCGAGGTGTTACCTTTTCAAACACATAGTACTGCCAGGCAGAGACAATTATTCAATGGGGGAGGTGGAATTCCAGTAAGAGAGGCCAGAACTGGCTGGATTTCAGCTTCCAAACTCTTTTGATATAGTCTTTGAACTCTTACTGCACTATCTGCTTATATCCAGACTTGCTATCTCGTGTCAAGTCCAAAACTATGTCCCCAAAATCTGAAAGATTGTCTCCAAACCTTCTGTTCTTCTGTCTTAAATATTTCTGAATACTTTGTAGATTCTTGTCCAAAACCCAAACTCATTCAAAGTTCAGTGAGTGTTTATTCGTTGTTACCTTGTTTGAAAAGACTGACTGAATTAATTGGGAAATCATGTGAAGCGGTGTGCAAAATACACAACTAACAGCTTAGATTCCGTAACGAGGTTTTTGGATTAAGCATGCACTGAGAATTTCCCCTGTCATTGCTTGTGCTAATTCCTAAACCTTCATATGATAAAGATTATAATACTTCCATTTTCTAGGAAAGAAAGGAGGTAGCACTAGGAACTGGAACACAGACACTTTCTGAATATAAATATGGGCTGTTTTGCTCATGAGTTGTCTAATGCATTCTCAATGATTCATTTGAACCAGGAATCTGACAAACAAAAAATACTGGACTCACAAAAGCTTTTATGTGCTACTTGAAAGAGAGGATGGAGTCAGACACTTTCTTGGTCTTAGACTCGATGGCATAGAAGAAATTAGAAGTCGAAAGAAACTGATGGAAGTATGCGGGGAAACACATTTTCTTGCTGCCAGGAAAGAAACAAGCAATTTTTGTGCTGCCTCTTTTGTTATTTTGCCAGTGATCAGCAGTGTAGACTCCCATTTGAGGAAGGCAGGCGGGGGACCAGCTTTTATTAGTCTCTTTTGCCACCTCTCCTTTCTTTGGCACCACATTCATAACTTGCCCTAATTTAATTCTGAAAGAAAAGCCTGTTATTTAAAAGGGAATGTTGCAGATAAAAGTGCTGTTAAGTTAAACTGACACTCTACTTAGTGTCTATAATAGCGCTACATTTTGCCTTGATCAGTTGGCAAATATCGCTTGTGTTCCACACGTTTCCGTATTTGTTGCTCAGCAACTAATTCCCCTATTAGTTGTGTTTTTAATTGCCTTCACCCAGCTGGGTTCTTCAGCTCCTTTCAGGTCCGTTCCACCAACTGTCCCAGTTCTCTCTCTGTCAGTATAGAAGTGGAAAGTAACAGATACTGTTAAGTACAATGGAGAGAGAATTAACATTAGATTGTTTTTGTATCCTTAACTTTATTTATCCTTCAGAACAGTAGTTCCAGGTGAATATTTTACAAAAATTTGCTTTCAGACACAGGGTGAACTAATATAAGAAAAAATACACCAAATATATATTAATTACATCTGTTCTTGTTTTTCCCTGTATAGCTTACTTGTGCCAGGTAAGTGAACTGAACTGTAACAGCAAGGCTGGAATACGCAGGCAACTATAGAGAAAGCCTTTGGCCAGGAAAGTTACACAGGTCTAACTATATTAGCAAAAAATTTTCAGCATAAGTCCAGCTTCACAGTCAAAATATTTACCTGTCCAGAGACTTCATTTTCTCTTCATGACATTTTTAAATTGCAAAAAATACATTTGAGTTGGATATACGCAGACACTCAGCTCCAGCTTTATAAGTATTTTTGTCATTGCTCTTGGAATTATTACAAAAAGTGTAATGGCTTTTTTGGTTGTGTCTTCTTTCGAGTGTCTTTGATTTGAAGGTGAGTGACCCAATCCTTTACTCATTTCCCTTCAACAGTGCTTTCAGAAGAAAGACGGCAAATAAAAGTCTTGCTTCTGTCCTACTTCAAGTTTAGAGATTTTCCTTCTACACGGCTAGCTGAATCCTGAAGTGTGTACTACTGAGGCAGATCGAAGGTTACCTTCCATTTCTGAAGAAGCATAAATTCTCTCTAGATCTGAGAGAGGTTGTCAGAAGATTTTTTCAATGACAACCTAGATTTGTAATTTAAAGGCATGCGGTTCATAACAAGTTTGAACATGGGGAACTTGGAGTTGAGTTTTAAATCACCTACTTCTAATTCATTTGTATTTATTTGTAATCTGTATGTAGTTGTGCAACCCTATTAAAAGGACAGATATTCTAATCTTGCTTGCACTGGCTATATGACAGCTTAATCTTTATGGAATTAATTTGATGACAAAAAGGAGAAGAAAATCAGGTTCAAGGTATATGAGATTTAGACAGGCATGTGAGGCCCGCATCTGTCAGCACTAGTGTCTGCCTCATTAGCAGGCTTAAAACGTACATAGGTGGATTTTGTTTTCTTTTTAAGACCAGTACCTCTCTGCAAAGGAATCATCTGCTAATCATATCTTCTGACAGCCAGCTCAGTGGATACCACAGCAGTTCAGTTTTAAAATTGCAAACAAAACTTTCCTGTGTATATCCACAGTTAAATGCTTAGAGCACGACAATTTCCAGGTATGAAATAGCTACAGTCCCAACTGCTAACCATTGTGGGGCGACAGGGTATGACCGTACAGCACAGGCTGTGTGTTGCAGACTTTCTAAGCCTCATGTTGTCCCGTGTGTCTGTGATGTGATAAAAATGCACACATCCACCTCTGCATTTTCATTTTTGCCACCACCAGCAAGGATGCACTGCTACTAGTAAAAAGGCAGGAATCTTTAGGTCGCTTTTAATATGGGCTTAACTGTGAGTCTGCATTTACTTTGTGGCAGAAACTGGTCCAAGGACCAGCTCTTTTCTGTTTCCCAAGTGTGTACCTATATTAACATACATAGCAATGAGATACTGCTAAATGCCATTTTCACCTTGACAGATGAACTTAGCACAAAACATCTATTTTGAATGTTCTGATATTGATACTCTGAAATTCTACAGCCCATATTTTAACGTATTTGAAGAACCAAATGATCTTGCTTTATTGTTCTCAGATTCTAGCCAACACTAGTAATCAGAACCAACACTGTGTGCTAGGTTTTTGTTTCAAAACTGATGTTTTTGCTTTCCATTTGGTCTCTTTATTTGAGACCAACAGAACTTTTCCTTTTTGTCCTTTTTTTTGGAGCAGAAATGTTGCTTGATATATTTCCTCGTGCAGCAGCAGGTGAAAAGTCTATGAGAGAGGCAGATACAGGTTTTCTGAAGAAGCAGAGGACGTGACATGAGAAAGAGGGAAGTTTGGAGACTAGCTTTTCAGCACATCAGGACACTCTGTCATGTCCTAATGCAATGCTGGATCCTAATTTAAACTGATTTATGTTAAATGCCTGTTACCATTCCCTCTTGTAATTAACATGCTCTCAGAAACACTAGTGCTTATGCAAACTGTCTTTTACTAAGTTTTGAATGTGAAATTTATGATTTTGATTCTGTAGTGTCATACACCCACTTTTTAATGTGTAGATGGCTATACAAGTTGTGAGGTATAGAAGAATGGGCCTGGTTTTATTAGAGCCAGTGTAAACTAGTAAAAAAGTAAATCTAGCTAATTCAGTTTGGACTATTTTATTTTTTGCTCTTGTGTGAGGAGGAACAGAAGCAGGCCATGAAGTCATTGGAATTTTATTATATTTATTGTATTTGTGACAGTTGCTTATTTGCTGCATGATTTTATTCCTTCCTTATTTTTACTTCTGTTTATGACTACTAGTCACATCCTTGTTTTCTTAAAAAGGCGGTTTTTAAGAGACAAAAAAGGACAACTCCCCATGAATTACATCATGATTTATATGGGTATTTCCAGACATAAGAATAAACTGAAATAATTTGAAGGCATAAATTCACAGGAATATCTCCAGCAGTGTCATAATCCTTATGTGGAATCGATATTATTTAGCTAAAGATTGTCAAGAGTCGTTCTCCTTTTTGCAGCACTGTGTATTAAACTAAGAGCTTCCACCCCACTGCGTGACTTCTGATTTAATGAAAACAAACTAAGAAAATGCTTTTAGACGTATGGTTCATGTCACTGTATTTATCTCACTGCTTTTGACCTTTCACTCTTCTCCACAATTACACTCTATTAACAGTGTCATTAACAGAGTACCTTCAAAACCTGGAAGCTGAGCTCATGACTGAATAATTCTCTACCTACAATACAAGGGATACAGGGAAAACAGAAGTTCTTTTGCTAAGAATTCTTTGTTTTTGAGACAAATTTTGTTTTTAAATCACTGGGCCGAGTTTATTGATTTTTAAGGGCTTGAAAATATTTATGTGATACAACTTGCAAAGCTCAACCAATTCATTCTGCTATTGCTATAGCATGTACTTTTGAAGAACAAATGAACTTAATATACAGAAGAGAACATAGCTAATACCATCACTGGGAATTTCCACTAGGGAATTAGCCCCCTTCCCTTACAAAAATAAAACATTAAACTGAGAAACATACAAGTAATTTAAGAGTACAAACAGTTCAAATAATTAATTCTTATATGTTTTTAATATTAACTAATTTTAACAACACGATGTGACTACAGCGGGCACACTTTTTTCCATTATAGCAAGCCCTTGTAGGAAGGAAGACTCCTGTTAAAATGAACATAATGTTTTCCCTTGCTGTTGAGCATTTGGCCTCTTAGATTTTCTAGGAATCTTTTTTAAGGAATGACATTCAAACTGAACAAGCAGTTAAGGGAGTGTCATGTTTGCAAATGGAATGGTGGATCTGACCCAGAGGTTGCTGACTTTGTTCATTTTCAGGTGATTTCCTGAAGTCTGTATCTACAATCTTACATTTATTTAGAATACAAACTGGAAGTGAGCATTCCATACACAGGCTAGACAAGGAGGCAAGTCAGAAAAAAGGTCAGGGCTGAGTCCGTCAAGCTCAGTCAGCTGTCCACCATCAACAGGAAGGCATGGGCTCCTCTAGCCTAGGATGAGGTCTGTTTTTGTCTGCAACCTGGTGAAAAAGATTGTCTCAGCTTTAAATCCACAGATTCCTCCTGTTAGCAGCCTGCTCACCTGACCTTTGCTTAGGGCGTATACCAATTTTTTCCACTGCATTACTTTAACCCATATGAGGTTGTACACTCACATTGAAAACATAATAATGCTTGTACCATTCTCTCTTTTCTTTTTCCTTTCTCATTCTATATCTTCTACAATATTTCAATCTGCTTTTGCCTCAGACAGCTTTTGTTTTCCTCCAGATACACTTCTTGACTCCAAATCTTTCTCTAAACATCCCGTTGGAGTAAGTTTGCAAAATTTCTTCTACATCTTTGTTTATAAAAGCCTATGTATGTCTACAAAACTCTATTAATGATTGTCAGCCAGTGATGGGAAAACACCTAACGTATCACTCTGAGGCTCCAATTGTCGAATGAGATTTTATGTACCAGAAATCAAGACCACTTGGAACAGTAGTAAATCTCATTTACTTTGCCAATTAATACCTTAAGAATGAGAACGAGCATGGTTCCCTTCCACAGTTCAGCAGTACTTCATAAAGGTGGTGGGGACAGGGAGGGGAAGAGAAGACATCTTTCTTTCCAAAAGGCTTGAGTCTCAGCCAGAAATTTTAATTTTTTTCTTCTCCTACACATCTCCTCTTGTCTTGAAGTGACCAGACTGAAGGTTTGTAGCAATTTACTGTGCATGCGCTTAGATTTTGGGGGATGTTACTAACTGGAATTTTGTAGCTACTTGGGACCTATCTGTATGTGGTTTCCATCACACTTCATGGCTGAATATTTATAGTCAGTATTTAGAATACATTACTTTTTTAACTTTGTTTTGATGTTTTGAAGTTTCTAGTAATAGGCAAGTAGTTAGGGGGAGTTTTCTGAACTTAAATCAAGTATTGAGAAATTTTTCTGTATGAAAAAGCTTCTCTGTAAAGAAGATCTTGTTATTAATTATGAATTTAAACACCATTTCGTCATTCCTGTTTTCAAACGTACTCCTTACTCTTTTTTTCTGGTATATTTACTAACTTCATATATTGAAAAGTAGCATAATCTAACACTTAAATCTGGGGAGGAAGAATCTGGGATGACAATTTTATGTATCTTTGGGGACATAATAAAAAATCAATTCAGTGCCAAAAGAGACTAGGGCTGATATCTATAGAAAATACATTGGGGATTTTTTTAAAATACTATATAACTATTTACAGTTCTATTTTTATAGATTTGGATTAAAAGTCCAACTATTAATATCTATAAATCTAAGGTATGTGAGGTAGCCAAGATGTGAATCAGAAGGAAAGAAGTTGTTGGTGCAGCCGAATGCCCGTCTCAGTGGTCTAAGTGTTTTGTATGCTCGGTCAGGATGGAAAGCAATACTAGAGAAAGTTATTGATGCAAATTGAGGTTCTACTACAGACAAACTTGTCTGATTGTGCTGTAGAATTATATACCTTGTTTTCGTACAAAAATTAACTCCCTAAGGGGACTTATTATTTAGGTGAAGCATGATGAGAAAGCCTGTAAAAAGCTGTTCAGGCATTTGATTTGAATGTTTTCTCCTTGTTAGCAAATAATCTTTAAAATTACACTTGTGTCAGTAATCACAAATCTACTCCTTTTTGAAATGAATTAATTTAGGTGTTACAATCCAGGTCTTACCTACTCTAACAAAAATAAAGAATTATTGTATCTGTGAACCATTCTCTTTTTTTCTTTTTTTCTTCCTTTTTTTTGGTCCAGTCTAGCTGACAACAGTAATTCTGTTTTGCATATTTTGATGCATATATTTCTGGTATTTCTTTATTATTTATGGTAGCCAGAGGATAAAACTTGCTTTCTTGGTTCTTTAACTCTGCTCCCTGCTGATATTTTATAAATCACTTTCTCTGATTCATACCAGAATAACAAATGGTATTTTCAATTTAAAGATGTTTAGCAATGCAAACGTCTTTTTGCAGGAAGATTGTAGTAAAGATTATTTCAGCATATGTGTGAAGAGCCACAGAAAGATGTTCAAGGCCTTAAAATTCTGGTTTCATTTGGGGCGGGGGAGGGGGGAGCTGGCAAACAAGAAACTAGTGAAATAAGTGGAAGCTACCTTAGATTTGTAAGTGGCTTTATCTAATCTCTACAATAGTTATACTTTTAATAGCCCACTGTAAGGACAGAGAAGTAGAGCAATAGGCATGCAAAAGACAAAAATATAAACTTGAGATATATAACTATTTTTATTGACAGGATAAAGAAAACAGATAAGGGCACTGATTAAAATTTAAATGATTGTTTAATCAGAGGAATTTTACTTACCACTATCATCCATTAAGTAATTTTTAGTGCAGTCAAAGCTTGAGATTTCTTTCTTCTACAAAACTGTTTTAAATGCATTTACAATACACTTTATGTTTATCTGTACCATACAAAAAAACCGTATTGCCAAGATTACCTACAACATGAGAATAAAGGCATAGCCCATAAATCCTGTTTAGCTTTCTGTCACTGCAGGATGTGCAGAATGATTGTACAGCATTCTTGGCTGCATACTAAAAAACCCCAGGCCATCTGGGCCAAATGCTTGCCATACTGTAAATATGTTCAGATCAGTGGAACACAATTGGACCAGGATGAACTGATCTTCTGCCAAGAAAGCTGTCCAGAGTAAGTAAGGATTTTAAGAAGTCTTAATTCATCTTTTTCTAGGAACATTAAAAAATCTGCTAATGAGACTTCCTAGGGACAGGAACATGAGATGCTTACAGCCAGATGTTGCTCTTCCCAACAAAACAACATTTTCTCCAGTACCAGCTTTTACAGTAAGGCTCACTGCTGTTGTTTTAAAGGACCGGCTTTGTAAAGAAGTTTCAGTTATTTACTAACTGAAAGGAGATGACCAGTATGCCAGTAGAAGATACATTGTGTGCTTGCAATTCTAGAACATAGGCTTGTATCACAGATTCATCCTGCTTATTTCAGTTTTCTGTTGTAGAGTGAGGAGTGTGCGTAATATGACCACTGAAATGGAATTATTTTATTTACCTAAAGCAGGAAATCTTGACAGATGTGGATTGGGAATTTCAGAGTGTGGTGACTTACTTATTTATTTTTAAAATAGCTTAGAAGTTGTGCATCAATGTGCACTAGTTTACAGTCAGCACCAGTATTTCTTACAGTAAATAATGAATTATTTGTTATATACTAGATACATTAATTAAATATTTTTCAAACTTCATACTTCTTAAAAAAGTAATCTGTCTTTAGCAGAGACTGCAACATCACCAGATAGACAAGGTTCCGAAGCAATGTTGTTAGTCTTGAATACACAAAGGATTTTACTGGTAGAAGTTGGGCCTCTGTGAAGTATGGAGACCAGGTTAGATGTAAAATCTTCCTGCTCAGATTTACAAGGTTCTGAGCTAATCAGTCTACAGGTGCTGGCATGGATTAGCAAACCACACTCTGGCCAAACAAGGAGGGGAGGAAGTTCTTTCAGGTTGGAGGAAAGATAATAGCATCGCAGGAAAAGAACCTTCCATGTCAGCTGTTTAGGTCAGCTGCTGCCCCAGGAGTTGGCAAGACCAGCTGTTGCTACTAATGCTTCTTAGAGGAGAAGCTTGATAAATTCAGTTATTGCAACAGAAGATAAATGAGATGGTCAGCAGGTTTCAATTAGAGACAATATCCTTGATGTATCAGCAGTTCACTTGTGAAAATGGTTGTCCTGTCAGCCAGATGAAACATGGTAAGGGGTGAGCAGGAAGCAGGACTGTTTGGGCTGGTTTGTTTGTTTGGACTTACTTGGTAGAAAGGCAGACAGAAGCTGTTCTTCTTGCCTGTCCCAAACAGTCTTCTAAGAGAAGAATCATTCCATGTTTTGTGAGGGCTTGGCTGAGAATACTTCAAAAACTCGGAGGGGAGCAGTATATTTAAAAAGGACCTTAGCAGTTTAGACTTTATAATTAATGGCAAACCAGGTCAGTCAGTGGGACTCTATGCTCAGTTATACTGCTGCTCTGTATTTAGTTTGGCTTACTTTGGAAAGGGGCAGGAAGGATTCTGATCTCTGCAGAATCTGAATTGCGTTTTGCCTAAGAAATAATAGGAGTTGTATCTGATGGCTAATTCATAGAAGCGCTGGATGTGCTAAAGCATGAGATATAGAAAAATGTAAGATGTCTAAATGACAAACCACCTTAATCTGTCCTAGAGCTGTAATGTCACAGAAAAGTATTATCTTCAACACAGGCTAAAATCACTGCACTTGTATAGTAATCTTTCCTTTGTGCTTACCATTACGCTTTTGTAAAACACTGATTTTCAAGATCCATTCTTTCTCAGTACAGGTCTGCTATAACAGTAATATATAAAGATTTTGGTCACAAACAACTAGAACTTTTTCCCCCTCTTTGTATCAGAACCATGAGAAACAGAAAGGAAATGATGCTGTTCTGTTCCTTGAATGTTTTATTTTCAACTATCTACAAAATTCTTTCACGGTTCTCCCCACCAATAGGCAATATTCTGGCCTGTTAGTAGGCCAGAATAATTTTTCCTGTGCTTGTCCTACAATAATAGTGTGAAGTCATAGATTTTTCTCTAGCTTTTATGTCTTTTGGGTAATGTAGTCCATGCCTCTACAAAAACATAATTGCTCCTGACTATAGGATTTCCTTAGGCTTCTACTTTAGATGAAAAGACCTAGTATTTACCCCGTAATAATTTTCTTCAATTTGTCTCCTTTATTTCTGCTAGTACTTCCTTAGATATCTCCACATAGTCAGTGCTTAAATTTAACTGATGTGAGTCATAATTCTCTGTGAAGACGTCTGTTGTAGTTCCTTAAAGCCCTTTATTCAACAAATGCAATGTTCTGGGGGCATTTGTGACTAAGCTATAGACTAAGGAACCTAGCCATACTGTTCCCAGGTAGTATGATCTGTCAGCTGACGATTCCTACCGCTATGGCATACTCCAGTACTGCATATCAGTGGTAAATTAGCTTCAAATTTGCACTGCTTTTCACTTTTTTCTTTTCTTTGTACGAAGCACCTATACTATATTCTTCCTCTAGATGTCCACTAGCACTCTCACCACCTTCAATTTACAGTTAAAAGATTAGGGCTCAGTCGTGTCAGTACAAGTTTTCTTGCTTCACTGAGTAAAATGTCACAAACTTAATTTAAGTGGTAACTTCAAACACTTCACCATAATAGGAAATAACTTCAGCCAATACTGCATTTATAGGGCTTTTGATGACTTCTGATAAATCTAAATGTTATCTAGGCTAACTTGCATCCTGAGTGACATTTGAAATTCTAATCTTGGCATGTTGATAAAATTGCAAACAAAAATTAGGTATTTGTAGTCAGTAAATTGCAGCCAGTTGACCCAAGTGGGATCAAAGTAGGCTGAAGCCCAAGGAATTGCTGATCACCTGAAATAAAATAATAAACAGTATGACAAAAGAATGAGCTTGTAGCTCTCTGCTGTAATGAGACAAATAGACCAGTAGGAAATGCTCCACCTTAGTAAGATAAGAGAAATTTTATTTACTTAAGGTAATGTTGATTGGGATTCATAACTTCAGTGAGACACTTGTGGGTGTGTACTGTTATAATAAGTACACACATTCCACTCGAGATTAAAAGCTCTTGGCACTAATAAAGAAAATTATCAAGACAGTATTTATTGCTTAATGACACTTGTTTGCCTGTGCTGCATCTGCTCATAGATACTACCTTGCCCTTCAGTGAAAATTGCGACAGACCATTTTAGAGATAAGTATGGGTTGGGTGCACACAGAGTTTCTCTGCAGACTTGTTTCATGACTCACACGAGGACATGTTGCAAAACATAGTATGGGGACTCAAGAACACAATTTTTTTCTTCCAGTGAGCTAATAGTAAAGTATTCTAGACAGACTAGGGTTTGTCAAATCCATGTGCCCCAGCCCTCCTCATCTTGGGAGACAGGGTGAGGAATAAGGACTAGTTTCACAGCAGCAAAAAGACTATGCAACTGTAATAGATAGTGTAGTGACAATTGCTTGATAAAATGCAGCTGAGTCACACCGTCAACACAGACCTCTATGTAAATTGTACAGTCTAGCTCAAAATGTCTGGCTGCAGTTGCTGACTTACACTCACTCTATGTTTTATTCCCTGGTGGATGGTTTGTTGTGCAGTTCTCTCTCCATCTCTTTCCCTCTCTTTCTTCAGAATTATGTGTTTTGTTGCTTGTTTTGGCAGTGATCTCCACAGTTAGTGGTATGGTTTACTCTGTGTTATTATTTTTTCTCTTAAATATTGCAGTTCCTGCAGCTGGTCATGTGTGTGCCCTTCCTCAGAATAATTTTTCCACAGGGGGGAAGATAAGGGCATGTTACAACTTTAAAAACCTATCTTCTGTTTGTTTTTCTTACACATCATCTACTGTATTGGTAATGCAGATTAACTGCAGTAGATACTATTTAGCTAGTTTCATAGCGGTATGTAAATATAAGCAGTCATACCTGCTTATATACCAAATAATCACAGGGATGTTGTGGTCCTCGGCCTTTTATAGTCATGGGAGATTGAATAAGATTTTTTTTTTGTAATATAATTTTCAGATTAGTCATGCAGCAAGTAAAAAATGGAGTATCAAACTATCTCACCTCTCCTTAAGGTACCTGAGAGAGCCTGTTGCTGTGGTAGATAAAGAGAAAACCAACGAATCGGATGACTGCTGAATCATTGGAATTACAACAAAGGATGGTCAAAAGGGGTAATCAGAACTTGTCCTGAACTCGACTTCCGCAGCAGCAATCCCAAACTTAACCAGGCTAATTGTAACAAAAAACGATTTAACATAATCCTGCTGTTGATTTAATTCCTTATTTACACTGTTGCCTTTGTCTGCAGTACCTAGTGAATTACCTTTTGTGTTCAAGTATCTTCCTGTCACAAGATTATTCAATGTAGCCTAACTGTGATCATAGCTGCTGAAGTTTACTGATGGTAATACTTCAAAGGCACATATTGGAAGAATTCTAACAAATAAGATTTTGTTATTGTACCACTTTTCCCTTGATTTTGAATTTCATTTTAATCCTATACATGCTTTCCCTAAAAGCTTTGACAAAAAGGCAACAGTAAGTATACTTGCTATGACTGTAAGCTGGCAATGAATATGCTGTTATACTGGGACATATATCAAAAAAGATGGAACATAGACCTGTGGGGATTTTGACACTATTGCAGCTGCCAAATCATGTAATCTTTCTTTAAAATACTTAATTTAATGAGGAACACATTTGGGTTGTTTTTTCTCCCACTATAGGACTGTTCTAAAGTGTGATTACTCTAATAGCTACTTGATTCCTTTGAGAATCAGCCTAAAAGTACTGATGGTCACCTTGCCCTCATTTGTTCTTGTGCTCAAATTTGGTTTTAATCTGAATAGTTTCCTCCCTTGCTCTTGTTTTTCCTCTGTGCACTTATGTACAGAGATCATAGCTTGAGAGTCTTCATGCGTTACTTTAAACAAGCTAAGCTCTCCGATGTTTTTCTGCCAGATGGCATCTCTGTGCTCCTGATCAAACTGCTAGCTCCTCTTTGCACTTGTGGAACCTTCAATTCTCCTTTCATTAACATGGGTGACCAGTATTTTTCCAATAACCCAGATGAAGACTTGCACAAAGCCACTAATACTTCTCTGCTGAAAATAACTCTTCTGATACAACACACAGTCATATATATCTCATTTAGACTGGCAACAGTCTGATAGCCATAGTGACTGATTGCTATTCTGTGTTCACTTAATATCCCAGGGCTTTTTCATACTACAGTTTGTTTCCAATAAGGCCCTATTTTATGACAGAAGATTTTGGGGGTTTGGTGGTGTAGGGTTAATTAAACCTCTGGTCTTCTTGTTTTTTCCTTTTGTCTGCCCTAAACTTCACAAAATATTAAGGTAGGACTTAATGGCCAGTACTTGTCAATTTACCATTTTATGTAGGCATAGTGAGACTATTCACCCAGTAGATTTGCTAACACTATTAAAAAAAGTGAGAGAGAGATACTAGATTACTTTGTCGTAATAACTTTTTTTAAACTTGCTTGCCATACATTGCCTGAACTCAGAGTTTGGGTGAACTCAGTTCTGGAGTCAAAAGCCAGTGTTTCTGATAAGTGACCACTTACAATCTGATTTGGGTATCTTTAATAGCTGTTGAAACATGGTGGCTACTTTGAATGAAAAATGAAGAATGAATATCTGTTGAAAATGAAGTGGAACAGGGGAAATATGACTAACAATGTTGAATTTGCCTCGGTTATGAGGATAAGAGGATATTCACGTGGCTTATCTTTATACTTTTAACTTTAAATCCTGAGGTTAAGAGTTTCAGTTTCACCTCACCCCCTTTTCAGTCAGTGAAGATAGAATAAGTGCTTGAAGAGCCCTCCAGAGTAGCCACAGAGTAGCCTAACTTAGAATTAATGGTTATATGGGAAGATGAAAGAGAGTAGCCTTATAATTTAGGCTGAAGTTGAATGCAAATTAATCTAAATACACACACATGTTCATTTAATCCACTTGTTTGTACTACAATATTGACTTTCCTTGTAATATAAGGCAGGGCAGATCAGGGACTAAAGTATGATTTCTATTCTTTGTGTGTATTTCTGCCAACTCAGCTAGACCTGTGAGGCATGTAGAAAAAAGAGTGATAAGAATTCAGAAGTTTGGTCTGAAGCTTTCAATGTCAAAATTGAAATACACGTGTCCTTTGTGAAATAGCTGAATCACATCTACAGCCAAGAAGGAACTTACTCAAGTAAGAGATAAAAAGATGCTGTCACTACATGACCAATGTTAATAAATTCCTGAAATCTTCTCAGAATTACAGGTGTTTTAGAGACTTTTCTATCCTTATCTTCTAGAATGTCCATAGGAATTATCTGGCAAGCAGACAGAACATAACTTGAAAACATTTGGAACTAAAATGAATTTGTTCTTCAGTCTTAGAATTTGTGGTTTGTAATCTGCCATCAGTATGAAAATTACATCACTTCAGAAATGAGGGGGAAAGAACAACGGCAAGAGGTTTCAGGAAGCTTGCAGGATGCAGGGGAAACAGCTCTTGCTTTGTGATGACGTGACACGGTGAGCTTGGTCCTCTTGCAGAGGAGTTTGTTTAACTCTGGAGTCTTTTCAGTTCAGGCAGCAAGGAATATGTGCCAGAAGACGATTTCTTTACTAATGCTGTCAACCAGCTTTAGTTGCTACTATGAAAAGCACTGTGGAAGTACTTATTGAAATTATTTTGCAAGCGGTGTAGGTAGACTATTGCTGCAAGATGTGGTCTGCTACAAGGGCGCCTGTTATACATGGAAGACTATACTGTAACTGGTATGCTTCATTGACTAATGATGAGGAGAGAAGATGCAGAAGAGGCATAAAATTTCATGGACTCTTCAGTCTTGGAATATAGCAAGAAAAGGGAGATAATGGTAAAAAGTGAAGTAGAAACAGGGCTTTGGACGTAACTACGTGTGTTAAGTGGTGTTTCTAATACTGAATGGGGTTAAGTGTGGGAGCTCACATGCAGCCGCTGTCTGATGAGCACAGTGGGCACAGGGTGAAGGAGACAAAACTGGAGGACTTAGCAACTGCATGGAACACTACTCAGCTGCTGAACCTGTGACCCTGCAGCTCATATTGGACAATCTTATTTTAGTGACCAAATGTGGCAAAGAGAGCCGTTCAAATATTTAAATTGCAAAGATCAAGATTTTTTTTTTTAAACTCTCTCTACTGACACTGGAAGGGGGAAGGTTCACTCAGAGAGGTTAGTATGCCTGTAATTCTCATCAAATTTTCCTCTATTTAAAAAATCTGAAGTCTTAGAAGTTCTTTTCTGAATTGTTTTTAAGAATACGTAAGTGAATACGTATAGCAACTTCGTGATTTTCCAAATGAAAATAGTAATATTGCTGAAGTGTTATGCTAATCCTCAGATTTGTTTATTTGGAATTAAAAAATAAATTCTTACACATAGTGTAAATGGTGCAACTGCGTACATAAATACTGAGGCAATAATGATATTGCCTGTGAGCACTAAGAATGCTTCCTCTGTGGTTAGCTTTCCAAGATCAAACTGAAAATCTACTTTCCTGGAACGGTCATTCCAGAAAATGGTGTCATGGGGATGGTCAGGTCAGTGGTGTCACATCTCTGAACAGAAGAACTGTACGTCTGACGCACAGCTTTCTAAACAGGGAAATTTGCACAATTTCCTCAGAAACGTGCAAACATGTTTTACTTTAAATATCATTCTTTTACTGTCAGTATTCTGTCATATAAAAGCAATACATGAAAAAATATTTTGAAATTGGGGAAAGTCTCAGTTTTGGAACATCACCAGATTCAAAAACCAACATAAAATCTGAAGTCATAGATGGTCATTTTCCCATATAATTGTCATCTTGATCCTCAGATGAACTAAATTCATGTTAATTCCATTATCTTAAGCAGTTACACAACTTCACACGAGCTGAAAATTTAATCCAATATGTTAAATTTAAAATGGTTCTAAAATTTTAAAATTGCTCTGTAGTTTTGTAGTCCTTTGAAGTTCTTGTTATTAAACCATTTACTTTTTGGCCATTCTTTCTCTTTCGCCCTTAAAAACTCAACTGTTTCAAAGACTTGTAATTAGCGATGCTAAAATATAAGGTAAGAATATAAGGGAAAATACTAAAAAATGTTTAAATCTAGAAGCACTAAGCTTTTTAGTAAAAGAAATGTCTCTTTACCTGCGAGTGAACAGGTGGATATTAAATGGAGCAACAGAAAACTGTATTAAGAACTTTTAACCTTCTGCTACATAGAAGATCTGGTCTATAAATATTTCAGAGTAAGGCGCGTATAATGTACAAATGCTATGCAGCAAGTATTTTGTTTAGTGGGTAATTTGGATTGAAGCCCAGAGTGACATGATACACAAATATTGCACAGAAAGTTTCTATGGTATTTTCTTGAGTGGATACTTTGGGCAGAAACCCAAACTGGATCAGTAAAAAGCCAATGCCAGCCAAGCCTGGTTTTGTTTTACCCCCCTTTTTCTGTGATTCATGTTGAGGCTACCGTTCCTTTGTGAAGCTTGAAAAGGCTCTTCTGGGCTACAGGAATTCCCCTGGCTCCGGCACCCACAGCTTTTAGGAACTAGCACAGAATGCTGTAAACACAATAGCACCAAAAAAAATTGTCACTGTTCTGTTTTCTGTTCCTGGGTCTTTTGCGGGGCGAAGCAGCTGTTGACATGTGGCACAGGCAGGAGAGCCTCATGAGGGGTCTTGAGGAAGCATGCTCAAGTGGGACCCCAGAGGAACCTCCTGTTCTGCCACTAATGACGTATGACCCCTCTCTGAATAGGTTGCACTGTATGTTGCATAGACCTGCCTGAGCAAGTGTTAAATAGCCATTTTGAATACAATCACAAGCTTTAGCACTGCTGGAAGAGATCCTTGCTTCCCCTCATGTCTTGTGTGGTGGTGATGGTGGCAGGAGCGAGAGAAGGAAATGCGTGGCAGAGCTGGGCCAGACATGCTGCACCAACAGGTCCAGTGCTATAGGAGGGGAGATGAGATGGGGTGAGAAAAGGGGAGGCCATCCTGGTGAGGGGCTGGGCTTTGGGAGAGTCCTGTACTGTGGTCTGGAGAGAAGGCAGAGAAGGAGGAAGATGTTGGGAGGCAGCAAGGTAGAGGTGGGAATCCCAGAGCTCCTATTCAGTCACAAGACCACAGCCATCTCCATCACAGTTACATAGTTCACTGTGAGTCTAGGACAATACCTCTACCTCCAGCCTTATCAAGCTCTGTTAACCTGTATCACTCCCCTGACAACTCCTAGCACGCCCTAAAGACCCTGTTTACTGCACCAAGACTGTTCTGTTCAAACTTGACTAGTCCCTCACTGATTTATTCTTGAAATCTTTGCTGCCACTGAAAAGTTGGATGTTGCCTTTCATCCTTGAGGCCATAAGAGTCATTTTGGCCTGGGTTTCATCTGAAGTTCTGAATTTTCCTAATATACTAGGGTTTTTTCAGTTTCTATCACATTAATGCTATGAGTACACCAAGAAGCTAAGTTAGAGTTAGCTTGCGCATCTCCAGCTGTTTGCTGGCTTTATGTCTTGCTGGAGAGAACCTACAAGTTTGAACATAAATCATTGTCAGCTGCAAGGGCATGCTTGTTGCACAGAGTAAATAGATTCAGAAGAGATGCTTTTATTTGCAGATGTTAGAACCAGCTCAATGCTAATCCTACAGTGAAGGTGCAGCTCCAGAACAACTTCAGCCAACATAATTTAGTTCTGTTGCAGACCCATTTCCTCACATGTTTTGGCATAGGCATTTGTCTGATCCTTCAGGGGAACAGTTTTGACAGCTAAACTGCCAGAGAACTGATCATACGAAATAATAGTTTTCTACTAGCTTAGCTCCCACAGTTGACTCACCATAGATCAGAACATAGTAGCACTATCTTAGATTTAAAGTGTTGTGGTACTGCACTAGAGGCACAATTAATGCTGGTGACTACAAGAGAAATAATTGTAGTCCTTCCTTCCAACTGAAGAGTAAAAGGAAAAAGAACAAAGCAATATGTTTGGTAATGCCTTCAGTCTCTTTCCTGGCTAGACACATTAACTGAATTGACTCATAGAATCAGAAATATGATGATCATTTCCAGTTGTTTCACTTTCTCTAATTACTCAACTATCTCATTTGTTTTTAGTCGCTATCCAGTATCACTTTTAGAAACAATATGCAATAAATGGAGACTTTAACTGTTTCTTGTTAGTGTAATAACAGAATAATTTTAGAATAGAAGAACGTACTTTCCTTAGTTCAATAATAAACTAATTCAACCTGTTTACTTCTTGATGCAAAGACCAAGAAACAACTCCTTCTAGCCCAAAAGAAACTGCCTGCAGAAGAGGTGATTCTCTTAAGTCTACAGAGGCACTCATAATGCCAGCTAGTGCTTGGAAATTGAAGCTGGACAACCTTAAGATCAGTAATAAGATACAAATTTTCAACAGTCACTGCAAAGCAGACATTATATGTAAATATTATGATAGGTTTTATAATGCTTGAGATTATTCGTAAAGACAAAATGTCTTTATGAGGCAGACACTATTGCTTAGATATTTCTTTAAGCTGCAAGTTTAAAACCTCAAGGACTGGGCTGGGCTGTTTCCTCTGCAGAACAGTAATGAGTAAAAGTGGATGGAATTCTGACCTACACCTTAGCCTAGTTTTGGTGGCACCTCTTAAGATAATCTCAGATGAAAGAAAAACTTTCTGGCCATACATTTCTGCATCCCGTCTATGCATCTAGTGAAACCTGTGTCATTTGGGCCAAGGTGCTATATATGAATAACAAGGCCTCACAATTTATGTACAAATCAGTCAAAATGTTGTGGAAGGACAGGTTGTAAAAACAAGTTGTGCTATTGAAAACTTCATGATAAATACTGAAATCCTGGGAATGTATTTTAGTAGTAGTCCATTTTACTCAGCAAGACTAAGCATAAAAGTCTTAGTCCTGTGCTAATAAGGCTCAACAAGTTAGTGCATTAAAGTTGTAATGCCCTACAGCATTCCAGCTGTCTACTGTTGAAAACGTCTTTTTCCTCATAGTTCACTGTCGCTCTGCTCTACATGGCAGTGATTTGTTCAGTCTTGGGCAGCCTGCATCCCACTAACCAAAGAGGAAGGACAAGTTATTAGGAATCTTTTCTTTCCCTCAGCCCAAAGAGACATGTTAAGGTCTGGTTATGCTTTGCCACCTTCCCTCTGCTCACTTTTCCCCTACACTTTGGAAAATATCTCAGACAAGCACTGACAGGAAAATGTCTGTGCCTACTCATAGGTAGGTAAAGTTTGTTCCTTTTGCGTAACTGCTGTTGTTGAACGCTCAGTGAACTCTAATGGGTTTAGTTTACCCATTCAGATGAGCTCATACCAGTTTATTTTTCAAGGGATTATACGGTCCAGTTGCATTTGAAGTTGTTTGCTGTATCAGGTTCCTATACTGATGACTGATGTATGTATTGACATAGTAAATGCCGTTCTTCTTGTCATGATCAAGTTCCATTCAAATGAATTCTTTGTGTAACTCTGCTTTTGAAAATCTCTAGAGTGAATGTGTCATAACATGTCCTGTTCACAATGAACTCTTCCGATGGCTTAATTTCTGCTGAAATTCCTTATTCTGGTTTTAACTGTTATTGGTGCTAGTATATCTCTGCTAAGATGAAGCATGCTTCATTAGAGTAAGCAGAAACAGATCTAAATTTCTTTTTGTAGCCACAGTGCAATGAAAAAGTGGAAAAAAACCCCAACCAAACCCACCTCCCCCCCGGCCCCCCAAAAAAACCCCAACCAAACCCAAGAAAAAAACCCAACCCCCAACTTATCAATATATTATCAGGAAACTTTTTCCATGTCTGTTGAGATTATTAAATAGCAGCACAAAGCAAGAATTAAACACAGGAGTCTGAAAGGTCATAAAGCTACACATCTGCAGCATAATATTACAACAGAAGGGTTAACTGGTCAGAAAAATAAAATGGATGTTCTTTGAATTTTCAGAAAATTAATTTTTCTAGACAACTAATTCTGTATTTGTCAAGTCTGTGTTACATGGTTTTGTTAAACAAAAATATATTTAACTGTTAAAGTGTAGACCTATGAAAAATACGTAATTCTTTTTATGAGACACAAACTTGGTGCATTTCCTGATTTTTTTCTATTTTTTAATTTTTTAATTCTTTTTATTATTTTTAATTTTTTATAATTTTTATTATTTAATAATTTTTATTGATTTTTAAATTTTCTATTATTTTATTTAAAAGCCATGCCTATTAAAAAAAAAATTATTTTCTGCTCTCTGTCAGCAGTACATCTTACTGTTTGGGTTTTTTTCACAAAGATCTAAAAGCAGGAGCTGGATACTATTGTCTTGTGCTTTACCAGAAACATGCTTTACTAGTTCCAGTTACTTACATCTGTGGCAGTATGACCCCAATAACAGGATTAACAGAAATAGATGATCATTTAATTTGGTCTGTAGCACTCTTGATTATTGACTCTTTGCTCAAGAACAAGTAAATGAAGCAGATATATTGCAGAACCCACTGATCAGGGGATCTCACATGCCATCCCTGTAGGGACCCTTAAAAGTTATTTACAGGTCAAAGCTATATGTGGGATATGGAAAATCCATACTCGTTAATTTAATGGGAAATAGGTACTTGTATCCTTTGGAAAAATTGAAGAACTTTAGCTTATGTATTTATTTAGGTATCCCCTCAATATTGTTGTGTTGTTTTGCTAAATCTTGTATGGCATTCCGTACAATTGTTGAGACACCATTCTATCTCTATACGTGTTAAATTCATGCCAAAATATACAGTTTACTGTGCAGTTAAACCACAAGGGACTTGATAATTTGAAATTCATTTTTTGGTATCTAGCTAATATGCTAAGCTAATGTAAGCCCAGCCCATCAACACAATCTTTGCCAAAAGGAAATTGCAAAAGAGGCAAAAATATCTGACTGTTATATTACCTAAATTATTTAAGTGCCAAAGAAATCTACTTTTACCTAAAATGCCTTGCCATGGATTAATTTACTTGATATATTGCATTCTTAAGACATGTCAGGTGACATCTGGTAGTGTACAAGTACGAGACAGAATGATGCTTCCGCAAAGTTTAGAGTTAGCTTCAAATTCTCCTAATGCCTCTTGGTATATTCCCATGTCACTTTGTCCACTTTGTCCACATTAATGACAAACTGCTGTTCATTATCAGATACGAGAGGGTTTGAGCTCTGCTTTGAATAAACCTACAAAAAGATAAAACTTTTGATGATTGTATATCTAGAAATGTGCAGGTGAACTGCAGGATTGCTTGGGAAAACTGTAGAGTTAGGAGTTTGGGTCATTCATAAAATCTGGCAGAGCAGGAGGAGGGAGCTGCTACCTAAATGGGATATCTAAGACTGGTTTATGCAAATACAAGATGATTAGGACCTTGTCTCCTCAGAACCCACCTTTTGTATTTCTGTGATCAAATTGGCTGTGCAAGGGCAACAAGTCTCGAGTGTTGACACAGTGTTAACAGGAGACCAAAATTTGGGTGTTAGCACTCCAGTTGTAAACAAACTACCTTTTTTTTTAATATGGGGACTTAGAGGGTATTAGAACTTGCTTTAGAATTGGAGAGTGAACTAATCTGTCTATAGCCATAGGCAGGATTGGTTTTGTAGAACTGGAAGACATCAGCACCTTTCAGATCTTAAGCAGAATTGATAATGGTATTTTAAAAATGTATGGTGTTTATGTATGGGTTTCTGGATCTCTTTATTACTGATGACAAAAACTTCTAAACTGCAATACAGTTTGCTTCTCTTCTCTTCAAAAGTGATTAAGATCTAAATGAAAGTCATAGTAAAGCAGCCAAAGTTGCTTTACTGTAAAAATGGGATCCCATAAACACATACTGATTTCAAATTTTTTATAAAATGCAGTTGCATTCTTCTAATTAAACAAATTAGTTCACATCTTATACTATTAAAAAGAACATAAGCTGAAACTCTCTTAACCTCAGATATGAATCCCCAGAGAAGATTTTTGACACTGCTTTCTTGCAATACACCTATTTGATGATCAGGAAGTAAAGACGCTTCCCCCTCATTCTGTGCCAGAATTTCCATTTCTCATTTCCTCATTGTGTCATCACATCACAGAATGAATGGTGAGAGGCTAACTGCACAAACAAGGTCAGGAATTTATTATTAGTATCGAAAACTCTTTCTTCATGTTTGTGAGTTTAGTAATGCAGTGGAATAGGTCTTGAATGTAGTTAGATATGCAGCAGCTCAAAATCACTGGGGTACTGGTTTGTCAAGGGAAGGACATGATGGTTATTCTCCAGGTGACTGAGAAATCCACTTACTTTGACAGTTACAGACTGTAGTGTTATCTTTTCAGTAAACCATGGCACATCCTCATGGTTACAGAAATAGCAAGATGCCATATTGAGCTGCGCAAGCTAGAGATGTGAGGAGGAACTGGAGCCCTTCCCTCCCACATATGCCTTTTCCTTAAAGATGGGTTGTATATTATTAGAATTGTGTATCATTAGAATGCACAAATAATAAACCACGAAAACGTAATTCTGTAATAATAGAAAACACTGCTCTGCTGGGCTTAGGGGACTACAAAGATTTGTAAACAAAGATACTGCTTATTGTATCATTGCAGGAGCAATGTCTAACCTTTTTTGGTGACTTTCTCTTTTCAAACTGTTTCCCAACAGTTCTCCCTGGATTCTTAGGAAAACTTTTGGGTGCATCTACTTTAGCATTTTTTTTTATTTTTGTCAAGAATATGCTTTTGAAGTGAATGTCCAGTGTTCCCATTTGTTATCTTCTGTTCATATTGTCTAGCAATCTTGGAGCACACAAACTGGATTCCTTTCAGATGGAACTGAAGTGCAAGGTTTGCCCTTGGACACTCCATGTCTTCCAACTACTGTTGGGCTTTCTGGTCATAGGACTAGGCTAGAACTTGGTTGCAGTAAAATCACTGAATCACACTGCAGATATTTGGTCTGCAGGACCAACTCACTTGTTATTGCTGTCAAAGCTGCCTTCTATCCATCACCTGTCATACTGGCACTAGAGCTGCTCCCTGCAGCAGTTGACTCCCCTTCTCCTACCAGGAGTCTCCAGTCTATACTGTTTCTCACTTACTGTCTCCCTCTTGGCTGCCCCAGGCTGTGCCCTAGGAGCTTTTCCAGTCTGAGCATGTTCAGCTGCTCTCAGGATGAAGTGCTCTCTTTTCCCAGGCAAACAGGCAGCCTTTCTTTATCTAGCCACGGGTCTTGTTTAGCAGAATATACAATATGCCTCTCAGAGAATACATAGAAACTTAGAATGTACAGTGATGTTCTTCAGGGACACTGGGCACTACACTTGAGAACTAGACAACTGAAAAAATGGAATGTCTGTGAACCATGTTCTTCCTGAGAAACTGAAAAACTTAGAAAGAAAATAGTTCTGCTGCTGGTTACACGCATGGTTTCCTGTCAGGTGAAAGGTGAGCTAACAGTGTTCAGATGTTACTGCCCTGGAAGCACTGGCAGTGGATGAAGTTGATGAGCATGGTCAGTAGACGTTCCTGCATCAGGGGGAGAAACTGATTTTGCATGTACCCGTTTCCAGGCATGGCTGGAATGGGAATAATCGAGTTTTCTTTGAAAAAACATCACGGGATGGAGAGGATTTTGGGGCCTATACGGTGATCTTCCAAAATCTGTAAACTAGCTAGGCAACACCCCTGAGCAGAAGAGAAGGAAGCAATGACTAACACCTCTGCTTATAAAAAAAGGGACTGGAAATCAGTCAGCCTGAAAGGTTGGAAGCCACTGGCTTTTCTTATACAAACTTACATAAAATAACATTATATCAGAGGAACCTATTAGGCAACCTAGGTATTTCACTGCACCCGAGGAAATGAGCGAGCAGCTGAGAACAAAAACATGTCTGAAACAACAGGGGAACGCACTGTTGGATCATCTAATACAACGAGCCGAAATATTGCTCTTAAGTTATATGCCTCACCTGTAGAGTTCAGCCCTGATGCTGGTGTGAAGTCACTGATCAAAATTAGAACTGGTATAGTGGCTTTTAGTTTTTTCTGGATTGCTAAAACTAAGTCAGGAGCTGTTAAGACTGACCCCACTGGGTCCTTTGGGCTCACTTGCATCCTCATCCTCAGTGACTTTCAGTTTCAGATGCTGTAATAACAATGTCAATATCTTGTTTCCCCAGAGAAATGGAATCATCGATGAAAGCACAGGTTTCATTTCTAATTTAGTGTTTAAAATTTCAGGATCAAAATTCTTTTAAGCCAATAGTAGAGGACAGGAAGTGGCATGGCACTATAAAAACCACGCTGACAATGGCAAAGTGCTGAACTGTTAAAACAGTCCCAGATATGTGGGGGTTTTTTTGCATATTAAAGTGCTGTCACATGAAAGGTAAATTCCTGCTTTTCAATTTCCCAGTTAGGGATTGTCTCACTTACTTGTGGATGCAGCTACTAGCATGTAGAGATATAACAGCTTTATCTCTGTAAATGATCGTCATGTTCAATTACATTCAAAACTGATCTTGAAAACCACATGGTCCACAGACATTTCATTTTTCCCATTGTCTGGCTGCCAGTATCACTAAAGAAGAACAGTGAACACTATAGGAACTGTAGCAAGTTCTGCTGACAATGGAACTGGGTAGAAAAATGTATTTGGGTTTCTCTTAAATATATAGTATAAAATATGATAAATGCTTCCCACCGAATTTATAGACAACCAAATACTTCGATAGAAGTGGGCTAGGCATGTTCTTAACCAGTAGTGTTGTAGGTAACTGAAAAATAGACATGAGGTATTTGGACTGCAGTATTAAATGTAAAAGTATTTGAAGTACCAGATTTTCTAGTAGTTAGACTTAGTCCCACTATAATCATGTCATTCTAGAAGTTGCTTTGTGAACAAAGCATTCCTATTAAGAGAGAAATTGAGCAGGTTAAAAAAAAAAACATCAACACAAAAAACACCAAACAAAAAAACCCAACTGTGGGAGAAATCAAAAACTGTGTCATGCCTGCACCTATTCAACTCAGTAGTTGTATTCTGGCTCTTCAAGTAACTATTTGTGTGTGTATTTGTAGAATAGTTAATATAGGGATCTTACTGTTCTATAGCTACTTTACAAACTGGAAATAAAATAGTATCTGCCCAGAAGAACTTACTTTCTGAGCAGGCAAGCTGGAGAGATCTTGGGCAGGGGGGACGAATAAAGCACACCTGAGAGGGAACAGCGAGGCAGCTCATAAAGGCTTAGGAGCAGGGATGGAATTCTACTAGGAGGAGAATCTACCCAAAAGGGGAGACAGTAAGGGAGAAGAAGAAACACTGAATGGAATGGAGAAGAGAGATTGGAGGGCAGAGTGAATGATCCTAGAACATGGAGACTAGAGGGGAGAAGACGATGAACAGCCCTGATGACCAAAAAGGCAAGAGTATTCAGAGTACAAACTGCGAAAAGTGATTAAGCATTGAAGGGGATTTGTGGACTCTGGCATATTTCTGTACTCCACATAAGCTGTACCCAAGTCCAAAAACTGGGGCCACCATATTCTTGCACCTCATTTTCCTATATATTGCTGTGGGAATAGTATCTCCTTTCTCCACACTGTCTCATCTATTCATCTCTTTGCAGTTGAGATGTCTTCTTACTACTAGTATGAAAGCGCCATGCTGAGGTCTTAGTGTTCACTGGGACACCTAGGCATTATGGTAAAGCAAATAATAATGTAGAAATTATATACAGAGGGATATTGTAGGAACAGATGAACCTATGTATGTAGATAGTACAGATATAGATATTTTTAGCTATCCAGCAGTTACTTCCAACGGAACATTACCATGAGCTTTCAATATATTTCACACCTTGGACTTGGATGAAGCAGCACTTCAGAAGAACTGAAAAATATACCTATATAGGAGTGTAACAAAACTATCCTAAAGCAATATGGTTGATATAGAGTACATTAGCAGGTACAGGTTCTGTGAAAGTAGTTATTTTACCTTCTGTATTGTATCCATAGTTACTAATACACACAGATAAAATCTATAAGCTATGTATCTGTGCTCCTTTTAATAGGGGTTGTTCCCCCATTTGAAGGCCATCTTTACTCACACTGTGCAGTTTTACTCTTTGACCAGAATATGAAGAGGGAAGTGGAGTGAAGCTTTATCCCTCTTAGGAACCTGTGACTGAGTTCTCACTCTGTTTATTCTCTAAAATCTTTATTATTTTAATTAACTGAAAATGTAAAGACTCAAGAATCTCTCATAATGAAGCAGACTAAGCCATGTCACTGGAGACTACTGCTACCTATTAGTGTGTAGTGCATCTGTTTAAAACCACAAGTTTAAGTTTAAGACTTAATCCCTGCAAGGCTTTTCCTCGTTGTACATCTGCAGGTTTTGGATTACTTAACTTTTTATTTCTTACAAATCATGCCAAAAAATCTCAGAATAATATGCTGAAGGCCAAACCAGGGCAATACCTTATAAGGCATTTCATACTAGTTCCAACACGTGTCGCAGAAAACATCTGTGAGTACACAGAGTGCTTTCCACTGATCATCATAGTATGTGAGTCAAGTCTGCAATGCCTAAGGAGGGGAGTTGCTTCTTGAAATGCGTATGAAGTTAAAATGGATTTGAGTGAAGCTATCTTCTGAAAAGTAAATTATTTCTCTGTCACTGTGAAGATCATTTAACTGGCATCTCATATATTCTTTCATTTGTAGCAAAAAATATCCAAACATAGAAAATTCAAATGGATGTTTAAACATCAGCAAAATATACTCAGGTATTTTGTTATGTTACCTGCTCAGGAAAGTATTTTTTTCTTATTTAAAAAAGAATGAAAGAAGAGATGCCTGAATTTGCTTAAAACTGAGGGTTTCATTTAAACAAATTGAAATCCAATACGGTTTAGTTTTATAATGAAAACTTTTGGTTTAGGCAACCAAAACTGCAAATGGACTCACTTGGATTTTCTGCTTTTAATTGTGGGCAAACCATTGCTTAAACTTTGTAGTTTACAGGTGAACTTCCGCCCTCCCTCCCCAGTTGGTGCATGGCAGGAGGGAGGCAATTACATACATGGGAATCAAATAGGTTAATTTTTTAAAAAGGTCCAAACAACCTATGCTCTTTAGGGGCTTGTAACTGAGAGCTCGATTCAGCCATTAGTGTGGGGTCAGCTACACAAGTCAGACCTCGAGTGCTTTCTCAAAATATGTGGAGAATTTGGGACTGGAATTTGGGTTTGGGTCTCTTTCAAATTCACCGTTTTTCAGAAAAGAGAGGAAGGAATCATGCACTTCAGGGTGAAAAGAGCCTTTTGGAATTGAAATCCTCTGATGTTAACATTAGTCTTTTTCCATTTATTTCTTTAATGAGTCTTAGACCAGGCCAGGTCATAGTCTTTTGAGTTTCTTTATGGCTTTCTGGTAAAAGCATAATATAACAGAAACATGATATCATTGGTGACGTGCTGAGAATAATGCAGTAAGCGCAGGGTTAAAAGAGGCTCCTTTCTGCTGTTTTAAGAGCCATTCCCAGCAAAAACGTTGGGAAGCTGACATCACTACCAGGGTGCTCTGTGCAGAACTGAGTAATCATTGCTAACATATTTTTGCAATAAAGAATATATGTGGCAAGTCTCAGAAGAAGACAGACTACACAAAGGGCTGAAACTTTGACTAGTAATTGTTACCAGCTCCTTCCTACCATCTCTTCCCACACCAACTACTAAAAGCCAAACTTCTTTGAGGGAGCTCAGGACAGCAATTCCAAGAATTTTTTAATCTTTTTTTATGAAACATATACTTACATTTTTGTAAATTTTAACAAATACAATTTCAACTGGCCATGTGTTCAAGATGATGTTATTCCCTTGAGAGAGATTTTCCTGTGAAAAGGGGTGTTGAAAAAAAAAAAAAAAAAAAAAAAGGAATTAGACTATTTATAGTTCTAATGACTAAGCATAGAGACTGCAGGAACCTCATGATGTGAAACCATCTGGTACTCTAGGAAGAAGACCAAAGGCAGTTTTCAGTGCACATCTGTAGGTGATTAGATCATGCATATCCTTTCCAGAAAGAAGAGCTGCTTTTACAACAATTGCCTGCTGCTTCTTTTTAGAAATGAACGTTATGTTATTAGAATGCTATCCACATAGGATGTTTTGTCTATCCGGCAGCACAGAGTTTAAGGATGGGACTTAGTACTTTGGAAACAAAGTTTAGAACTGAGAGAATTTGCTTATGTTCTTAAAACAGAGCACAAACCAATGTTAGAAGTAATTGTGCAATAAAATAAAGTAAAAAAATAAATTAAGTAATAAAATAAATAAATAAAGTCAGTAGATGTTTCAGCTCTTAATCTGTGTCTGTTAAAGATGACCTACTAAAGATTAATAGAGTCTAAAAAATTGATGAGTTTGGTTTCATAACGTTGGAGAAGGACGTGGAACGTGAGATTCCCATTCCTTTCCCTTCATCCGACTAGGTTTTTATTGTTTTAGCTTTTTAGTTTTAGTTGGATCTGATAGATCTTATTTTGAATAGCCCAGTGGAACAAATTTTGTAAGAAATAGATTGTTTCTTCCATTTATGAATGGGGATCTTATAAAAAGGTGATAAGTAGGAATGGTCACCAATTTTCTATTAAAAATAGTTTTCAGTAGAAAACTGTGATTTGTTTAAATGTATAATTGGCAAAGAATATATATATTTTAAAGGGCTTCTGATACCACACAGCACCTTGTTACAGAGACTTGTCTGCTTGCTTTCTCACTCATTCAGCTTGCTGCTATGGAGCCCTGGCTTTCAGGGTTGCACTTCTGGGGAACATCTGCAACATAATCTGTTTCAGGGTTGGAGGTTGCTGAACTGCCCAGAAAGGTCTTAAAGATTTCAGTTCCCAGGCATGCACTTCGTCCTTCAGGTGTGCTTCTAGGGATGTCCTGGTCCCTGGGACTCAAAACTTCTCAGATTGTCACGTTTTCATGGGAGCGAAAGACCACAGCTAACCCTGCACTCCAGTTTGCCCCATCATAAAAGCAGCATGCACTCCCCAGTATTTCTCCTGGGTATTCTGTTTTTCTTTCATTCTGTTAGTTCTGTAATAGAAATGGCAGAAACATCCACCAAGCAGCAGTGCTCAGCCCTTCCAAAATTAGGAGGCAAAGATAGTTATCTTTCCACTTCATTTCTTTTTCTAATTTTTGATTCTAAATAGTGTAGATGGAGTTCAAGTCCTACTTACAGTCAGACAAAAATGTATCATACAAGTAATACCTGTGGGCAAAAGATGATGTGCTTTTATTCTACTCCTTTTAAATAGTTCCATTTAAACAGTTACACAGTCTGTGGTGCGTATAGATGTAGTTATATGTACACATTGATCATATCTGGGCAGTTTTCCCATATCTTGACTCTAAATTAGTTGCAGATGAGAATTCTGTTATTCTGAAGCATTAAAAACGTTAAAGAGAGCAAAACAGAAAAGTTACTTCCTAAATATATAACATTCCATACTTTTTTGTTCTTTGCTTTTGGTATGAGGAAAACACACCGCGTGCACACAAATCATTACTAGTAACCACAATGTCACTATTAAGTGAAAATTCACTGTTAAGTGAAGTTCTTCTACACTTTCATTTGATTAAATAAATATGTTGAATTCCTCAGGGTTATAAGTGGTACCTCAAAATGGATCAAAGTCAGTCTGAGCAGAAATTACATTTTTCTAGTTTTAAGAAACAAATTCTTGCTCTGTTCAATTTACTGTAGTGTTGTTTTCTTTGTTTTCCTAGTTTTTAACGTTTCTTTTTTCCCATTGGTTATCTTAGTTCTTGAAATTGCTTTTATTTTTACTAGGATTGCGTTTCCCTGTTTTCAATGCTTTTCTTTATTTACTCTGGTTAACATGTCATGCCAGATATGACTGTGCTTTTCCAAGCAGCTACAAATTAATTTGGAGTGTCTTCTCTGTTCAGATTTTTAGAACTACAGTGACAGAAATTCACAGATATCTCAATGTCATACTAAAACTCCAGTCATCTTATAAAAAATAGAAGGTATGTTTTCTCCAAATGCTCACCTCAGTCAGTACTAGACATAGCCTAGATGTTAGATGCCAACAGCAGGATGATTATTGCATGAACCTAGCTCAGTTACAAATAACAGACCTTCAGTCTTTTGACCACATCTTATCCTTGTGCTAATTTCCAATTTAATTTATTTTGAGACAACACTAAATTGTTGCCTAAAACTGACAAAACAGAATGGTTCCTTCAGCTGTTAATTTTACTCAGCTTCAGTGAGCAGTGATGGGGGTTTTGAATAGTTTTGAAAATCAGAACTATAGCAATATCCAGAGATGCAGTATCAGCTGGGACACTATTCCTTCTGGTATTCAAGCACTATTAGAATCCTATGTTTAGTAAAAGCCCAGTGTTTATTTCATTAGTTTCCAGGATTCATGTCACTGGATTTACTTTCATAAGCATTTATACAACTAACAAACTTTGCCAAAATAACGGCATCTTCATTTGAAATAATGAGCTGATTGCTGGCAGGGTTTTGGACTGTATCATACATTCACCTTGTATAATTCATGTTCATTTAGCAATTAATATCAACCCAATCCTAGTTAAGTCTTTTCTTGCTTTTTTGCCTGATCCTCGTTCTCTTTGTTCCATCTGTATGATTCTTTTCCTTGTATTTATGCAAGGCTATTGAAAGTTAGTAAAACATAAAGAGAAAATAAATTAATAGAGCATGGAGAAGATTTAAGAGAAATACTGTAATAAAGATTAGTATAAAAAAAAACCCCAGATGTAAGACAGTTATGAGAATTGATGATTGTTTCCTGTAAAATTTCTTTCTTATGCAAATTCAGCCTATTTCAGGAAAAAACTCTTCTTGTAAGAATAGTTGGACTTGGCATGGAGCTGTGCTAGGTAGTGCTTTTCAACAAATATTTGGGATACCCATGGCCAGCATCTTAATGACTGTTGAACTTAAGAGATTTGGTAGTGAGTTTCTGATTTGAATTTTTAACTCTTCATTCCAAACATAATAATAATAAAGAGAGAGAAGAGCTAATGAAGGATTCTTGTGCCTCATGATAGAGCTGCTGTTGATATGAATCCATAGCCACAAATGTGGTGACTATACCTGATTTCAAAATATCTTTTTCCAAGCTCTGCTTTTTTCCCATACCATCATGCATTACATGATGAGTGGCTCTGAGCACATATTGAAATTCCAGAAACTGCCACGCATCAAGCAGATGAGCCACACTCAAAGCGTGTGCAACATTCCCTGTGTAACTACGGGGAAAAAAGTGAAAGATGCAGAAGAGCTTCAGTTGCTTGGGAAATAGTTGTGCAGTTTGGAGTTATCTACAGACTACCAGCATATAGCTAATAATTTATTAACACATTCAGTTTATTATCTGCAAAAATATACTCTCAGTTCAGGACTGAATCATTGTTTAAGACTAGCCATGCTGCCAGGCAAAGACTTTATTAAAAAGCTAACATCTTCCCCCTCCTTTATCAACACTCCTGTAGCTATCTCTGTATTAATAATTAAAGTTCAGTTACATGGTAATTACTAAAAGAGCCACTGGTCAGATGTTATGTGGTGAGATGTAGGCAGGTATTATAGTAAAATTCCTGTATTTTTGTCTAGTGAAACAGGTCAGAACAACAGGATGGAGTTTGTATTTTAGCATGGGTATAATTCTGTGTCTCAAAGGGCGAGGCAGAAAAGGGCAGAAATGAGGGAGTTTGCTTTCTGTTTCTTCCTTTGAAGGGTTGAAAAGGGCCTCCACTTTATGTAATCCATTTTGCACTGGAAAGGCCACAATCTTTTGCCCTAAGCTCTCTGGAATCTTTAAGCAGCTCTACTAGATAGACAACAGTCTTAAATGAAGTTAAAACCACCTGTGTGTGGATTTCTATAACACAGATATTTTATACAAACCTGTATTTCTTTCCTTCTTATCACATGAAATGGCGGAGAAGTTTTTATGTCTCTAATCATCATCTAGCAGTTTGCAAGCAATATGCTGAACAAAAGTGCACAACCCTAAGCAAAAGTATGCCAAGGTTTCATACCGATGCTGTTTCTGGCCCATGAGCGCTATTCCAAGCAAAATACAATCAAAGAACCCAGTTCTGTTATGTGTTCTTTGGAATAAGGAATAAACTCACAGTGTAACACTGAACTCCACAGCCTATTCAACAACTTTAACTAATAATGTGAAAAGCAATAGAATGCTAAGAAAAATAAAAGAAATTGGGTAACTTTTACCTATAGCAAAGAAATTACATGCATCTCTTGAAAGAACTATGTGCAAGTTTTTTATCAGTGAGTTTATACCGACCACATTACACACATATAGTAAAGTAGTAATTAATTATTAATTAAGCCACTGAGTAGCAACCAAAATTCCACAGGAGTAATAACACTATTCAGAAGCACCCATCTACAGAGTAAAATCTAGGATGCTATATATTTGGTTTTGTATCTTGCCAAGTGCATCTATGCAGGTCAACTCTATGCTGTGGTGTACTCTCTACTTTCCTGTTCCTAGCAAATCAGCTAATGGTTTTGTGATCATCGAAACCATCCCAAAAATGTTCCTTAACAGAACAGGACATTCCAGTGAAAATCTTACCTTACCTAAAGGGGGCTTATCTTAATTCTTGATGAAAGGCAGTTTAATTCTTCAGGCTTTACCTCGTGTTTTGTCCCTTCATGCCTGACTTGACATTTAGCCAAGTTGATGTGGAGAGTCCTGGGCAGCTTACACATTCTGCAAGAGCTCTGCCCATGAAGTGGTTGGTAGAGATCACCAAGGTCTATCACCTGCCTGGAAATCAGATCAGCTTCTAAAATATTGCTGGGACTCTGTGTAGCATAAACAGGAGGCTCTGAACCTGTCAGCCCAGAACATGCAGCGAGGTGCTTTGAATTCTGGGATCCACGCTGTTTGCTGATGTCACATCAGGTGTGGTTAAAGAACATTATGCCTCACTAGAGCCTTCTAAAGTTTCATTAATCCAGGACATTGAATAAACATTAGATTTGGATGCTGCATTTACTACCAAAGACAAAAGAACAAATAAAGCCTCTGATCATATTCCCGGAAGAATTCCAGTATTTTGCTGGGCTGCTTTCCATATAGCCATTCAAATGGTGAAAAGCCCAAAGAACATATTGTCTCTTTTTGGGTGCTTTCAATCCCCTGTCCTGCCACTGTGTTGGGGATTATCATCCCCAGGAAACCTCAGACTAAAGGAAGCTGATCAACCATCTGCTGAACAGCATGTACAAAACACAAGGTTCTCTGACCTTGGACAAAATCTGTCTTGATAGCAGAGAATGTTGCAGAGGGTTTGTGGGACCAGTCTACTTCCCAAGATATTTCCCCAGAGCTTCTGTACTACACTGCACTCCAAGGCTTTTTTTTTTTTTTCCCTCAGGCTCTTTTGGGCTACAGATATCCGCCTGCTGTCTCAGAACTGTTTTCAGCAGGATACTGGCTAATGATCAACAAGTGAGGGTCTGAAAAAGGGCAATACTTTTCCATTAAATGTTCCAAGACTGTTTTCAGGAGCCAGGCCCATGCATCCCAGCCTTAGGCCTATATTAGTAGGTACCACAGTTGCTTAGTAACAGTTAACATCTTTCTTGTCTTCCTGTGCATAGGCTAGAAATGTACATTGTCACAGAGACAGCCCACGTATGTACACGAACATGACAAACTGCATTATCCGGTGGATATTCCCTAGTGTCTGAAGCACAGAATGAGGTGCCGCACAAAGCGGCAGCCTCTGCTCTTGTCACCTCCTGATCACAAGACAAAACAAGAAAAGACCTCTTTTTCTTCATCCATGTGCCTCTTGCAACTGCTCAGTCCTCGTGTTGCACAACACCACACAGGATAACCGAAGCCCAACTGTGCCAAAAAGGGCTCAACATTTGGGTTTGCCCCTTACAAGATGCATCCCTCTCCCAGCTCTCAGCTGGTAATCCAATTACATTTTCAAGTAGTTTTTCATCAGGTATATTGCCTCTTGTAGCTGAAATACAAACTGCTAGTGGGACCAAGGTCTGTCTCAAAGATACAACAAAGTTGTTTTAGTTTGCCTTGCTCCGTATCACCTTTGCAATATACCTCAGTTTTCAGTCTCCACATACATACAGATCTCTGAACTATCAGGCTCCTGCTCAAGGCTGGATTTCTGGGGTGTTTTCTGCCAAATTCACCACCACCAAGTTTTCTTACTCGGGCCAGTATTACCTAGATTGGCTGCATGGTAGTGCATGTGTAGTGCTTCACCGCTCCACACCCCATGCTCACCGTGTGGCACTTCCCAGTGAGACAGTAATCTCACTGTGTGGCTCTTTCATCCCTTTGTAAGTTATCCATCTCAAAAGTTTTGCAGTGGCTTCTGAGTTAACTGTACTCTGTTTTTAAGAGGAGTTCCATATTTCCCGTAGCATCTCCCAGGGCCATAGCAGGGACTTTGGCTCTCGTGGGGTCACAGACAGAGCAGGAATTCCTGTTAGTCCTCTCCCTAGAACTGCAATGTTTTGCAAGGCGTTGCTATAATAGCTAACAGGACTGGTTTTCCTGTAGTTTCTGTTAGACTTGCTGTTAGTTATTAGTGGGTTTTAATAATTATTCACAGGATTTGTTATTAGTGGTTGCAGTTGTTGCTTCACCAGAATCTGCTAGAATTGTTTTTGCTGCTCCTTCCCCTTTACCGCATCTTCTGGATCCATGTTTTCCCATGGCTGTATTGTTCATGTTTGCCATTACATGCAGGTAACCCAGCTCAAGCAATGTTTGTCATGGCTCCAACAGAAAACCATTCTGTCTTTATTGCTAGTCAAATCAAAAAGAATGGAGTGATTTAGCTCACTGCATGAAAAAAAAAAAATCTTTTCAGGCATCTATGCCCTTTTGCCAATCTAGGGTCTAATTAGGAGGGACCAAGTCTCACTGCCTGCCCCTATACCCAGCTCCTGTTGTGCTGCTCCTACTACAGGTGAAGATGGCCATCCCCGAGGGCTCGGACCTTAGCCAGTGCTTGGCAGTGTCACTGTGCTGCTCCTGTCCCCTCAGGCCTCTCCACTTTACTGCATTTGAAGCAGTCCCATATGCCCGGCTGCAATCCTCACTCACAGTTACGGTGCCCCAATTACTTAGTTTTTTCATGTGTGAAGGAAATATTTTGAAACCTCAGTTGTTGATATATTTAGTAGAGGACATCACTGTATAAACTTCTGCTTGTTAAAAACTGAGCTCCCGTATATACAATAAAGGCAAATAAGCAATAAAAATTAGCTTTCTCGTAATAAGAAAAAGATGATAGCTGACTCAACAGTCACATGGAGAAGAGTTCCAAAAATCAAAAAGAGGTTTCTTCTTTTCCAAAATAGCATTGGTTGTGAGTACAAACTTTTAATTAAACAACGATTGCATCACTTTTGAGCATAAAAATGGATTTTTAGTCAAAAGAAAACTTCTGATTTATTTACACAATGATCAATCTTACTTTTACAAATGTCCACATAATTTTAATATAGAAATATCCAAATTATTCTTTCAAACACAGAGAGGCCCTAATAAGTTTGCAGTTATTTTATTCTGTTTCATTAATTCAGTTGTTACTTGTGTCAATTTCTGTCACATTAGTTTTAAATGTGTGTAGCTGAGTACATGTTTGGGGTGATGTACCAAGTACACAGATTCACATTGACCTATCGAACACAGTTGGCGTTTCGTGTTTCCAAGAGCTAGTTTTCTGTTTTCCCAGGATATTCTACCTCCTCCTTGCAGAGTGGTTTGGCTACAGTTTCTAATTGCATGAGTCAGATGTTCTTCCTTTTCCACAGCCTCCCACTTTTATATCAATCTTTTCCAGATTCATGGAGCAGAGAAATATAAAGCACTTGAGAACTGAGCAATGTGATGAAAGATACTAAATTTAAAAACTAATCATTTTAACCTCTGAAAACAAACTGGCTAGTCTGTGAATTGAAAGTGTACAACTACCAAAAAGTAAGCACCAGATGTTCCCGTAGAATACGCCTTTCAATTTAAGAAACTTTCCAGTCATCTTCTTGGTATAGATTTTAAGCCGCAGATGAGACATTTAATTAATTTTTTCTATTCCCTAGCACACAAAATTCCAGTCAAAAAAAAAAGGAACTCTAATGACTCCCTTGTCCCTTGCATCGAATAGACAGACTTGAGGGACCAGCAGTGAAGCCAGCTGAATATAAGTTTCTTTTCCCACACTGGTAAAATGAAAAACTTAATGACAGACAAATTATTACAGTAGAATGTATTTCCACTAATATGTGCAGTAACTGTCTAGTTGAAAGAAAGCTGAACACAGCAATCTCATTCCTTCTACTAGCTATAGGGCCAACGCTTCAGCTTGTTATTTCTTAGAAACCCACCCCCACTGAGTTTTCTTAACCACTGTTAACTCACCCACTACTGTAAGTAGGTAGACCCAGTCAATACCGGGACTATGCTGATTTATTGCAGCTTTATTGCAAACAGAAACCAGATAAGTAACAAGGAGATGGTGCCCTGGTAGAAACTATTTTGAAAAATGAGGGGTTTGGCATCTAGTGATATTTTTTTCAACTTCTTAAAATATGCTATCCAAATACAGACTTGGAAATAGGTAGGTGGACTGATAAACTCTACTGCAGAAAAAAATGGGCTGGCTTCTGACCTGTTATGCTTGTGGCTGTTCTGATGAGCCTTCATTGACTTTTACCAACATTTTTCAGTCAATGTAGTCTACAACAAGTTTTTTCTTAGCATCTGAGTTTTGCATCAGCACAGTATCTTTCGTTCTCTTGTCCTGTCTACTTCTGACCTACCACACCGGTTACTGCTGAGAAAAAAACAATCAAAAATTGGTTTCTCAGACTGTATTGAAAACACCATACTGTAATAAGAATACAGGAAGACAGGCAGTCTTGTATACCGGATGAAGAAGTCTGCACAGCTTCTGCTGTCTTTATAAGCTACTGAGCCTTGCTAGTTCTTGATTTTTGTTACTTGTTACTGGATTTGTTACTTTTTTGAAAATTTTTTCCCCACTTTCTGAAAAATACCAAAGGATTTACACATGTAAATTAAATTAATGAAAATTAATCAAGACTGCAATTTCATGGCTGCAGACTAGTGGGGTCATATGATCATGTGCAGAAGTAGAGTAAGAAATAGCATTTGTATGGTGGTGGAAGAACTCCTAAAGCTCTTCTTTCAGAAACTGAAGAAGCAATAGCTAGCCAAGCCCCACCAACAGGCTAATGACAGTCATCTGTTTCAAAATAAATAAATATACTGGAAATGATCAAAGACAGATGTTTTTTTTAAAGTCAAATATATGGCTGAAATCTTTCCAAACTCAAAGGAACTTTGCTCTTAATGTCTGATTCCTGCGTACCCAGAACTCTGCCAGAGGCCTCCCACTCCAGCATTCTGTTCCAAGACCCTGAAGGAAGACATTAAATACTGAATTTCTGGTTCTTCCAGAGTATTTGGAAATAATAAATTTGAAAACAAAATCTATTTAAATATTACAAAGTTTTTATACAGAAAGATCTCTTCTTTCTATTTATTTATTTGGAAACATATTTGAAGCAACTCTTCAACACTCTTTTCATATGTGGTCTACTTTTACGCCACTAAATGAAATACCAGTACCAAGACCAAGCAAGCTAAGAGCCTGGTCTGTTCTAGACATCCACCTTGCTTAAGATAGGCTTGGTAACTTGTATGCCTGATAAGACACTTCTGTGTGAAACATTAAGACATGGAACAGTATAGCAACCTGGCTGTCATCTGATATTGCTGCAAGGTATTATGGGATGTATGGTGGCAGACTTGGGCTGAGCAGGCATAGCTATGTCCATGTTTAGCTTATCCACACTACTAATAGGCCTGCGTGACAGACTAGAAGGCACACAAGTGGCCTCTTCCCAATGCTAGCAAATTCACCCAGAGCCCACGTGTGAGCACAGACTCGTGTTCAGAGAGTCTGGATACATAGTTTAGTTATAAACACACGCTTATGTTTAAAACAGTACATAAGCAGAGCTATCAAAGTGTTGGCTGAACATGTTGATATATGTTTATGCCTAATAGAAGCCACTTCAGGAGAAGTCAATATAATTCCCAGCAACAAACTCTATGCTAAAAGCCCATGAAAACAAATTTATGCCTTCAAAGTCAACAAGACGAACCTTTCTCGGAATGAATCTCCAAGTTGAGAGTTCTCTGAATCTCTTAGCAAAAATGTGCTGGATGATTCCAAATGTCACAATACTGCACAGAGACAGACATCCTATAAGCAGTCAGGCTCCAGAATGTCTAACATATAGATAGTCTCAAACACTACCTGAAATAATGCTCAGAAATGAACAAAAAGAATAAATGCCAGGCATTCTTTATGGTTTGCGTCATCAGGCAAACAGACACACATCTTACGCTATTATTACTAAACCACATAGCTTAAAAATTATTTAGTAGTTTAGAAGAAGAGTACATGAAATATTACAATCTCAATATTAAGAGGCCATGACTATACAAAATGTCTGTCTCTATTTGTAGCGTTGTTGGCCAAACTGTGTGTGTGGTAGTTGCTCTCTCATTTAGTATTCTGTATCTTATTCTTTACATATTCTGGGCATTGAATAGTTATGCATTATATTATTTGCTAATTACAAATATTCTTCCTGTGTTAAACTTAAAACTGCTTGTATATGTGATCCAAGCCAGATTTTAATCAAGTTCCCAAAGGTGAAAAGCTTGTTCATCACAAAATTGTTTTAGTTGTACCATCTCATACTAAATTTGCATATACTACAAAAAGGGGTTAAACAGCCTCCTAAACCAGAGACTTATGACTTCTGACCAGCATCAAACCCAAAAGCATTGAAGTTCCTTGAGAAATACTGTGCTTGTGTTATTTCCATCACAACTATAAGCAAATATAACCATCAGAAATGCTTTAGGGAGGATAATAACTTTTCATGAAGTCACCGTCACAATTTTGAAATCTTGGTAGGTTCAAAGAGTACAAAGGTACAGTTAAATGCCTATTGCGCATTTAAAACTGACCCCAAATTTCTTTTCCATGTTTCCCTGCCTCTGAGCTCAAACTAATTATCTTCAAGTAGTTCAGCACTGTACTGATTACTGATCATATTCCATAAAGTACTTCTTCATTGTGGTAGTGCGTAGTAGGAAACTATGAGATATACGGGTATTTAGTATTCTTTCCCTACTACCAGACTCACTAACAAGGAACATGTGTTTATGTTTGGTTTTATATTTCAAGGTATTTTGGAGAAAGCAAACCAAAGGAATTATAGCAACAACAATTTCTTCTTTTCTTCTGAGAAATGCTATAAAAGGAAGGTGGAGGTCTAGGTGATACTGTCTTTCATTCTCACATTAGGGAACTGGGTCAGAGAGGGTTAAGTGTCTTGGCCAAAGCCACCTGGGAAATTTATCCGTCAGTTCTGCTGACTGCTGTGGTGCATTTGTTTATATTTATAAGCATAAATATCTTTATATTTGCTGTAAGGAGAGGGTGTATCTTTTGCATATTTGCTCTGCTCAAATGTAGTTGTGAGAGCCATGGTCTTTTCTCACAGTTTTGTAAAATGAATGTCCCATGAAATAATAATAGTATTTGATTGACTTTAGCGACACATCAAAGGATGTGGCGTAAAGTAATGTGCATAATAAGCAAAACTTCTGGGTCAGTGGAGAAAAGCCTTTGGCAAAGGGATTGAAATCAACAAATACAGGTTGATGTAGAGATTAGACAAAGTTTCTCTCAAATATATCCCATCTGTGTAAGAAACAGTGGCTAAAGGTTGTATGACTTGAAAAGGTATTCTATTAAAATAGAAAAGTGTATTCTCTTATTGTCACAGATGAACATATCCCAGCTTTAGCTGCTGTTTAATATTCTAGCAATGCAGATTTCACTGCAGTTTCTGATAAATGTTAGACAATTAATCTCATATTTTTATATACTCACCTCCAGGGTCATTAGAGGTTATGCAGTCAATAGCATACTATCATAGCTTCTACATCTCACTGTGTGTTTCTGGACACCTTTAGTCATGGAAATATTTAAAAGTAAAGAAATAAAACCTGGAAGATCACCTGCATGTACAGATTCTTATTGTTACACTAAGATCCATTTTTGAGGTAAACAAACTTTCATCTCTCCGTTCTAGTGTCCTAAAGATAACCGTTGTAGTCATGTCAATATTCATTCACAAACCCGTGTGAATAGATTTTTGAAACCCCAGCTTTCACTTTACTGTGCTTTATCAACTTTGATAGGAATTTAGGGTTCACAAGGAATGCAGAATTAAGACATGGTAAGCTTTTAGTAAGGTAGACAAAAAGCAGCTCCTTCCTTTTGATTTCACTGTTATTTTTCTGTATTGGGGGTGGTTGGTTTTTTTTCTGTGACACAAAATTAAATATTTTGGTATTTATTTCTATCTGGTTATCAGTAGGCATCAAACTCTAAAATGTGTCTGTAATGCAGGTTGGTTGTACAATCTTTTATGTTTAAGATACAATATTTAGATTATAGGATATATGAACAGAAACATTCAGAAATACAGTATTTTGTGTCATGTATATAGCAGTATGTATATGTATTGCTATATACATATGTATACATATACATCTCACATACATATACCTATGTATGTGTAAATATATATGTACATGCACAGTTAGCACCACACAGGAAAAAAAGCTCAATTTCAAATTATACCTCTTCTTTCTGAAGAAAGGGTACTGCTCAGAGCTAAGGAATGCAAGAGTGTCCTATTCATAGAAATTTCTGACACAGCGTTTAGTATAACCCTACAGAGACATAACAAGCAAAAGAACTGGAAAATATTTGTGTACTTATTAAGTGCCAATAAAGCTGATAAAAAGCATGACCGCCACAGACATTATGCAACATGAAGTAGTAAGACCTTCTGTTTCTAGAGGATGTGGTCTGAAAGAACAGCAAATAGTTTGCAAGAGTTAGAGCAGAATTTTTTTTAAGGGGTAGCATTACTCAGCAAGTCTCATACATAGGAGTCAACTCTTTAATTTCTTTGGGGATATTAGATGTTCCGTTTTAGCTGGCTACAGGGATTATATTGTTCATGTTTCTCTTTTAAACTGGGGAAAAGACACATTTTGGAGAAAAAAGCAAGATAATAACAACAACAATAATAATGATACCCTGAACAATTTCAATTCTGAAGTTTAAAATAATTTAGAAATGTCGTTTGTTCCATGGCAGAGCAGATATTAAAGGTAATCTTTCTGCTAAGTAGCTGGAGAAGGGGAAAAGGAAAGAATGGCAAACTGTTCAGTCAACTTTGCCACGAAGAAAAGTACAGCATCAGGCAGCAGTCTCTTGCTTTGTACAGTGGCGCACTCAAGACAGTGTTTGTCCCCTCAGAAATGTTGCTGCCACTTGACACAAATCACAACCCATTTTTTGCCAAGTGTTTCCAAGGAGAATCATGGGACAGAGCATGTTGCCACTTGCTCTATGGGCTTTCTTTCTTTCGCCTTCCTCTTTATCATTGGCTGGGCACAGAGCCAAGGTTTGGGTAATTTGACATTTCATGGCCTCTCAGCTGTGCTGCTCCTTATTCTCACCACACCCTGGTCCCCACACCTGTGCCTGTCCTCTCCTGGCTCATCAGCATCTGCTGGGCTGACAGACCTCCCCCGAGTCCCTGAGCCTCAGCATGTGCCCATGTTTCAGAAGTGCTGCCGGGGACTGTCTTCTCTGTAGCTGTGCCAGGGACTCGCTGTATTTCTGGCCCATCCTGGTGGCCCTCCTCAGCCCCAAGCCCCACACCTCTGTGCTTGCCCCACATCTTAAGTGGTGCCATGAGCTGCACCTCCTCATTATGCTCGAGGTTCTTTCTCATGGTCCTCCCTTGCCTCAGGTCTCACTCCTTCATGCCTGCCTTGCCCCTGGAACCCTGCCCTGCTATCTGCCTTCTTACCACACCTGGTTCCCACCATCCTCCCAGCCCCTAAGCTTTACTCCACCATGTCTACTCTGCCTCCAAAACAGCGCTGGGGCCACAGCTCCTCAGTGCTGCCCTGCCTGTCCTACCACCTCTCTCAGCCCAGGGCCCTGAAGCTCAGTGCTGCACCCCCCCACTGACACCACACCTCATCCCAGTACTCTAGACTCTGTGTCTCCTGTCTTCTCCCTCTCCACAAACTTTGAGCTCAGTCCCACTGCCCTATGTCACGACTTCTTGGTAGCATATATCAAATTGAACACAGATACTGCCCAAATCTCACTCATTTGTGGTTTATTCTCTTTAGATGTACACTGGCTTTATGCTTTAGTAGGTGAAGTAATCTAAATGCTGGTCTGCCAGATAGGCATGAAATGGACTACAAGACAAGGTATCAGTATCACAACTCTCAGATGGTTTCCAGCATGGCAGGTCTCTGCACTGACCTGTTGTGGCTCACTCTTCAGCTTCTGTAACTGACTTCTGGAATACCATGTGCTACAGCAGTGGCAGGGCATGCTGCCACTGACCTGGGAGAAGAAATGTTTCCACAGAGCTGAGAACATGGTGAATAAGCCCTTTAGAGCCTTAAGGAAGGGTTGCAGTGTGTTCAAATGGGCAAGAACTACAAATACCTTCACTTTCCTGCTTAAGGTGTGCTGGCACCTTTGGCTTAGGCCAAATCTGGCACAGGGTTATAGTTACATCCCACAGCCAAGAGGACAGGTAACTGACTGGCAAAAGTGTGGGAGCAGGAAAAAGACAACAGGAACGTTGAGAAAGACGTGCAGAAGTGAACTATATTATGGATAGATTGTCATAAATGCATGGTTACTCATCCCTTCACTGCACCACAGTACCTGCAATCCCAAACTACACACAGTCAACTCCTTCAGGAAGCGTTCAGTGTGCTCCCCCGAAAAAGGCTCAGCCTGTGCCCTGCCACCACAGGAGAGGCCAAGGTGAAGTCAGTGGTGGGCTGCACGAAGCAACTACATGGGCTTCAGTAAGGCTCTAGTTGGACCTGTTATCCTTCTTCCTCTACCACCATGACTTCTTTGTACCCCAGTTTGGTACAACCTGTGCAGGTGCGAGTTCCCTTGATTTAAACATTCTTGTTAAGATAAACTTCCTCCAACAGGGTTGAGAAAAAAGAGCAAGGCCATGAGCTGTCACAGCTGTTAGACTTGTTAAAGAGGCCTGCAAAAAGTAATGGAGAAAAAGGAAAAAGGAAAGAGCAGTGGAAAACAGAGCTAAGGGTATGAAGAAGGGCTTTTGCTTTCCTGACACACTACTGATGGCTAAAACCAAGTGAGTATTACAAAAGCACATGATTAAGTATGTTCTATATTGTACTCTTTATGTCCCGACCTTCTTAGCCCTAGACTGAGTCCACTGATAATTGTGGTTATCATTATTCCTAAACTACAAGTACTCTTTAACTGCAAGAGATTTGTCTCTCTGAATTTCTTCTTGTCATTATGGCATTAAGTAAATTTTACGTATTTCTACCTTATTTTCTTTTTTTTTTCTGCCTGCTTAAATAAATGAAAGTGTGAAGTCCTTTCTAGTTTCAGATTTTACATCTTAACCAAGAGAGTTCTCAAATACTATCTAAGCACATACATTTTGGATCATCAGAGGAAAACAAAAACATCTTTATTTCTGGCAATAGAGTCCCTGACCTTGACGTATACCAGAAAAACAAATACTGTGTCTTCTCATCTTGTTGTGACATATCCCTATGTTACTTTAAATCATTATTAAGGATAGTCGAATCAATTATTAGGGTTTGAAATGCAGTTCCAGTGGTGTCTGGATCCTTCCTAATAAGTAGCTACAGTTAAATCTCAAATACAAATCCACAGTTCCTTCGCACTCTGAGACTCATTTGGCAGAGAGGAGTTTCAGTTAAGTTTCAGACTACACAGACTTTGAGAGAGAGTAAATAATATATTTTTATTTTACAGAAACATGTCTGGAGTGAAAATTTCAATTTTACTTATAGTATTTCGTTAGTGTATTGAGAACATTTTGTATTAACATAAGTATTTAATGAATGTTTAACTCTTAAAATACTTTGGCTGCAGTCTTATTAAAACAAAGTAGATCTGTTTCAGCTCACCCTGTAATACAAAAATCAGAATGGGGAATGCCCTCATTAAAACATATATTATATTTTCATCACAAGTGAAATACTGACATTTTCACAGAGTTCAGAAAAAAATAAGCACCAGAATGAAAAAATACCATATTTTGTCATCTTCAATCAGAAAAAAGCACATTGAAATATTACTTAATATCCATTTGCTTACATCTGGAGTCAATTCAGAATGAAACAGTATTCCTTCCAGTGTCTTCAGGGAGATGGAGTTCGAGGAGTTTCTTGTCCCCATTCTCTGCAGTATCTAGTAAAACTGTATTTCTTAAAATGCATCACACAAGTATGTCAAAGGCGATCACATTTTGCAAGTTTCATCAGTTGCATCCTGCAGATAATAGCACTGCCTCTGATGCCAGGGATGAATTTGGCATTGCGTCTTCTGCAGTGTCTGCAGCGAACCAAGTACCATAGAGACTGACTGACCAAAATGTTGTGTTAGTTTGGAAAGACATTTTTGTCCTTGCTGGAGAAATACAACTTTCCAGAAGCCAGCATTACTTACATACGGTTCTACAAGCCTCACTTCTAACAATGTCCTGCTAATGGCAAAGCAGATAACGATTGTGATAATCCTTAGTTTATGTATGAAAAAAGGCCACATCTTACTTTTGTTATTCCATCTTTCCCACTGCGCCACCTCTTCCATCTGAGACATATTCTGTGTCTGATTAAGTTACTCAAGGCAATAATACAATTTTGTTATGACTTTTTAAGGGCTACATACATAACATAGTATAAACATTTTGTATTTACTGCCAATCATCATTCATCAAGTTGTTATTTTTGGCTGTCATGATTTTTCCAGAGGAATAAACACTTGTGTTAAATTGAACAAGCCTGGATTCTGTATAGTATAAATGAAGGAGAGTTAATGACATCTCTTGTTTCCAGTTTCATGGTTTTACTTTGTTTTGTTTAAATTTTAAGCCATGAACAGGGAAGACTGTTTGGAGCAGCTGTTTCCTGATGAATATACTTTACCGATGATTGTTAAGTAAATATTTTGGTTGTGTTTAAAAGCATAACTGCTTACTGCATTATTTACAGTCTTTCAGCCCAATTCACTTTAGACATTTTTACAGTTTCCTGTCAGTCAACAACTAACTGACAGGGAGCAAGATGACTACTGAGAACTCCGGGAATGGAATAGCATCATAACAGTAAACAGTAGAATGGGAAAGAAAAAGATTACTCGGGTAAGTCTAGGGACCAGGAATAATCTGCAGGATAATGACAGAACAATATTTTGGCTATCAAACAGATACCCTGGGAAACTGCCAGAAACCTGACCAGATCATCTTGGTCAAAACTGGTCCAGACTCATCAAAGTGCTGGCTTTCTGGTGAAGAAGGAAGAGACCATTTCACCAATTAAAGTTTTTGCTTCTGTGATTTCTGTGACATCATTGATACCAGACATGGACCATATTATATGTCCATCTTCAAGATACAGGGTTTGCTCCTGCCTGTTCATTTTGGCATCCTCTTAAAGCCTTAGAGCAGAACAAGCAGTATGGCAAATTCACTTTATATTGTGCGTGAAATGTATGTTCAGTTAGAGTATCCAAGGTCACCAGACTTTGGACCAGACTGCGTTTTCAAAGCACTATGGCTCTGGGGAGATGGAGCATGAGGAATGGCTATTTGCTCCCTTCCAGAGAGGCAAAGTCAAGCCCTGGAATATATTCTGGCGTCCCTTCTGTCTCCAAAGGACCCTTGCAGCAGGGAAAACACTTGTCTTTGTTCTGGGGCCCATCATTGCATGGATAAGCACAGAATTTAGCCTAGATTGTTGTTTGCAGCCTTTTCTGGTAAGGTGGCTGCTTGACTGCATTGAGGAAAAGCCATTGCATAACCCACTGTTATTCAGTATTTCGAGGGCAAATAAATAAGTACTTATTGTTTGAGTAAGCACAGTGTTATTGCTTTACAGTATTACAGCTTAGCTGTTCTACACATATTAATGAAAAATACAGAGGATATAGACATAATGTGACTTTTGGGCCTGCGGGAGCTGTGGACAGTCTACATTTGCCAGGAAGCACTGGCCCAGCTCTGTCAACTGTGTGCACTGCTGTGCATAGGTGAGGGGGCAGAGGAACAATCTTTTTGCAGTCATTTTGCGTCTTACCTTCTGATGTCTTGCTGACCTGCAGCGTTCCTGAGTAACAGGCTGATTACTGCCAGCCTGGAGTTCAACTTGAAGTACAGGCATACAAGCAAGGTTTATTTTTATTAGACTTTACTGAGTATATTTGTCCACTTCATCTCCTATTACAGCTGGTTTCAGTCAATTGTAACTTGTGAAAACTGCAGCCTGGCAGTTCAAGAGACATTCTCTGTCTGTCCAACAGGCTGTAACAACAGGGCTACCCCAATTTAGACCACCTGAATTGTGCAAGCCCCATGTGATGGGGCTGTGAATAGGGGTGAGTCAGTCTTTATCACCCATTTTTCCTTTATCCACTTTTCATTTGTTTTCTCTTTCCCAAATTTGGTGTAACAGGCTAAAAAAGATGAAATAAAACACAAAAGGAGTATATTGGAGGAAAAAAAAAAGTGTTCCATATTCTATTTTCTGTTCTCCTTATATTGCTTGCTTTCAGGAGAATGAAACAAAGCAATGAATCTGCCCATCTCTCATTGTGCATGGCCCACTCATTTCTATGAATCAAAGCACAGACAGATAGTTTTGCACTATCTGCTCATCGATTCATTGTCTGCTTATATATGCACCCCAGTCACTGCTGTTTCAGCTGTTCATGTTCATACTGAAGGTTCACAATATTGTGACCAAACAATTTACTTTTCCGTTTAGAGAATCATGGAAGGTGAGCGTGGCCAGGTAGTGTGTACCTGTGGTTACCAACTGGTTTGCTACATTGGCTTTCAGTAATGCCCTGAAACTATAAGTATCTGGCCACCTGTATCCTCCCAGCACCATTACTTTCAGGTTATACGTAGGGTCACACAGCATACTTGTAAACAGGCATATATAACCCTGGAAAAAGTGCTAGCGAGTGGGTAGGCCTGGGTCAAAATAGGTTAGGCATCCATGATTAGTTTTAATATAGTTTTAACTATTACTTATTTAACTATAGCTTTTTAACTGTTAATACAGTTTTGTTTAACAGGCTCTGATATTATTTTGTCATCACTGTTTAAACACAGACAATTCAGGCAATTACCTCCTCAGCATTACTAACTATATGCAGTATATTGCCAATTACATACTAATTTGTGCTGCTACCCATATACCAATCAGATTTTAAAAGGTACAGGCCAAATAATGCGTATACTTTTTATTATCAGCAAGGTGAGTATATAAATTAATCAATTTACCATGTTCATGTTTGCATCTATTTTACATGCAAGAACACTTGAGCACTTCAAGTCTACCAGTGTGGAATGTGTATTATGAAACTGTCTGTTCAGTATTTGTTCCATAAAAGTTTTCAGACTCTTATAATCAGAAATGAACAGTAACACATACTTTTGTTCAGCCAGTCACAGCTGAACAGACAACAAGGGTTTAGAACTGGTCATCAACAAAGTAAAAAAAGCAAATTAAAAAAAAAAGGTGTTAGTTGAAAAAGTCAACATTAAAAAAAAGTTTGTCACTGGCATTTCATAAACAGAAGAAAAGGCTGGATCCATCAAAGAAATCATTATTCAGTCAGCTTAATTTTAGGAGGAAAATTTATACACAGTAACTACTGTTACAGACAGTGAGTATCTGAGAAGCTATTATTATGTGGTTTGTACTCTGAGACCATCAAAGGCTGGATGGCATTGGTAAATAACAGTATCCCTAACTCTAAGTCCCTGAATCAATATGTACAAACCCCAGAAAACTGGGACAGTCTGACAAAGGTGTCTCCATCCCTGGAAGAAGTTCAGGCATGAGATGTGACAGCTACAGAATTAATTTGTTGAGACATCAGGAAGGACAGCAAGCATTAGCAACCAGTGTATCTTTTTCCACACCTTACCACCTTACCCTTTACCACAATGAGCAATGGCAGATGAGAATCATATTGAATGCCTGCTTTTGGTTTTGTCCCCAAACCTTACTGTTCTTTTGTTTAATATTTTACAGACTTTCTGAACGTTTCTGAATAGACAGACAAGATTTCATCTGTTTCTATATTTTGCCATTGAATAATGACTAGAAGTGAGACTCATGAGATTTCTGAATTTATTCTGTCTGTATTATAAGTAAGAACAGAGGAAAAATAGCAAGAGATTGTCTGAGAATTGCTGTTTACACTGAGAATGCCTGTTTCCTCCCTGAGGACACAAGCACTTAAGATCATTGCCCTGAGGTACATCTCTCCCTCTCCCTTTCCCTCTCCCTCTCCCGCTCCTTAACTTTTTGTTGCAGAATCTTTTGCTTCTGACTTTGGAGCTTCTGAGACATCAGTTGTTTTGTTTTCCATATCCCACCAAATTTCCTGTGTTTAACCTAGCACTGTTTGCCACATGACATATATTAACTGAATCAAAAGAAGAATGGACAACTGCATGAAAAATAAAGCTCTTCAGCCAGTATTAAAAAGCTACTTCGGTGACCACTAGAGAGAAGGAAGTGAGATTTGCACACAAGGATTTCTAAATTGTAAAAACTTGCAACAAAACTGAGTATAAGCAATAAGGAACTTCCTTCCAGTTACCAAAATTACAGATACTTCCTGAAATCTGAAGTCTTCTAGAATACTAAAATACCAGCTTTGTGTTCTCATGGAAAAGCCTGAAAAGCAAGCTGCAACATGAAAGACATGACTAGTGGCTTGATTTACAAACATATTAACAGAAGAGCTTTAAAAATAAGGTACAACGAAACACACTGCCTTGTCCACACTGGCAGTTTACCATGTTTGAAAAGTAAGTATCTTCATGCTTTTAATTTTAAACAAAGACTTTAGGGCACTCCATAGTAACAAGAACCGAAACATGGAGTACAGCTTGTTCATATGCATAAAGAAGCTTGCAGCTACTCCCCACAGATCTGATCAGATGCCATTTAACAGGCTACATCCATGACACGCATTGTTAAACAAGGGCTGAAGCACTATTTACTTTGGACCCCAGCATCCGTTTCATAACCCTCTTAGAAGAAGAGCGATAAGTAATGCAGACCACACATGCTAAAATTCTTTGGGTTAGAGCCCTTGTCCTTTTCAAAGCATCAGATACACATACAATATGTATTTCTCTGGGACTGTGTCTTAGTGAGGATGGAAATTGCATTGTTCTGTGGGGAGATGGCATACAAAACTATTGGTTTTATTAATGATTTAAAAAAAAAAATTCAAGGAAATTTGGCTTCAGCTGTGACTCCCAGTGATATGAATGTTGAAGCTTCTTTGCAGGTAGCCAATTCCTGGGGGAAACATATCACAGTTGAATGTTTTTATTCAGATTATGTTATCTAAAATAAACATATTTGGTTTTGATGCCTATTTTCTAAGTACAAAATGAAATATTTGAATTTTTTTTTTAATAAATCAGCTGGAAATACGGAAGTTGATGTACACTGGCCACTATTTTTAGAACTTCAACAGTCTTGTTACATGAGTAGTATAGAAGTTATAACTCATATGCAATATACATATTTTTCTCCTTACTCTGAGTATGATTCATAGCAGACCATAATCAGATTAATATAATGAACAAAGCCATTTGTAGCAAAGGTAGCTTGGTTTTTATATATAGATCTGAGAGTGCTTTATGAGACTAGATGAACACAGCTGCTCCCAGTTTACCAAGCAAGAGGCAGGACTGAGGCATGGAGAGGTGAAGATACTTGCCTGACAGCAGTGAGTGAGGCACAAATGAGGGGAGAAACTATCTGAAGGTCAGATCCCTACATATAACTCCAATCACATGCAAGAATGAGCAAGCAAATTACTACAAATAATCGTATGGGGGCACACTGTGGGTGCAAGTCGCTGGTATGGCCCGGTGTGCTTCAAAATACTGTGCTTTCAGCAGCAGCAGCTAGACCTCTACCTGACCTGTGGGTTTCTATGGGTTCAAAGAAAAGCCAGAAACAGAGCAGAGTCACCTTTTGTCTCTAGCTCTCCTAGAACAGTTACACACACAAACCAGAATCGAATTTAAAATATTTTTTATTATGGGATGATATTTATTTTCTGAGCCAAGTGTTGAGAGAAAGCTGCATTACTACTAGCTACATAATTGACTATTTAAATACGGAAATTTGAAGCATAAGTTCACAGGTCAACAGGGTGAAGCGTGGTAAACTGTATGAATAAGAGTTTACATGATTAGCCCATAGATGTTAGTTTTGTTTTATTCCTACAAATACCCTTTACTGGTAGACCGGAAGGACCATGGGAATTCCCAGCCACATGCACATCCTTTGGGTGTTATACACTTTACTAGCAGCTAGCGTTATCAGCAGTGTTATGTTGTGCAAACGTGTTACGTGAACAGGAAATTATTATACTGCCATTGCTCAGACTACTTCAAATTTTAGTCACTAGAAAGAGGGTCAACATCCTCTTTTCAAAATATCTTTCCATTATTAAACATGCAATGATTGCTGCAAAATGTTGTTTCCTCAAATAGCTGCTCAAATAAGATATTTTTACCTTCCATCAAGTGTTTTTGTATCATACATTACCTAATAGTTTACTCCACTGTAATGATACACAGTTACAAGGAAAAAATCATCTCTTGTGGGAAGAGCTAATAGAATGGTAACTCTTTTTTATTGCGTGAATATTATCAAAGTACAGTAGCTATCTCATAAATTTACCCATAATGTGACAGACTAGGAATACTGTTGTTCTGTTGTTTAATCACAACAGATGAGTAACACTCCTTGGTTTATGTGCAAAGATTAAAATAAACCAATACTGCAACAATATCTAGACATTTATGTACATTTTTCTTTACATAAGTCTCAATGTCTACTACAAAAGTAATACTGTATCTCATTTTACCTAATACCACAAGAACATTTTACAAAATAACATTGCTTATAAGCTGCATTAGGATTCTGTGATAAGCATTATGACCAGATTGATGAGTTGTTATTACAGAAGCAGTGTTATTACTTGAAAAGAAGTCTCAGAAGAATGCAGTTCTTAAATCTAAGAAATGGAAGAAAATTAATTCCAGGGACAATACTACGAAATTAGTGAATATTGACCTTACTGCCGTTATAGGGAAACTGTTTCTTCTTTTGCTTTAAATGATCAATGGAAACATTGGCACAAAGTGATTAAAAATTATATGAAACTGTATATTGATACCTGAAGTACCAGGAGACAAATGGATGGACCGCTGAAACAGAGTAGGACTGGCCAATGACATGGAACTGTGAGGCTTCTGTTTTTGGAACCCAGCTGCTCTAACTAGCTGAACTTCATGTGTATGTGCAAGGTAAGATCTTATGAGAGAGTCTGATATACAACATATAACAATATTCTATATCTTTTTGGATAATGGGGAAAATTAAAATGTCATGGAAAAGACTTTAGATTTCAGGGTTCCTCTCTTTGAAATAGTAGTTGGATAATAATAATGTTGGATCCCAGGAATTCTTAATAGAGTTGGAATTATTTCTCTAGCTATTCAATGTTTAATGAGGATTTGCAGAACTGGACTGCTGTTCTTAGCAAATATTTCAGCTATTGGGCTCTTATCCTGTAAATAGTTCTGCCTATAAGGATGACTACAAAAGTCCTATGAGTTAGAGCTACTCATCTGAGAGACTTTCGCATATGTGGCCTTGGTGCTGATTCAGTATAACTTTAATGAAGATGAATAAACTGTCTACGTAAGTCATGCCATCACATATTCTGTAACACTGCCACTGGCTGCTGGTTCCACAGCTGCATTCCACTCACTGTTGATTTTCTTCTCATGACTAATTAAGGTGAAACTTTAATTGAGCAGGTAATTTATGAGAAGTCTCAGTGAAAACATGAAGGTAAACCAAAGGTAGTATAAAGAATAGGTCAGACAAGTAGTAGGCATCTTGTGGGCGATTATCTGACTCAACATGACTAGTCACATACAGATTTTTTTAAACTTGCTGTTCAGACATCGGTGTTTATAGAGCAGATTGTCCATTCTTTGGCAGGGGAGCCTGTTGGCACTAAGCAAATGGAGAGTCACCTTTCCCCCTATTAACGAACTGACCAAAGCAGGATGTTCAGTATTCTCTTTTCAAGCAATGAAGGTGCTGTGTCTTTGAGTCTCTTCAAGGTGCATTGCAGTGGAACTTTGAAACTTATCCAGTTTTATAAAATTATGTAGAAACACGTTATTACACATGAAGAGCCTTACCCTGGAACCCCTGACTAAAGTAACAATTATTTTTACGTACAGTGATTGCAGTAATAGGCCACACTGTGCAGTGAATACAATGAAGTCCACAAATAGCCTAATAACTTGGGCAGATTCTCTGCTGGTTGCCTGTGGTGTGGTTGGGAGCATTAGGTTTGAACTGACTAGATAGTCTAAAGAGTCTATATAAAAACTGTGTTATTTGTAAGAAGAAAAACCAGGAAAATATATGCTGCTGTCCAAGCCTCACCATACAGTAACAGGTTTTGTTTTAAAAAGACGTCTATAAAATACAGATAGAATTGTACGTGCTTTTAAACCTCCATACAGTAGACGTCTAGACACAGTAAATCTGTGGAATTAATCTTAAGTAGTCACTAGAGGAACCAGTAAGAAGCAGTGCCCAGAAAGTCCAAAACTAAAAGCAACAACAAAATCACACTTAAGCCATTTAGAAGGTAGTGTAAACAAAGTGATGCTCTATGTATGGGCTTGCCGTCTGGAGGTCATAACCCTTCTGCTGTAGGCAAAGACCAGGGCTGACAAAACTGCCCGAGAGTGACATCATGCGGGGAAATGCGCGGCGGTGGCAGCAGCTCCCTGTGCAGGCGCAGCGCTTTGAGGGCCTAATGTCAAGCCTACAGTCCAAGCAGTCTGTCCAGGTTCGACATGATTATTTTTCGTTGGCAAACATGCAGTAGCTGAATCCATTAATACAAATTGTCCTTAAAAGAACTAAACTATTAACAAAGTATCTTGTGCTGGTACAAAAGACTTCCGTCTAGTGCTTGTAATGAATCTGTTGCTTATCTGAGAGTCGATAAGAACCACACTTGTGTGGTCTCCACCCAGTTAATGAAAACCTCTCATCCTTTTCATTCAGAACTAGACCTGACTGCGTAGGTCACAGATATTTCTAGACTCCATGTGGTTCAGCTTGATGTCTGTTTGATTTGGATTTATTCAAGGTTATTCCGTTTTCTTTGCTGCTCTCAAGAATGCCTTGCACTCTTCCTTCCTTTTACATAATTTACAGAACAAGCCACCCTTCTCCAACCTTTCAAATCCACATCTTTCACTTTTCAATTTCTCTGAAACTCAACCAATTCCTTCCATGGCTTTTTTTTTTTTTTTTTTTTTTTTGGGGGGGGGTGTGGGGGAGCGGTGCATGTTGTAAAGAGCAATACAATCACTTCTCTGTTCTCTGTATTGATGCGCTCAGAGGTACTGGCATGTCTGCTTTTTGGACTGGAGGGGGACATTACCAGTCCTGAACAACAGAAGTAGTTCCAGTTCAAGCTCTTTCATCTTATGCTACCCTTGCCATTTACCAGTCAGAACACTGAGTAAGTACATTGTAATTCTGCCATCCCGCAAAGCTACAGCTCTAGGACTGCTTCTTGTCTGGGTTGGTATATAAAGTACCATGTAATCCTGAAACACTGATCCTCTTCCTCTGTTCTAAAACCTTGAAATGAGCCAGCTCTAAAGTTTATTATCAGATTCATCTCAGCGACTACACTCAAAACACTTTCCTAGGGTCAGACTGTACCCTAGCTTGTGTATTGACAGGGATGAAAGGGCGCTCTGTGCAGATCTCTGCTTGCTCGTGTGGAAAGTGGAACAAATTAACTTTGTGGCATTATACTCCTTCCTTGAATGATTCATATGGTTGTTAAACCACAGGAGGGCTGGTCATTAGCAGTAGTAAGCTAAAGCATATAGCTGGGCTATAAGATGTGCACACTCTATTCTTCTAGATCCCTGGATAATCTACTCAATGTTCAATATTCTGAATTAAAAATAGAGCTCCTCAATGCATTGGAGATACCCGGAAGAAGGTGGGATTTATGTTCATTGGAAGCTGGAAATAAGTGGCTTATTAATTGCTTATTAACTTCTTAAATTCAAGTGACTTTTAAGGCTGAGAAGTGGAACATCTCAACAATGATCAAATTACTAGAAAAAAAATTGTTTATTTTATGTTTTGTGCATTTTCATGATTATATGGATAACAGAGTAGTTAACTTTCCAGCTGTAAACTTATTATCAGGTGGGATTTTCTAGATCAGCAAACAGAAAGGCTAACGTGGAACTTCATAAAGACACTAACTCAAGTCATCAAAAGGTTTGGATTCCCTAGATACATAGGACAAACCTCTGCCCACTGATCCAGTGGAGTAACTCGCAGTACTAGCAGGTTGATCAGAAACCTGGTAGGGTGATTTGAGTTGTTAGTCAGGCCAGAGTGTGACAGGGCACTTTCAAGTCAGCATTGTGGATGTTTGCTGGCAGCAGAGGAAAGGTGATACTCTGGCTGTGAAAGGGAGTGGTGGCAGATCCGGATTCCTTTGCTCATTCCCCACAGTCTTAATCTTTTATGTACCTTTAGGAATTGCGCTTTTGCTTGTTTAATCCCCATGTACCCTTCCCTCCAATCCTACATGCTGTCCCTCGCCAGCCAGTCCTCTGTCCACCTCCTCTCTCTGCCTGTCTCCCTACTGTCATAGTCTTCCATTTTCCTTTAAGACTTCTGGTTCTAGTGTCTTTGCTGAGCCAGTCCTGTCTTTCAGTCAGTCACGGTTACTGGGGCTTGACAAAGGCATAATGGCCCACTGTGTACAGCATTAAGTTAAATGCTTTAATGAGCCCTCCTGATACTGACCTTTTTGAATGCCCTAATCTTTCTCAGAGAGCTCCTAGGCCCTGCTTTCCTTATCAACTAAGATATTCCTTATCAACTCCAAGAAGCTGTGTAACAGCAATTGCCATTTCTCCTTTTGTTTTTCATTACATTAATCTCAGGATCCTTCTTTGTCCTTTGTGTCTGGCCACCATCAGGGCAATCGCTGAGGCACAGGCAAAACCGTGAAAGTATGTGGCAGGTCAGAAGCACATTTCAGGGTAGTCCAAACTGTCCCCAGCAGGCTCAGGAGTGAGGACGCCATGAAGACACAGTCTTCAGATTCCTTAGCTATGAAGCTCAGCAAGTTGACTGAGCATATGCTGTGATTTATCAAAGTGATTTGGGAAAACATGGATAAAGTTTCTCAGACATAAGAAAAAGCAGAAAGCACTTCTTTCTCCTGGTCCATTAAAAATCTCTGATCCAAATAACGTAGAAGAATTTCTTTACTACTACACAAAAAGGGGATACTGTAATGTCTGCTTCTCTAATTTCATTCTTAGAAATGACTGAATAATTTGTGCTGAAGTTGTCCAAAAATCTTCAGCACCTGCCATGAGAGAAATTTCAGACTGAAGGGTTCAAGTGAGACAAGGTCATAAACACCAGGTCTTTGAGTGGAAATTGTCAGAAAACCTGACTAGCAGCTTGAGCGTAATAGGTGGCATTATGTTCAGTCTCTGGGTGTTTCAGTTTGGGATAATCCAAGTAATAGCTCCATATGGAGAATAGTCCCTACTTGCTAAGCTACCGTACATAAGCAAGATCATTTGAGAGTAATGGAAATTATGCTCAGCTACACCTTCTCTAATTAGGCAGAAAATGTTTGCTTTTAGGTTGACTTTCTCAGCTGCTGTGTCCCGCTATTAAAGTAATTGGTCTCTGTTGCTTGTCTGACCCAGAAGGGGATACAGATAGTGGTAGTCATCTCACTTAACCAGTCCGGCAAGGAACCGTCATGCTTTCATTTAAGATCTTCCTCTCCCAACCCAGATTCCTGCCCCAGTTTTAACCAGGTAAGTTTCTTGGTAGGAAAGTTGAGCCTTAAGTGCAGGCAGCACCAGGATTCAATCTCTGCGAATAAACAACACACTCATAAGAAATAATAAGAACCTTGTGATTAAAGCAGAGGCTTGGAGTCGGGAAACTTGAGTTTATGTCTGATTTTCTTCTATATATTCTGGGTGACTTTGTGAAAAACAGAGTTGAAACCAGAGAAAAATGCCCATGAGTTTTCACTGCTGCAGTATTTCTGTTGCTGATGCTGATAAACATGTCTGAAGATGGGTAACATGTAAAAAAAGCTCTTATGAACTACAAGTAGTCTTGGAAATGTAAACGTTTATTTCCCTTCCCATGGTTGCCCCACCACAACACACCAAGCAGGTTGAATGGTTACTGTCTTAATTCACAATTAAATCACTGTGAGTTCCTGGGTACTCCAGGATTTTAAATATTTATTGCCTTTACAAGAAACATTACATACTTGAGAGAGCAGTGAAGATTCATACATGAATGTGGACCCTCATCATATTAATCTCCCAGGAAAGTGGCTGTAGTTGGATACAAGACTTAGATGACGCATATTATAAAGTCAGCATCTTGTGCATGTAGACCAGGGGATTGAGACCAAAGGCTCCAACCTGGGCTTCTCACCAGAGAGAGAGAGCACAAGCCAGCGTACACCTCTCCGGCCAAGTCATTAGTGCTCTCATAAAAGGAACATTTCTGTAATCCAATACTTTTTCCAGAATTCTTTTTAATCTCATTTCTATTTTAGGTTAAACTCCATCAACCCTACAAAATGTCAATTCCAAAACTCCCTGCTCCTCCCTAAGTGCTTGAACTACTCAGCTGCAGAACCAGGCTCCTTCCTGTGAAAGGGGTGAGACAGAAAGTTTAATATCGATCTTGATAATTTGGGCACTTACAGGATTGGACAAATAACAAGCAAGAGTTTTCGGTGTTACATTTTGGATGTGGATGTTTAAATCCCTTCTCCGATCTGAGCCTTGCTTCCTGCTGTTCTCTTCAACTGTAACATGAAAATCCTCATTTGTGAATCCGGGCTAACCACGGCGTAAGCGTCTTCTCGCCAAGCCGAAATGCTGGGTTGTAACTCTAAACAAGGGGCAGAGCACCACCTAGTGACACACGATAAATTTAGTCATCTGTTACTAAATGTTTTATTTGATCGTGTTTGAAATTCAGGAAAAAAATCTACTACAATTAAAATATTTAATTTAAAGTTTAAAAAAAATCTTATTCTGATCCTGAGTTATTTTCTATCAAGTATAAGATAACTTTACCTAGGCTGATAGAAAGAATACCACAATTATGACCGATAATGCTTGGTAAAACCAGGCCTTACTCCTGATTCTAGTGTTTATCCATGAACTTCAGTTGCTTGGAATCTGGGTTTTATTAAAAATATTCGTTCCACTTGCTGTTTTCCTTTATTCACAATAAGAATGTAACATGAAGTTTAAGGAGAATCATTCAAAAAGGGACAGATCAACAATGAAAGCTAGTATTAGCATGTGATGACAGCAAGCCATCAAATTCTAATATCAGCCTTCATCATTGGCGTTGTTCTTTTAGAATGATTTTTCTTAGTCAGATAATGAGGTTACTCTTTCTGTCTAGGTTAAAAGTTATTAATAATTTTGCTTATTTTTCTTGATACAATCAAAATACTAAACTTCACTTATGGAAAAAAGTTAAGTTAAGTTTCACATGAAAATTCACATTTGTATTTCAGTGGAAAATTACTTTTTTCACATATTTTTAAAACGCAATAGTGCAAAGTGAATTTTATTCTCAGTTTCACACAAATTATGAAAACTCTCAATAAATTGATGAATAATGAGCATTAAAAGGTACAATGCTGATAAAGACAAGAAGTGTGAGTTGGCTGGAACCTAAATGCTTTAACAAATCCTTTGTAAGACACAGAGATTTTAGAAATCTTTCCTGTCATGTTTTCTCAGAACCACTTCTTGTGGTAGGGGGCAGTAAATTTAACTCAGGATTGTACGGAGCTCTGTTAAATCAGTTAAAAAGTCAATTTCAGAAACATTGCACAAGTTAAATTTTTTGAAAAATGTATTTATTTCCAGTTAGCTTAGAAGGACTCTGAAGCACTCTGGGGCAGAGAGTCATTCTTTTTTTTTTTTTTAAAAAAATCTCAGTTGATATTACCAATTTACTTCCATCTATGCTTGTTTGTCACCAGTTTCACTCTGCATTTTCACTTGAGAACTGGAATAAGTTCTTTTTTCCAAGCAAAACCAGCCTAATGCTCTGTCTCCTGTACAATATGGACCAATTCTTAAACAGCTTTCCAAGATATCTTCAATTTAATTCCATTTTATTGCAGTTGAAGATGTTGTATTACTTCTTAAAGAGGACATTTTTCCCATTGACCGTCAGGAAGGGAACAAAAACATACTTTTAATATCTTTTCAGTTTGTAGTATTATTTTTTTCTAGATTATTGAGCAGAACTTAGGGAACAAAAATACAGGCTGGGCGGAGAATGGATTGAGAGCAGCCCTGAGGAGAGGGTCTTGAGGGTGTTGGTGGATGAAAAGCTCAACATGAGCCGGCAATCTGCGCTCTCAGCCCAGAAAGCCAACCGCATCCTGGGCTGCATCAAAAGCAGCGTGGCCAGCGGGTCGAGGGAGGTGATTCTGCCCCTCTACCCCAGTCTGGTGAGACCCCACCTGGAGTACTGTGTCCAGCTCTGGAGCCCTCTGCATAAGAAGAACATGGACCTGTTGGAGCGGGTCCAGAGGAGGGCCACAAAGCACCTCTGCTATATGAACAGGCTGAGAGAGTTGGGGTTGTTCAGCCTGGAGGAGAGAAGGCTCTGGGGAGACCTTTTAGCAGCCTTCCAGTATCTGAAAGGGGCCTACAGGAAAGCTGGAGAGGGACTTTTTACAAGGGCATGTAGTGATAGGACGAGGGGTAATGGCTTTCAAACTGGAAGAGGGCAGATTTAGATTAAATCTCAGGAAGAAATTCTTCACTGTGAGGGTGGTGAGGCACTGGACCAGGTTGCCCAGGGAAGCTGTGGGTGCCCCATCCCTGGAAGTGTTCAAGGCCAGGTTGGATGGGGCTTTGAGCAACCTGGTCTAGTGGGAGGTGTCCTTGCCCATGGCAGGGGGTTTGGAACTAGATGATCTTTAAGATCCCTTCCAAGCTAAACCATTCCATGGTTCTATGAACATATAAACAGAAAGATAGTAGGGACAGCACTGAGGAAACAGGTTATTAGAAGTGGCTAATGATTTCTGCATTCATTGGTCATTCAGGTTACAAGCACTGATGCCATTCCGTGCCGTTATTCCTGTGCATACAAAATTCACCGGGACATCCAGGAGAGGTAACGCTGGTCTAACAGAACATCTCAGCGTTACGGCAGTCCCGGGGCGCCGCTCGCCCCGGCCAAAGCCACCCGTCCGCCAGCCCGGGGAAATTCACTGTGCGAACGTGGGGCAGGCGAGCTCCGCCCGCCCTGCCGGCCCCGGCCCGCCCGGCCGCCGCCGCCGCGGGCACAGAAACGCCGTTTCCTCCCGCAAAGGCTCCGGGGGGAGCGGGGGGGACGGGGCTGGCGGTGCCCGGCCGCAGCGGCAGGAGTAGCTGCCGGCGGTGCCACCGGCCGGCCGGGGCGCTCTTCCCGGCCGGGCCCGCCCGTCCCCTAGCGAGCGTCGCCCCGCCGCGGCCGCCCAGCCGGCTGCGCCCCAGGCCCGCCCGCCGCCCCCGCCCAGCCCGGCCCGGCCCGGCGGGCGGGAGCATGGAGCGGCGCGGGGGCCGGCAGCAGGTGAGCGGTGGGCCGGAGCGGTGCCCGCGGCAGCGGCGGGACCAGGCCTGCCCCGGGCGGTGCGGGGCTGCAGGCGGGCGCGGGGGGCGGTGCGGTGCGCGGTGCGGTGCGGTGGCAGCGCACCTCGCTGTAGGCGAGCTGCGCAGCTGTTGCGGGCAGGGAGCTACCGGGTGTTTGGCATTTGAAGTGCAAGGTTATGCTCTTTCAGAAATCTCAGGCGTTTGAAAGTTGTTTTTAATTTCACGGGAAGTTTTTTGTTGGGGTTTTTTTGTTTTGTTTTGTTTCTTTTCTTACTTTGTTCCATTTTAGGATTCTGGAGATAGTGTTTCTGAGCTAAGGGAATGGAGACCAGTCGTTTACAGAAAGTGCACAGACACTCTCTGGTTGCTCCTCTTCTTTCTCTTCTGGGCTGGTCTGGTAAGCATGCCTTTTTCTGAAAGAAAAATCAGATCCAAAGTCAATGGGGTCCTGCACAGGGGTATACTAAATCTAAACTGAAACTATCATGGGCACAGGATGGCACCGGGACAGAACTGACTTCGGTGGTGGTGCAGTGCTTTGTGGCGGTGTCTGTTACACAGACTTGTAAGTTCTGACCACATGCTTTAGAGGCCATGTATACGCAGGGCTGGGTTATTTAGAACTTGCTTTTTTTGTAAATTAGGCCAGACTGTGACCGGGCTCTTATTCTTACTTATTCATTGTGGTCTTGTTATCTTGCAACGTGTCTGTCTGAAGTTGTATCAAGTCACTGTGCTTAGAGCAGCATGCAAGCTTTTGGCAATAGGCTTTGTCATTCTTCAGTATGAATGTCTTTCTGATTATATGTCTGAGGCTACTTGGGATTCTCCTGAATATGCTATTAATCTGTTTTCAATTCAATTCCTAATAACTCTTTTAATGGAAGCTAATGCAGAAGAATACATACACCTTTTGAACACTGCATATGCTGAAGCTGAACTTCATGAACAGGATAGGTTTTTTACACGCTGTCTTGTGCTTAGTGCTTTGATCAGTGGAGGGAATGCAAAAAATTAAACCTGTTGAACAGTGAGGATTTAGGATTTTTGCTTGTTTTCCCTCACTATTTTTGTTGCTCAGTTTCTGTGAAATAGCTTACTGCATACATGTATTTGTTTTCTCTTCTTTGATCTTATTTTTAGAAAATTAAAAAATTTTTGGTGACACTGATTTGTTCACATAGTGAAAAAAATTAAAACCGCATTAGTAACTCTGTGGAAATGCATATCACTGGCATTTATAGACACACTCCTCCAGCAGTCATACAGCCATCTATCACTTAACAATATTTATGGCTTGTATCCAGCATACTGCACTTTAAAAAAGATCCCATGTACACAGTATTTGTCATACTGATGGCAATGGACCTGTAACATCCACCTTCAGAAGAAATGCCAGAATTTTTCTAAAAACATATTTCCGGTTGAGTTACAATGCCAGCTCGTTTCTCCTTTTTCTTCTGAGAACAGTTTAATTATTAACAAATATTTGCTATGTAAATAAACTGGATCTGAAAATATTTTGTTATTATAGCAAATATCACACACACAAGTAGTATGTCAACTTTAATTGTGGAGTCTCTACAAAGATCTCCATACTGAGACGATATTAACGTGCAGTCATAATTTTAAAAAAATAATTATTTAACTAGTTACACTGCAAACATATAGATGAAGATGAGACTACACTGGGGACTGAGGAAGCACATACTTAGATGTTGTTTATGAGACTCAGTTTTTGCCCAGATCCCATCTTTAGTCACAAGTGTTAAATGTAGAATAACAAATAAAGGCTCTAAACCCTTTAAGAAAGCAGCTGTGCTGGATGTGCTATGTGCAGTCCGTCTCCAGCACAGCTGATACTCAGCAAACTAGTAGTGGTTAATGTGGGACCGAGAAGACTTGCTGCTGCCAGCAGTTGGCATGTAGCCACAGAGCTTAGTGGATTGTCCCTGGTGTGTGTAAAATGCGGTTTACACCCTATGGGACAGAGGAGATGATTGAATCACCGAATTCTTCAATAGCTGGAGTGCTGTAAATAAGCCTTTGGATAAAGTCATGCCCAGGACTTCACCAGCTTCCCAGAAGAATTACTGCTTCTTGGCACAAGGGAAGATTCTTTTCAAGGGGCATTTTGGCCCTCGTGGGCTACATGAGCAGGGTTTAAGCTGTATTCCTGGGCAAGGTGTCTCATACTGACTAAGAGCTGCTGCTGCTTGGCCAACAGAGATGCTTAGCTGCCCCTAGGGTTTACAGGGAGCTGATCTGCTGGAGCTTTGGTCCAGCAGCAGAGCATCTAAAAGATCAGTGCAGTGTCACCAAGCCCACAGTGTGGCTCTCTCCAGGTTTTCACATGTGTTAAAGAGTGCCTCTTCCTGAAATTTCAGGTAACCTGCATTTTAATTATACTTAATGTGCTTAAAATACACCTCTGATTAAATTCACTAGCAGCTGCAAGGGCTCAACATTTCAGCCGATGTATTGCCCAGGTGTGTCTTGAAGGGCACCCTGAAAAATGAGAAGCAGTAAGCACGTGAAAAATTACCGTCTGAGTGACCTTGCTTAGTGACACACACGAACTTCGGTAGAGGCAGTGTTTAGCACCTTACTACTACTTTCCTGTTATTTTAATAGGAATATCTTTCTTCTCCTGTGATACTCTGCTTAATTTATATACTTTCAGCAATAGATGAGGGAAAGCTTTCAGGAGGCAATAGGGCTAAACTCGTCGATGACTTGCTCCAGCCTTTTGCAGAGGGGTAAATTTTAGATTTAACTGTCTGCATCCACAAGTCAGAAATGCATGGATTAAAAGGGGTATTTATTGAGTGGGAAGGAAAAGCTATTGTAGCATGATTTCACATTAAAAAATATTCTAACAGATGTTTATAACTGGCTATGCTGTGATGGCTGGTGCTGCAGAAAGACTTGTGCTTGGATATGACAGCTTCGGGAACATATGTGGTAGGAAGAACACTCCTGTAAAAGGGGCACCTCTTTCTGGACAGGACATGACTAATAAAAAGTAAGTACATCAGATGATGTCTAAATAAATCAAGCGTTTGAGAACTTAATAAGATATGCATCTTCTAGTTGTCAATCATATACATCTGTGTATACATACATGCTTATATTGAAAGGCAAAAAGTAGGTGTGAGAATGGTGCAAAAGTGAGTGAAACTAAAAAGTTAAGACAGAGTTTGAAAATGTGCTACATTGTTATGCTTTATGCTGACTTCTTCTAAAATAAAGTCTTAAATAGGACTTTGGCCAAACCAGCAGTCATTCTGTATGGCAAACCTTTGTACTTAAGGAAGTTGCATGTTGAAGTTCCCAGTCATTCCATCGACTCCTATGTGCTAGTCCTTGTAGAATGGCACCCACCTTGGCAGCTTCCGATCCCATTTAAGAACATAAAATTAAGTGTAAAAATGTAGCATGGTCTCAAATTGCTTCTTAACTTCTGACTTCAAACTCAATTTTTTTCCGTTATATGTGGAAAAAGAGTTTCATTTTCTTTGTAGCACTTTAAAAAGATGGAAAGAAGGCTCAGAATGTAAGCCTATAATCTTGTTTTTTGAAAAGAGGATCTTTTTTTCTTTCTAGGTATGTGTTCTTTCTGAATTCATGCAGCCTGGAAATGCAAAGCCTCAAAATCAGTGCAGTTTCCTTGTGCGTGTCTAGTTGTCCACAAGAGCAACTCAACTCTTTGGAAGACCTCCAGAGTTTTGCAAGGAATAATGGTGTGCAACAGGGAATGTGAATATCTTAGTGTATTTGTAGAACAGTTCAGCAACTTTCACTTTGATATTTTTATGTTTGCTATGCCAGGGAGTCATTTCTTACCATTAGTTTCCTGAGCAGTCCGTGGCAACAGAAAATAAAATGTCTTGTTTCTGCTTTAGTTCAAAGCCATAGTTTCTAGAAATGTTGCAGCTCTCTTATGGAAATTCAAAAGTTGTTGATTAATTCCTGCACAATGCTGAGATTATCCAGTGGAAAACTTGCTGCGGAGAATCAGCTAGTGTGGTTTGGTGCGAGTGCCAATAGGTGAACAGAGCTCATATGCTATTTGAGAAACTTGTCCAACTGGTTCTTTTAAATTTAACTAAAACTGTGGTGGAATTCTTAATTCCAGAGATACACAAGGGTTTTTATCCCTTTAGACATCAGATCCCAAAGTTTGCTATTCAACCTATCAATTTTTTTATTTTATTCTTGTGTTCAAGATGGATATGATGTCAGAATTAGCTGCTGTGCAAAAGAGGCAGCTCCAGTTCATTCATGTCCAACACGTAAATAAAATAACCTGTCGCCTAACCTGTATTCTGTAGGGTGTGCGTAAACTGCAGACCATGTGAATATTAGTGGCAAATTTTATTGGAGGTCAGAATTCCATTCTTTTTTGTTTTGTTTGGCAAGGATTGCTATTAAAATTGACAACATTTGTTTTAATTTAATTTGGGGGTATTTTACCATCATTTGGTATGTACAGAAGGCTGTAAACACCTGTGATACTACATGAGTATTTTCAGTGTAACTGAATATAATTGCATGAAATTCCGTCTACACGCTGCGACTGCTTGCATGTTTATGTCAAGGGAGAGGGCAGTATTGCATTTGGAATGGCTTGAATGTATCCAGCCTTTCTTTCCCAGAAGGGTTATATAATGGAGTAGAGCATTATTAGCAGAGTGCCTGGTAATATTTAGCCTAGAGCCCAGAAAACATGAAGTTTCTGGATACATATACAGTCTGTTCTAAATCGTGAGGGGCCTAGTTCTATTGTAGCTTCTGTCATTTTAGGCTTTTCTGTTATCTTAGTTTAGAGCTGAATTATCGCACCATGGAACAAATAGTGTGGCTGCCCTCCAGGAAGATCAGTAAATGGTAATTATAGTTAAGTCTAGAAGGCAAAAGATTCTGCAGAGGTTGCTTTAGATTTACCCAATTAACTCATTTGTTATTACATTCCCACTGGAATAACGGGGATGAGTATGGCCTGCTAAGGGATCAAAGCAGAAGTGTAAACAAAACTTCATTGATAATGTGTTTTTCTCTAAAACTTTAACTAATATTAACTTACCTTTTTCTTCTTTTCTTTTTTTAATTTTTTTTTCCCCTTGTTAGGTTCTTGTCTTTGTGTTTACAACCTGAACATTTCCAGTTACACACTAAATGCAAAGGCAGCTGAGCTGTGTCCCGCACTGCCAGTTCCACCAAGGTAAGAACTACTTGGTAAGAGCTACAACACCCTTGAGTCCAAACAGCTTCTTAAGGATTGTTACTTCCTCATGGTTTGTATTTGACTTGGTGCTTTAGAGTCAGAATGGTTTTGCTTTCTTTATTTATATTTGTACGTGTATCCTCACGAGTTCTCACGTGTGCCTGTGAACACGCCAGGCTCCTGTCCCACAGGATGGACAAGGACTGCATTCCCTCCATTCCTCTGCCCTTTAGAGATTTTTCCTCTTCAAATCAGGGGAAAAGCACTCCATATGAGGAGCAGCTTATCTCCTGCACAGACTTTTGCTGTCTCCCTCAATGCCAAGGAAGAGGAGCTGTGGTCTCGGGTCTTGCTTATTATCCTGAACCCAGCAATTTCCATCAGAATGGTTTCATAGCCAGCTGGCTTGAAGCACAGGTCTGTGGATAGCACTGTCTTTAACATTTGGCATTGTGAGTCAAAATCCTTAAACCCATGATTTTAAATTCCACTGTGTCATGAAAATACAGCAAAGAACTGGAACCTCCCTGTTTGCAGAGCTAAGTCATCTGCTCTGAACAAGAGAAAAAGAGGAAAAAAACGAATAGAAGAGAGCAGGAGATGCATAAAAACATTACATACAGTGGATCAAAGCAGAGCATGTAAATTGATGAAAAAATATGGCATGTTTTACTTATTTCTTCAACTTTTTAGGCTTTTCTCTGTCTGGCAAGGAACTCAGTAAAGTTATTCATCTTGCACAGTAATATTTCATAGTGGAAGCAAAGCTAGTCAGAGAAGTTTTTAACTATTGATGAACAAACCTCTCCTTTTTAGGTATGCCTATGTCTTGACTGTTGTAGAGCAGCATTGCCAAAGTGGAACAATAAATATGTCCAAGAAGTTTATCTGGGAGTGCCAAATAATTTCATACATAAATATTTGGTGGTGTTAACTGTACCTTACAAACATTGTTTTGATCTGGCTTTTAGAATGCTTAACTATCATAAAAACAATGCAAAGTGTTTGTGGTCTAGAATTATCTACAACAATGTAGCTTACAGCTATGTTAGCATGAGTTTAGGTTTTACATAAACACGTGGGATCAAAGCAGGTGAAGCCAGACTAGAAGGGGAATAGGAGCTACATGCTGATGGTGATTGAGATAGTAGTTCATTTTTCCTCCCAGGTTGATCTTGAATGGATGTTCTGGTACAGGGATACAGGCGTCATGCTGCTAAGAGTTTATTTTGCAGATGAAACATAAAACTACCATTTGTAATGGACCACTCCCATGCCCCGTGCCCTCTTGTGTCAGACCCCACCTGGAAGGTCTTCTCCTGGACGAGGAGGATGCCTGCCAGCTTACGGATCAGGCTGGCCAGCTGTGGCTGTAAAACTGTCTTGAGGATGCCAGTAGGGAACTGCAGAGGGTTTGAAACAGAATGGTGGAATGGATCTCTGTGGATTTGAAACTGTTTGTCCAGTAATTAGTATTTTTTACCATCTTTGTTTTTAACTTCCAGTAAATCTTTTCCATTATTTAATCGATGTGTTCCACAAAATCCTGAGTGCTATTCCAAATATGCATCTGTCTTAATAAGCATGGTTAATGAAATGGATGTTTTTCACCGAATTCTGAGTGGAATATTGGCAGGAAGAGATACTGTGATAGGATTGGGTTTCCTTGCTCTAGGTAAGCCTATAAATAAAAAGTGAATAATAATATTCAGTTAAAATGTGAGGTTTCAAATGTTTCTATTAACTTTTTATTTTTAATTTAAAAGTGATCCTTTTCATATATTCTGGGCAGAGTTGTTTTTAAGAAAGGGTGATTGTGTTTTATCGGGAGGCATTTAATAGGCTGATGAAATACAGCCGTACCAAATACCAGATTCTGTGTTCCTTAATATGATCATATGCCTCATTTCAAGGGACCGTAAGAAATTGTTGATGAAAAAAAAGATGGCATCAGCATGAACATTTTAACTTGTCTTATACAAAATATTACTGTAAAGCTAATAATTCCCAAGGTGAAATATTTCAGTTACAAGCTCATTATTAGTAGGTTATAGGTAACTGTGTGTTTTAAATGTTAAAAAGGTTGGCAGATTTACTAAATGCTGTTGCTTTTGCGACCACTGTTTAAAAATAAAAGCCCAAATTCTGCAAGAACCTTAAATTTATCTTTAAAGTAAATACAAGTTAAGTTAAATGGGTTGTAACACTTGTAATAAACTTCCTTTGTTTATTTTTCAGCATTCTCTTTGATGCTGGTTTTAGCCTTCAGATTCGTTCGGACCCTTCTGCTCCATACTTTGATTGCACTGGATGTGTTCGGGTTGTTATGTAGGTATATTTGCCTTTTAGCATACGCGTAGTGAAGTAGATCCTCTCACTGAACTGAAGGAGAGGCAGCTGAACAAACAGCTATCCTTTTTCTCCATGGCCATCCTCAGTAACCTTAAGCTTACCACAGCCATTTCCAAGCTGAGCCCTGCTTGCCTTTGGGTGCCAAGGTCTGGCTGTGCTGTTCCAGCTGCCGAGTGTTGGGATGATGATGATTTTTTATTTTTTATAGATGCCTGGAAGCAAGACTTCTTTTGGCAGATGAATGCAGTTAGGAAAATGCTACTGCTCCAAAGAAAGTTTAGTGAAGTTTTACATTGCCTACTTTAGAAAGGGAGAACTATAGGAATGTGTCCAGCTGAAGCTTGTCATTCCGTAAAAGGTAGCTTTGTACCCGCTCGATGAAATTACGTGCCTGAGCTTTAGCGTAACTGCAAGAAACCCAAACGTTCGGCTGCAGTTTTCCCTCAGGCTAACAGACCATGATGTGAATTTTCCCTGTGATCGTTGATGCTGTGCCTCTCTGCTACGCGACAGTGTTCCTGAGGAGTGGAGGCTGGGCTCAGCGGAGGGCGAGCGGCTGGGGAGGGAGGCTGGGCAGACGCTGGCCTGCCACCAGCAGCAGCAGCAGCGGTGACAGCAGCGGTGGCAGCAGCGGCGGTGGGCTGCAGCCTGGGCAGTGCCGCGTCCCCTTCACGCTGCTCTTGTTTGCTCAGTTGTCTCAGGTGTTCTCTGGTGGCTCTATTACGACTACAGGAACGACCCCAGCACTGAGTTGGAAACAGAAAAGGAAAATGTAAAATTTCTACTTGGATATGCTGTCTTCTCGACAACAGTTACCGTGAGTAGTGTTTTACCCTAAGCAGTGGCAGAGGCTTTAACTTGAAAACTTGAACTGCATTGGTTCTGCAACAGTAAAAATAATTCCTCGTTCCTTTCAAATTTGAAAATGAGAATCAATTACAAGATCTGCTTACACTCATTTAAATAGTTTTATATCTTCATTGTGAAATTTGTTTGTCAGCACAGGGCTCTGCCACACTTCAACCCTGTACTAACAGCATTAGCGTTGGTGCTGTAGAAATGCAGGAATTGTGTTCCATCCCCATTCTTCTCTGCGCCAGCTAACTGGAGAATCCTGCAGAGTGAACAGAGGGGCACTGGCTCGATACGAACGCGAGATCTGTGGATTCACCTATCCTGTCAGTAGGAGAAAGGGGTGGCAGCTCTTTTAGACAATGAAATGAGCAGGCAGCAGTGTCTCGGCCTCAACTTACGGGGTTAAATTCTGCTTTTCTCTCATTGACCTTGTTTTCCAACAGAAAATCTGACTGTGGCTTGCAACTTTTAAAGTGATTTTTTCACTCTGTTATTGCAATGTTAAAGGAGTCATTGGTCAATATGAGTGTACAGAGAATTTGTGCTTCATGAGACATTTGTCAAAGTGATTGTTCTTCTGTTTTCTTAAAGCAGAGTAGGATCCATAGACTGGAATTCACCAGATACGAACAGTCTGACAGTTTACAGTGACAAATATAAATGTGTCACAGATCAGATTTTTTTTATATCCTCTGTAAGTTACCACCTTTTTACCTCTGCCGCTACTAAAGGGGCAAGAAAAGGTTCCTTTGTATCCATGTGTATTCCAGTACAACTGACTGTCATTTGCTGAACTGTGGAATATCCACTGCTGCAAGTTACGTTTCTATTCAGAGCTGGTGGCTTCTTCCTAGAGCAGGCAAGAAAACGAGTGAAGCAGCTGCCACAGGTTGCATTTATTACTTTATAGATTCCAACCTCGCTTTTAATTGCTGTTTGTAGTTCCTTGTCGTATACCAAGAACTGGGGACATTGTGGGGATTTTGACTTGGGGTTTTGTTCGTGGTGGTTTTTTTAACTTTGGGAAAAACTAATTTATTTAAATGAGGTTTCATTTTATGTCTGCTTTGCCTCCATACACGCACAGCTCTTAAATTTGGTTGTGCTACTGTCCTTTCTGCAGAAAAGGAGTGGTCCTCCTACCATTGTGATTAGTGGCAAGCTGACCTGAGTGGGAAGAAAGTTGAACTGTTTGTGACATACAGGGTACATGAAAGCAATGTGTAGCATAAAACATACATTTGTGTTTGCTGTAAAGCAAAACTGACTTTTTCCATTGGATTACAGTTTTATGAATCCTCTTTTGTTTTAAGGAAACAGCAGTAAAGATTTCAGAAAATCAGACTTTAATCCACAGGCTCTTTGAGAATATAGGCTGTGTCTCAGAAAGCTTTTCCAGTGTGCAGTAAGTTTGTGTAAAATGCCTTGCTGTCATGTCTTTGTGAAATCTGTACCCCTCCAATCCCATATTTGACAACTCCGATACTTTTCTTAAGGAAAAAACCCCCACAATTTGTCGTTTTATTTCCTGTAACAGGTTGTCCTGCTTTCCCTTATACTGGTACTAAGAAAGAGGCTTCAGTTCACTGTACAGCTCTTCCGGATTGTTGGTAAAATCATTGGCAGAATTCCTTTCCTCCTGTTCCAACCACTCTGGACCTTTCTGATTCTCATTGTGTTCTGGGTATTTTGGGTTGCTGTACTACTTAGCTTAGGCACTGCAGGTAAGTATATGCTTTCCATGTTTTTGGATTAATACTATCTGTTTCCTAAGTTCACTTCTTAAATGTGGGATCTCCTGGTGTTAGTGTACAAAGTGTGGGCTAGCACTGTTACAGGGCTGTGTTACTCTCTCCTTTTTTGTTTATTTTTTTCCCCTCTTGTTGGAGTCTTCAACATTGCCATAGTTCTGTGAGTCATAGCATAGTTCTGTGAGTCATAGCACTACAGAAGAGAGATTTTTGCTCCTATATGTGGACTTTAGGTTTTTTTCTTTCTCGATTACTTAATTTATGATTAGATTGTGGTAGATAGAGTATATGCTTGATGTATTTAAATAAAGAAAGTAACAGGAGGGAGGAGACAGCTTTTAGTGCAGTTGTTATTAAATGAGTATGTTAATCTCCTCTGACTATAAACAATGTCCAGTTGTCGTGGAGGCAGAACGTTGTTTCTGAGCAGTAGTTTAGTGACAACTGCTATCATTATTTAGACTGGTACAACAGTATTTGGATTAATCCAGAGGTGCTTGCAGTTGTAGGGGATATGCTCTGTAGAAAGTCTACAAAGATCACACATAGTGATCCTTCAGTCACTATGAAGGATCTGCAAGAACAGATTTTGAGTATGGAAGTGGTATTACTGAGGGACATACCACTATAAGATCTGTCACTGGTTGAACTGGGGTAATTTGGATGCTGTCCCTTGGCCCAGCATCATGCCATCCAAGGGAGAGGGAGGTTGTTCTTCTGTGCAGCATCACCCAAAGAAGGGACGCTAAACTGTGTAGCTCTGAGGATAACTCCTCATGCAGACATCAGCCTTTGTACATAGGAAGCATTATGATTTGGAGGTTGGGATTTTTTAATTTTAAATTTCTAGGGCCACTGCTAGGAGTCAGGTGTTGTCTTTTGGGTCGAAGCTGATGCAGAATTGATGTGGAGAGAGACAGTTGTTTGTCACTCCCACATTGATTCATGGGTTTTCTATTTTCTGAATCTTGGTGGTGGTTTCTGTGTGGAAAACCAAATGCAGCCAAGCTCTTCAAATGCTTATGTTACCATTTTATCCCGTGTTTCCACAACCCCTTGAGATGGTGGCTGCAGTAACTCTGTACAGGCTTACAGATCGCTGCTAGGCCAGAAAAGCCTCCAGCCTTTCCATAGCTGAGCCCATTTGGCAAAACTGGCAGTATTCCCCACCTCCATGGGTCAGGTACCTCACTCTTCCATCACAACTTGCTTCCACCTCTTCATAGAATCATAGAATGGTTTGGGTTGGAAGAGACCTTAAAGATCATCTAGTTCCAACCCCCCCTGCTGCGGGCAAGGACACCTCCCACTAGACCTGGTTGCTCAAAGCCCCATCCAACCTGGCCTTGAACACTTCCAGAGATGAGGCTTCCACAGCTTCCCTGGGCAACCTGGTCCAGTGCCTCACTACCCTCACAGTGAAAAATGTCTTCCTGAGATCTAATCTAAATCTACACTCCACTCTCTTCCAGTTTGAAGCCATTACCCCTCATCCTATCACTACATGCCCTTGTAAAAAGTCCTTCTTCCATCTCACCTTGATAATTCTGTCTCTGTACAAGACGCACTTCACTTGTAACATGAGAGTCCGTCTGAGCCCATGCTGGCATTGCCAATCACTCGCCCATTGCTTAGGCTAGAGTAGGATCTGTTTCCCTCCAGCTTTCATTGGAGAGCCATGCAGTTTTGCAAGGGTCTCTCTGTTTCTGCTGCCTTTCCCCCAGTAGCTCATGTCTGTCAGAAATGGCTGCTTGCAGCACTTGTCTGGCTGATAACCTGCTTCTCCTGCAAAACCGTCAGACCTAGCAAGGCCGAATGTCCAACTGCGGTCCCTGTGTGAGTTGTTCCTGGCTGACTGGGTAGTCAAGCAGATTCACTTTGCTTTAAGTGTCATGGATATTCCTTCTCTGCACCCCTCCGAGTTGGATTTTCCCTTTATGGAGGCAGCATTAGGTGCTAGACACAGCTTTGTGTGGTTGTTAGCTTTACTGCAAAATCTTCATCCCGTTTATACACCTATCAGCCAGGCAGCAGTAATTTTCAAACTGGCCTTGTGGGATACCTTATCCCTGGTTCAGACCAGCCCTTTTGAGAAAGTAGCATCGCCTGAGCTATCAACCAGCTGTTCATTTTGTGCACCTGCTTGGATCAGATGCAATTTAAGATAAACCTTAACTATAGTAAATCTAGTAGCAGGTGAATAAAACGAATGATAACACAAAGATTTGCTAAATATATAATTAAGAAGAACTAATAAAGGAAATATTTCCATCCTTGATGTTAAGCTGAGCTGGACCATTACCCACAGGAATATTCACTGGTGCTCTTAATACACACACACATAAGGATGTGAAGTTTGCCCTTGGTAAATCTAAATTTAGAAAATGCCAGCTGAGTCTGTTGTATTCAAAAGCTTTTGGAAATGCAGCAATCATTAGAAGAGTAGAAATATTTTAGCTCATATGACAGAAGCAGCTTGATGAGAAGTGCAGGATGGGGAACCAGTCAGGTATTTCCTGGATGCTTTTACAGACTTTGCAGGAAAGTAGTGACTTGTGCATTATATCCGAAAGCAAATTCCACATGTATTCACAAGGAAATAAAACCCAATGAAAACTGCCTTTGAGAGGCTTTTTATGCTTTTTCCATGTTGTGCCATTTTCTTTCATCGGTTATATTCTCTGTTTCCTGCTAGACATTTCCATTCAACCTTTTTTTTTTCTTTTCTTTTCTGCCTGCTTGGAGAGTAGGATTCAAACAGTTTATGACCTGCTGTTACACTCATAGTGCAGCACATGTCTCCTGGCTCGAAGGTATTTTATTTTTTGTCTTCTCCCTAGCATAACAGGAACGCTGATGTTTCCAGCGAGTGATAGGAACAGTACTGTACAGAAGGCAGCATAACCTTGCTGCACAATAGAGTGATGTTAAAGTTTCTATGATGCTCTCAGTTTTGAAATAATTGACTTTTTGCAGATTTAGCATAGGAAGAGAAGGAAATTTCCAGGCACTTAACTGTCAATATATTGCTCCTGTGAGGAATCTAGTAAAAACATATGTTTTGACTGACATCTTCTGCCACGATATTTTTAGTGTAGATGTCAATCCTTGTGAGATTTTTCTATTAACAGTTAGCGTGTTAATATTTAGAAGAGAATGTGCATTTGATAAGTAAAATCCAAAGCAGTTCTAATTTACAGCCTAAGCATAAATGCAGATGGCAAAATGCCACCCTACGTATTCGATTATTTTTCTGGTTAAAACTCGATTCTATTAATTTTATCACCTGCATTTTTAATTCTTCTTTTTGTTAAGCTGTCTATGTTAAATGGTGGTTGTTGTTACCCAACAGGTGTAAAGGGAGTTCTTAACAAAGTGCAGGGGCTGAGGGTTTTAGGTCAGTGACAGGTAAATGACCTGCAGCAGCGTCCGTGCCCGCTAGGTGCCGATAAAGTAGCGTGAGAAACTGGCTTCTGAATCTGCTCAGTTGTTTACAGCTGCTTTCGTTACACCGTAACTCCTCCCCAGAGGAGCTGGAAGACAACAAAGGCAATTTTAACCTTTCCATGGTCTGGGGAGGTAGTGAAGGATTGTTTTACCCAGCTCTCAGGTTGAGGAGATTTGTTGAGGTGACCCAGGAGGTCGGTGTCAGCAGGAAGTACGATAGTTGTTTGCATTTCCAGTCCTGTACTCTTGAACTACGAAACAAATCTAAGATAAACTTGGACAAATGAACGGCAGACTAAATTGGGTATTGAGAATATTGCTTTAGATTTTATTTCAAATTTTCAACCCAAATATGAATCCTCTGAAATGCCGCCTGTTAAAGCAGCTCACAGTAAGATAGATCGCTGAGGGTTGTTTTGCTCTTCTAGGATGGCTAGTACTTACACATCCTGTAAAAATAAATAAATATAGTACTATATGGGTAATAATGCATTAGCAGAACAGCTTTGCATTTTCTACTAATTTTCTACAATCGCCCTGTAAATGGAAGACATTTCTCTTGATTTTGAGTTTTGGGGACTTTTTGGAACAGCTGAGATTACTTCTCTGAAGATCTCCCAAGATATGCTCTCTTTGAGCAATTTGTTTTCTTTGATGACAAATAGTTGCCTAGCCAGGATTCAGTTTGTAAAATACACGTGGTGGTTTTCTTGGTATTGACACTTTGGCTTTTTATTCTCGCAAATACATTTTCAGGGGCTATGCAGACTGTGTTTTAAATGCAAATATACCAAGAAAGCTGAAAAAACCAAAATGTTTACAAAGAAACTGGTCTTTTTGTCTAATACAGAGAGATGGCAAGTGAAATTGGCTTGCTTCTGTGCTGCACCTGTTTGTAACATTTTCCTTGAATCTTCACTAGTTATATATAATATTTATAGCGCCTCCGCATCTTCCAGCTCTGGAGCACTTGATCCTTGCTTCAGCTGTGGTGCACCTGATCATTACGCGAGCACACAAACACCTTATTTACATCTCCTCCAAAAGTTAGTGTTACTCTGAGAAAAAATCAACTTCTTGGGAGCTATAGAAAACCATAGCCCACACTTGGAAAAGGTACTTATGCACATGACTGACTTGAAACACATGGATAATCCTGTTAAAATCAGTGGGACTACTTACTCATTTTAAGGTAGGCACCTGCTTAAGTACCTTGGTAATTCAGAATCTAGAAGATCGGCAGAGGTGGAATGAATTCCAGACCTAGAAAACTAGGAGAAATGCCAGACTCCAGGAGACTCGAGACAGCACAAACAGTGGCACCAGTTAGAACCATTAGCCGGCTAGGAATGGAATTCAGCTGTGCTTTGGAAAAGCTGCTATATCTTAGGGTTATTGAGTCTTATTGTTTGCTAATTTGTGCGGCATTTCACTGCAGAGCTGCAGTGGCCATGTAGCACAGCAAAGCCTGTGTTTCAACTTTCCAGCATGCCGGAGCTGTGAAGTCCACATGGCATAAATACTGTAATGTAGGATGAGAAGGCGGTGTGAGATTTTCCTGTAATGAAGGTGCATCCTACAGGCAAGTGAGCAATAAAACTGCCACATAAAGCTGTGCAGTAGCAAAACCAGCCATAAAAATGTATTTCCTGCAGAGTCCTTGACATTCCAATTACAGCCAGCTAGCTTAGCTGTAAATACCACTACATGGAAAAAAGCTAAACAAAGTAACACAATAAATCATGTTGCAGGAAGCATGAAGATTCAGTGTATGATGCCAGAACCTTTCCTCACTTAGCAGTGGGAAGGGCACATCATATTTTCATGTTAACAGGAACTGATAAAGAGGCTCTCGGTATTTTCTGGTCAGTGGTTCTTTGTTTCTGATAAGGAAATTTGCTGAACTAGACTTCCCAGGAGTTTTCGTCCCTTGCAACAGCCTACTGCTCCAGGCAGCAGCAAAACCTTGCAACAGCAGTTGCCCAGTAAGACCATCTGACATAAGTCTGAAAGTGCCGAAATGTAGGTAATGGTCCTGCGTGTGCACGCTGACTTTTGTCTCATGGCATTGCTGTGCTGACTGGCAGCGTGGCGCAGCGCTGGGCTGCAGAGTTGCGTGGAGAAACTCTTCTGAGTTCTGCTGCGACCGCGTGTGCCTGTTTGCATCGTTAACGACACTTCTTTGAAGTATTTGCAGCAGATCAAAGTTTGTGCTGATCAGAGATTTCCAGATTTGGTGCTTCAGCTGTAGGGACTTCAGTTCTTTACTGACTTCTTAATGTTATCACTAAGAGTATATAGTACACCAGAAAGATTTGTGATTATGTGGTTGGAGAAGAATATTAAACCATATTTCAAGGCTTTATTGAGAAAGTTTAGCTTGTGTGAACAGAGAGATCATGGTGGAGTGATGAGGAAAATGGCATATATTTTTCTCAACAGGGTATGTAGGATAGCTTTAAAGTTTATCTGTGCTACTAAGAGTGAAAAATAGCATTGCATGTAATTCTGTTGACAAAATTATGCATGCGTGGTAGGCCCAGAAGGCAGGGAATCAGTCAGACACAGGTGTTTACATTGGTAAACAGATTTCTGGGAAAAAAACCCAAACCAACAGTTTACAGTAGACAGCAGAGTGATCAATGGTGAACTCACAGGTGGATGTGCCTGATTTCTACGCAGCAGAGCGCAGCGCTGTGCACATCCACATGTGTAAGGTTGGCCATCAAGCCGTTAGTGTTATTACTGCAGGTGGTTATTTCAGTAGGGTGGTAAAAAGGAAACAGAATTAGTTTACCATTTGTCAGTCTTCGTAACAAAACTACAGAAGCAAAGCCTGAAATACGCCTTTTTGGGGAAATGTTCAGGTGGATTGTGTGGTGGAAAATGTGCTTAATTCTGCTACCAAATGGCATAATGTCTCTGCATAAAAGTGGGGAGGTAGGAGACCTTCTTGTATCTCATTGACCAATCATTTGCATAAGTGCCCTCAGTAAGGGCTGTAGGCTATGGTTAATGATCATATTTGGCTAGCTGTGTGTGCTGCAGGAAAATGGCAATCTAGAGCCTCCAAACTTGCAAGTTGCATCCAAACTTAAAGCCAAGGGAGAAGAGATCTGAGATGTGAGTAGTAGCTTTTTCACACCATCAAGTATCTTGCATTTCACAGGCTTAAAATATGTTTGAGTATAACGGAAGCAACAATATTTCTGTGAATGACCAACCATACAGCACTGCAAAGACCTTGCCTGTTTAGCTAAAATTTCCTTTCAGAAGATAAAATAGCTAGAACATATGTCTGTGTTTGCACTTCAGCAAAGGCTGCCTTGAAGACAAGTCTGATTCAGTACCTACAGCTCCTCCTTGAGGCCAGCTGTACTGGGTTGATGGATGCAAGCCTTGATTACAAGCGTGCTGAGCATAAGATTGACTCAGCTCTGGGAAGAATGCTTTGTTTGTATGCTATAAATCTATTCATAGACTTACTCTTTTCTTCTTGCCTTTGAATAGCAAATAGCTCTTCTCTGAGCGTCTAAGAGGGATGAGTTTCTTGAAGTGCTAATGTTATAGGAGTAAAATAATTCAATTTATTTTATGCAGATACATATTTAAGCTAACCATATAATAATTATGCATCTGTGTAGCATTTTCTGATCCTTTCAAAGCAGTTTAAAATAATTTTTCAGTGTTACTATGGGCTAGATGAATATTTTTCATAATTTACAGACAAATGGACCTTGGTTCTGAAGACTTATAAAGCTTGTCTAAACCTGATGGTGTTGCTGAATGCAAATCTTTATTGTTTCTGCTTTTAGCTGTTCTTGAGTATGAGGTCTGTGGCTATAGAAAAATAGGACAGAAATAAGTGAATAATTTCATAGGTAGCTTTGTATCTGTGGTAGTTTTGAACTTGAGGGTGATGCGCTGTCCTGTGGGAGAACATGAAGTATTAAAGCTTATGTTATAATGCTATTCTAGCAGTAATAGACAATTCTATGTCTCACTTTGTTATTTCTTTCATGGAGTTAGAATAAGAAACTGCTCACCTCCAGAGATCATTTTAGCCTGTGAACATGTTTATCTTTAACGTTAATAGACTTAAGGCTTGGTAAACTAAAAAAATAGCAGGTTACGGACCTAGAGACTTTTCACTAGGAATAAATGTCCCGATGCCATTATCCCCTGACTACACTTCAGAGTTAAGTGGCATAAATAGAATTGCATGGAGAAAGGTCTGATTGCTAAGTTGTCAGAGTTACCCCCACCTTTTGTGAAAAGCCATCTATTGAATATGGAATAAATTCTTTGTTATTAACAGAAGTGGAAGCAATTTTTTTTAGCTTGAGTAAGTGAATTTGTCAATGCTCCTGAATGCAATAGTAACACAGGAGCATATACAGCTATACAGATGTCAGCTTTATGTGCCTGTATTTTGCCCAAAGATTGCAAAGTATAGAGAACAGAAAACTACTTGCCATGGCTTTAATTAGTAATAATATTTAAAATAATAATTTTGTTTTGTTGCAATGGTACATTATGCATCCTTAATATTTTTCTGCAGTCTTTCTCTTTTGCTTCCTATAAAAAAATCCAAAGCATTTCATAACTATGCATTTATTTCAAATTTGAATGAAGAAAATCAAGATTTCATTTACTTCTGAAGCATTTGATTACTCAAACCTTGAGCAATGTTTTCTCATAAATCTTTACTAATTTGTAGCTGTCCTCTTGACTTTATTGGCAGCTGTGTCTCAATTCCAATTTAAACCCAAGCTTTTGGCTTTTCTAAGATTTTATTTTTCAGAATTCTATTTGTATTACAAAATTTTGGCTCTCTGACTTTGTTAGAATGGATAGAATTAAATAGTGCCTGAATTTATTTTTTTATAATTTTATTGAAGAAAAGTTAAGAAAAAGGGTACAGAAGCATTTATGTGTCTTTTTTTTTCTTTTTTTTTTTTCTCTCCCTTGTCTGGTGTGTTATAATAATACAGCGGTGTAATCCCAACTCCAGGTACTGCACAGACTACTTCAGGAGGACAGGTAGAATACACAGCTCTGTCTGGAATTTCCTACATGGCATGGTATCATTTCATTGGCCTTATCTGGACTAGCGAATTCATTCTTGCCTGTCAGCAAATGACGATTGCAGGGGCAGTGGTCACTTGTTACTTCAACAGGTGAGTGCAGAATTGCCCCCGTCCAGTTTTGGGGATTTTCCAGCATTTACATTCAATCTTTTTCTAGGCGAAATAGTCTCAAACAGACCGCAATTTATGTCAATAGCTTGGAATCCAGTTTAATATAAAATAATGTTGCTTGTTGCAGGATCTTGAGTAAGATTTTACAATGTCTATGATGTTAGCATGTCTCACCCCTACTGCTGGTGTTCCCGGACCAAACGGAGCCTTGATCCAAGCCAACAGAGCTCAGTTGAGACTGGTGAAATTGCCATTCATAAGGCACAGGCTGCATTTAACCCTTTTCCAGGGGGCTGCCTGAGCTCCAAATGGAGATGCAATATATAGCTCCTCCGTAATTTCATGTATTCATAGGCAGTTTGACCTCTTGCTAAGCGTTCACCCCTGCTCTGGGTTTCCATTTATTCTGGCTGCATAAATGCCTAGTCTGCTACTCTTTTTTTTCGTTCTGTGCAGGTGTTTTCAGTTAACTGTAAATGCTTTAACACCACTGTTTAGAGACATGTAAACAAACTTTCTTGAATTGTATATTGCCTTGAAATGTAAATGTGGAGTAAATGAGGAAAAATCTCTACTTTTCATGATTTATACTGTTTTTTGGACTTGCAATATTGTAAAATGATATTATATTGGTTTCATGTACTGGAGCAGTGCTATCCTGTCGTTGCAAGGGAAGATTTAAATCTCACAATACATTGTCGAGTCTTTTGACAATGAAGAGAGTAGTAACCTGAAAACATTTTTCCTCATCAGTATTTTATGAGCTCTCTCACTCTCGTTGATCTGTTCCTCTACGCCTAGTGACGAGATTTTCTGATCTGTGAAAAAACTCTGGCATTTTAAGGCATTTCTTCATTTTGTATTAGAGGAATACGGTGATAATCTCAATTTGTTGGAAAATTAGCCCTTGAGGAAGGTGACCTGAGAATGAGTCGGGGAGCCTGGCAGGAGAGAGACCGAGGACCGTGGAGCACTGGCTGCAGCCACCCGGGACTGTTGGGCTCAGGCAGCCGAAAAGGGAGGCTTTGGGCTTCTCCAAAAACTAGGCAGTAGGTTTCTGTCGATGGTCTCTAGGATGTATCCCTGGATGTTTTGGTTGCTGATAGAAAGGCCTCCTGCTGAATGGTCTGTCCCCCTCCGCCCAGCAGAGACAGCAGCACGGGTCCCGCTTGCAGGAGCGACTCTGTAAGGATTCCCCACTGCAGGCGACAGTGGCTCTGCTCCAGCCAAAGCAGCAAAGCGGGAAGACCTGCTCAACAGCCAGTGCCCACCGTTGTTTTCAGCGATGTTTTGTCTTCCCATCCAAAAAGCCAAGGCGGGGCAGTGTTTAACACGTGTATCAGGAGCCTGTCTCTACTAGCATTCTCTACGCAGCCAACAGCTGTGCCACTGAACTGGTGCTAGTAGAAGAGCAGACAAAACCTAAAATGCTGTTTTTTCAAAGGCTGAGATCTGTAGACAGTCTCACGCTACTATTTTACATGCCATGATAGGACTTCAAAAGGGAGGAACTCGCACTTCCTGTGTCATCTCCTTTTTCCTATTGAAGCTCTAAACACAAGTAACTGGCATGGCTGCGGTTCAGTGGGTAATGGGCTGCTGTCTTCTTCTAAGCAAATTTATGTTCCTCAAGGTTTAGCAATTGATTTAGCTTTAGCAGCTGAGTGCTGAGGCACTAAAGGTTAATTTAAATTGGCTTGCTTGAGAAAGCACAGGAGAGAAAAGCAGTTTCACTGACTTACTGGGTTGTGCGCTGCAGTGCATTTTGGTACCATACACCATCCAAATCCCCAAGGCAAAGACACTGTCCATATCTTCTTCACAGAGAGTGGGGAAGCACCTGTAGAAACCTCTGTGATGACATCTACTGCTCTGTTAGGGTCTTCCGCTTTCCAGCTATTTTTTACTGCTGCAGGAACTGGCCGCAGAGTACAGAAGGTTCCTGCACCCAATTGTATTGAAATAATTTTGTACATCTACTGTCGAGCCCTTCTCTTGCTTGCCAGGTGACATGTACTGTGTCGAGAGCATTGTGCTTGGAAGGGGAAATGCAGTTTTTCTGCGGTGATGATCCCTCTTCCTGGCCTTTCGGCTGTCAGCACAGATCTGCAGAGAGGCAGAGCAGTGCAGGAATGGGGAGAGGACGGTTAGCTGCAACAACAGTCGCACCATCAAGGGCAAGGGTTATCTCGAGCTGTTCCAGCAATTCTGAGCTCGTCTGCTGTGTGTTTTTAATGTATTCCCTGGGGCAGCATCATAAAGGCATGTCACAAGAGTGTGTTTATGATACCTCACAGAGAGGCTTTCTTCTCAGCTTGTAAGTGCTCCGAGGAAATGGCACGGCCTTTCCCTGCGGAAATCTTCCACAGCACACGCAGCAATGTGCTGCCTGGCCAACAGCCGCGGTGGAGTTGAGTTGCAGATGGGGAGGGCAGGGAGTCATTTTAGCTGGATTAGATTTACAGGTGACGTGCGTTTGACCTGTAGTACCACCACTGCAAACAGATTTTGCCTTCTTTTATTTCAGATGAAACATGACTACATTTTATTAATTTAATAAAATAAATAGAACTTTTTTACTTAATGATTAATTTTTCTGACTTGTGAAAAGGGCTCAGTCTTTTAAAACACCGTCTTTGTTACTATTGCTGTTTTACATGAGGGTTTATTTTCATCTTGGTGTGCTTATGTGTTATGTGCGTATTTATCTTTTCAGTGAGATGAGGCTTTTCCCCTCTCTGGGATTAAAGGGAAGTGGTATGGTAACTTGACCCATGTCACAGGCATCACTGTCCTGTCCATGTTGGAGCTTATTCGGTAACTCCAGTGCATGTATGTCACTGCACAGGGTTGACATTAAGGAAGTATGTAAGCGTTTGCAGGATTGGGGCATTCCACCTGACTCTAAGGTGTTCAGCACCGCAGCTTCCAATAGGTTCAGTGAGAGGTGAAATATATACATCTCCCAGGAAGTCAAGAATCCAGGTTTATGGATTTGCACCAAAGTCATTGAGAGATGAACTCGGACTAAATTTTTAAAGGATCCCTCTTTCCTTTTCAAATACATCTGCAACATTTATGAGCATCCTTTGCCCTATGTACATATGGGACCTAACGCATGTAGAAGAGCCATCAGCATGTATGTAGTCAGACCTGTCCCTTGTGGTTTTGAGAGCAGGTAAAAGGGCAGTTGGAAGTAGAGTCTGTGTGTTCTCTGTTAGTCTGATAATGTCTCTTTTATTACAAATCTTGTAATTTATTGTATTTGTTTGAAAACTAAGATTCATTTTTACTTGAGGAATATGAGATTCATTCCTTAATACTTCTAAAGTGTTTTACATTAAATCCCTTTTTAAGCAGTCTTTGAAACAGATGAGGCAGGACAGAAGAAAACTATAAGCACGGCTCTGAAAAGAAGGAAAGGCTTTTAAAGAAATGCTTTTTTTTCCTCCCTTTCAAATGTCTATGTCTTTTGGGTGTGTCAAGATTATATTCTTTTCTTCACATAAAAACGGTTTTAAAGTGAAAGCTGGGATGCATGTGCAATCATTTGATTCAAGGAGCTCAGTGTTAAGAGAGATCAAGTGTCACAGAGCTCACAAGAAAATAAAGACAATTGGCAGCACTGAAGGAAGAAAATTATTAAAAGATGATGTGGTATTGAGTACAGGTTCACAGGCTTTTGGAATAGTAGCGTTCTGTGTAAATCAAACAATCCCATGGTAATATAAAATAGGAATACCAAAGAGGAAAAGGAAGCTGTGGCCCTACTCAGTCTTGTAACCAGTTCTATCAGGGAGATTCCTGTTTTTCCGTGATACCTCATGTGCGTGCAGTGGAGTCTACATGCACAGAATTCAATGCACAGTATGAACCGCCTACAAAACCTCATGCATATGGCTGACAGTATGCTGGTGCTAAAGTCAGTTCAGGACTTAAGGAACACTTAAGGAACAAAGCTGGGTGAAACCTCATCCTTAAAGGTAATTGGGTGTAGGTGGATGATTGAGCCAATCTTGAGCTTGTTTAGAGTCACAAGCATCACCTGTTGTTGTGCTTAACTACCCGTTTTCTTACATTTCCTACCCCAAGCCAGAATTACAAGGAAAATCTTTGTTCTTTTTCTAATCTGTTTGGAAGCAAAGCAAGAAACCTTGTCAGACCCTGTTTGTGTGAGAATTCTTTTGCTAGGAAAAGGAGATGTGGAAAAGCATCCAAATGTGTAGAAATTTATCTAAACTTCAAATTTTGACATTCTTGCTCATTAATCAGTCCTGTTAAAAATATAAAAACTCTTCTTCATTTTTCTCTTCAGTAGCAAGTAAATTATTAACATGAGAGTAAACTTTGTCCTTTCTGTATTTCTCACCCTTGGTTAACATTTAATTTGCAGAAACTTAATCTTTTATATTCTGTGATCTGACTGAGATTGTTATATGTAAGGTGGTGTACGAGGGAAAAGGAGACAATGGTACTATATGGATAGAATAACTCATGTGTATTGCAAAGTATGTGTTTCTAACGCAGAAACCTGATGACTTAAAAAAACCCCAAAACTACCTTATTCAGTATAAAATTCCACTAACCCCCAAGCTGTTCCCCTAGTTGTAAGACCAAAAATAATAAATGCAGCAACTGCTTTGCTGGAATTTCCTATTTAAAATAATGTGGTATATTCACATATTTAAATACAACTTCTCAGCTGCAAAGTATTTAGTGCTTTGAATGAACTGCAGTAATACCTTCAGGATTCTTGCATGCTGTGATACCTATCTTGATATAGTGTATATGATTTAAATCCTTGCTGAAGTGAGGATTTAATAAAAATATATTTGTAGAGCTTTTTAGCCACAACCAGTCACTCTCTTATCACTGCCTTTCTATTTTTCAGTTTCTTGTGCAAACTATTAATTTTTCAAGATGAAAGAGCTTTTGAAGGAATCACGTATGCTTTCCTTTGGACTAAGGTGAACGTTGAGATGAAGTCAGTAGTAAAGCTGGAGTTGTTCAAGTGGGAAAGGAGATACCAAGCTTAATTCTTTAAATTTCCAAATATTGAAAAGATACAATGTATATCTTCTTAAATGAGCTTCTAAAACATTTTAAAATTGTTTGGTTTTCTTTCTAGAAATAAAAATAGCCCGCCACCTCACCCAGTCCTGTCTTCCATATCAGTTCTTGTTTGCTATCATCTTGGAACTGCTGTAAAAGGCTCTTTTCTAATCACAATACTGAGAATACCAAGGATTGTTCTCTTGTACCTTTGTAATATCCTAAAACAAAAGGTAGGTATATACTTCTGTAACACTATAAAAATAGTAGTTAAAAGGTGAGATTCATGAAAAAAATGAGAATATGCTTCTTGCTTAAAAATGGATGATATGATATTGATTTTATATTTTATCCCATTTTCTTCATTAAGAAAGCTTTTTCCATGTGCTCCCTTTTTTTTCTCTCAACTCGGATATTTTTAAAAGCAGAAAACACCAACGTTAAAACTCACCTTTATTTAGTGTTTATATATAAAGGCTTTTATGAAGGATAAGGGAAAAATTTGGCAGAAGGCTCTATTTAAAATTTTTGCATCATAAATTTTAAAAAATCAAAAGTAAGAACATTATTGTTTTATGGAGCATATAGAAAAGATTTCATCTGCCTTGTAATATGAGTTTATAGAAAGAAAGTATGAAGTAAGAACTATTCCAGAGATTTGTGTAGGTTCCAAACCACATCTTTTAAGATATATAAAAAAATATAGCTGGGCTGTTTTGATTGTTGCTTGCCTTCTTTCTGTCTTTCATGCATCTCTGCATCTCTTACCTTCTGCTGGAAACATACCGTTGCAGTTAGTTCTGGCACTTTGGCAAGGAGGCGAGGGCTGTCATGACTGCACAGCTCTGATTTTAGAGGACGATACAGGCAAAGTTTTTAAATGTAGGTCTTTTCCTCTAGAGTTTACCTTGGCCTTGAAGCATGTTATGTATAGTTATGACAGGGTATTTACATTGACCATCCCTGGTACATATGAGGCATGTGTGTGGGGTATAGTTTGTGAATGCTTAAATAGAAGCCCCTTGTAATAAGATACTTGAAAGCTGTGTAAGTGTCTGGGTTTATGTCACTTTCATATGAAAGCCTTGGTTATAAAACTCGGTGAGTTGGGTCAACTAAAACAAGCCTTTGTTTAAAGGTGATAGGTGGAGTGAGTTGTGCTAGAAAGAAGATGGAGTATTTTCTGCCTCTAGAGGAAGTGGAGTAAGTGGACTTGTTGGGTACACAGTTTTGCAATCTGAATATCTGTAGGAGATTTCATTAGCAAAGAAAGAGTATTTGTGTATACAGCAGTGTGCTACAAGCTCCCTTTGGTTCAGTTGCCAGGCATTCAGCTGAGGATGTGACGTGACCCATAGCTGTAACTGCTCCTAAAGAGGCTATAAAGTGCTCAGGCCAGCTCATGTCCCTAGTCCAGAGAAGGATCCCCCCACAAAGTATCCTTGCTCCTTCCCATGGGTGAAAGGCCAGGCTATGGCCCATTTCCATTGAGGCTCTGTCTGTAGAGGGCCAGAGTAGCGGTACTATATGACGGAGGAGTGATGCTGCATAGAAGTAGAGCTCACTCAGACTTTGCCACCCCTGCAAAAAGTGCTGCTGTTTTCTGTGAACAGGAGGAAAAGTCAGGGGTCTGCAAGCTTGCAGGTAAATTCACAGATGCTTACTACATAGCAGTCTTCAAGCAGAATCAGAGAGGAGATTGCAGTTGAAGTCCCTTGCTTTAGGTTTTTAATAAACAGTACTTACTGAGATTAATACAGTTTTAGTAAAATCATCTCTTCAGCAATACCCAGCAAGATTAAAGTATTTCTCTGCTGTGAGGGTTTTGCATTTTGTTTGCATGTTTACATTTGAAAGGACTTATTCCTAGAATATTTCCAAGAACTTCTTTGGAAAAGAGTTGGGAGGTTCATGGTTTCTGCACTAACAATAGTAGTTGTGGGGACCTGAGGTTTTCATATAGCGACTGGAAGATCTCTGAACTGCATTTCCTTTTCTGAGAAAGACAGCCAGTTAAATTTGGAAGGTGACTGTGGCTACCAAGATGTCTTTTGCTTGTCTTCCTTGGTAAAATCTTTATATGATGAACAGTTCTGAGCTCATGATGCGGTGGGGGTGGAGGCGGGGGGACAAACAGTGAGCTTTTCTGCTCTGTTTTTAGTTTGAAATTAATATAGATCTATGATCTGTTCTAACATATGCTTTTTCCTCCTGTTCTGAAAAATGAATGTGTGCTCCAAGTCAATACACACACGTGCATATAAGTCCTTCTGCCCATTCTTTTATTTTTGTTCATTAGGGTACCAGTCATTTCAGAACTTCCAGTCATTTGATAAACAAAAAAGTTAAAAATCTGTCAGTGTACTCCCTGATCCCTGCAAAGTACCGTAAGGGTTACTGACTTGCCTGCCTGGTTTGTTCTCCAAGCAGCTGTTAGCTCACGAAGCTGCTTGCAAACTTATTTTCTTTTCCCAGAGAAGAATCTTCCATCCACAGGAAGAAAAAAAAATACACTCAGCTCATCAGTCATTAATACTGAAGGGTCTGAAGTAAAAACAGTTCCTGTAATCCAAAAGGAAGTATCTGCCACCTAAGTGAACACTTTATTAGAAGAGTCAGTCACCTGTAGAGCAAGTTTTTCTAAAATGGCAGTTTTGTTTGAGTCTAATTCTGTGTCCAGTAACCAGACATTTCATTTTATTGCAGGAGAGTGCATGTGCAAAGTGCCTGTTCAAGTGCTGTTTCTGCTGGTTTTGGTGCCAGGAAAGTTGCTTAAGATACTTTAACCAGGTACACTCTGTCATCTCTCTGTCACTCAACCATCTGCATACCTAGTCTCAAAACCACGTGTGTGTGCTAGCTCAATTTAGCACGACTAAAGCAGCATCCAGAGCGTGCAAGCCAAGGTTTCCTGCTGGCTACCTAAACTAAACAAACAAAAAAGTCTGCAAGTGTAGATGGAACTTGTGGCAAAGAAACAGGGAATTGACAAACATGCAAGCGGCAGGATTTTAGAAAACTTGTTAATACAGCATGAGATAGCCCTTTCAGAGAGCCACTTGCTATTTCTGAAGGTAAGAAGGCGAAACATTTCCTTGAGTTGTGCTAGGCAGGCTACTGAAATCAGAAGGTCCAGGTGGAAGGAAGCAATGAAGAAGTAAGAAACCCACCTGGAGATGTGTCATTAAACTAGATACAGTATTTTCCACCTGAAAGTCCTGAATAAAGAAACTTGAGCTCCTGGCTGATTTCCATTATCAATATATCTGGGAATATGATCCATGATGAAAAAGTCAGATGACATACTATTCTGTTTCTTTGAAAGACATCTTGGTTTTGTTAGCAGTTTTGTTTCTAAAGTGTTTTTGTTGGAAATGGATGATTTCTGACATACAGCAGGTTTTCAGATACTTGACTCCTACTTTTTCTGTCCTGATCCTTTTCTCCAAATGTTTTCCAGCTCTATATACATCATTGTAAATAGTAAATTTTTCTCTTTGTCAGTCCCCTTTTGTTGTCTCTGGTGGATGTGGTATCTTAATGTGAAAGGGAGTCAGATGTTCATGCTGATTCCTGACTCTGAGTGTTGCTTTCTTTGTTCTCATTGCTGAGGGCAGTAGTGAAGTAAACAAGAGAATTCTGATAAAGAGCCTGACTTCTCCTCCAAAGTAGGTGCATAAATTAAGCTTAATCTTGGACAACTAAGAAGAGAAAGTTTTTCACTTAGTTCAGCCTAGATTAAATATTTGTGCAGTGAAATCTCTGGTTCTAGACGATGAATTTTCCAGACTTACATTTTTTAGGTAGATCTTATGGTCACTGATGTGGTGAGGGAGCTCAGAGTTTGTTTTGACTCCAAGCTTTCCATTTGTAGTCACCCTTTCCCCTTGGCTTCCTGCCTTTCAAAGAGATATCCAGCATCCTAGTGTTTACTTTCTCCAGCTGTTGTATGCTTTGTAATTGTTAAAAGAAGAGTTAATTACTGTAATATTCTTCCTTTTGTTTCAGAGGGCTGTGTTGTAGCTCTTGTTCCCTTAAAAGATTTCCTGTTTCCTAATCTATTGTAGGCAAGTTTCTGTTTTAATATGAGTTGTGGTTTTTAATGTAATGATCATAATACTGTGTTTGCTGTTAGACAGTTCTTTGTTTGAATGTCTTTTTGGCAAAGACGATGGTGTTCCACGTGCTCCAAATCCAGGGCAATTTGGGCAAGGGTTAGAGGAGAAGAAAAGCAAGAACACGCTGTAAGATTTTAATAGAAATTTTATCTGTATGAAGGGGTAACATTGGTCTCAAATTATTCATTTCACAGAGTAATTAATGTATCTAAATAGTTTTTCCTTTTTTTTTTTTCTATAAAGAATATGTTCAAGTCTATTTCTTCAGTTTTGTAAAATCTGCAGCCAAACGTAAAAAAGAAAAGGGAGCGGGGACAAGCTTAACATATGGCTCGATTAACAGAAGTACTGAACTCTTAAGAGCTCTTCCTGAGATCAGTGAAAGCTGCTGGGAACAGCCTTGAAATTTCACATAGGTGTTGAACATGGACTTGAGAGTAGGACTTGGGAGGGGTTAAAAAATTGCTTGTACCTATGTTTAATATTTTGAAAGTATTTTTTAGTTCAGATTTTGATTTTTGTGTGAGTTGAAATTACTGAAATATAGAACAGCTGTTATAGAAGTTGGTCCAAAGCTCATTTCCTTACTATATTTTTGCCTTTTATTCCAGTATTACTTTCACTGTAGTAATAAGGATATAATTACGTGAAACTCTAAAGAAAAAAAAAAAGCTTTCCCATCACTTCTGCACTATTTTCTTCAACCTGTTATTATATTGCTTAGATGATTTAGATTCTTTCTGCCCCTTCATTCACGAGTTTAATCAGGATTGAGCAGAGCCCCTTGTTTTCCCTCTGGGGAACTTGCAGATGAGAAGCAGGTGCTGGAGGAAGTACCACTGCTGATAGCGTGCGAGCTGCTTTCTTCCCAGGCAGTATCAACCGAGCGCTCTGTTATGTTGTCGAAGAGTACTTTTGGGGCTGAGGTGCCATCTTTCAGGTGGGATTTAACACTGAGTTTGGTAGTTGCCTACGTTCCTGAAGCGACACGCTCTCTGCGGGCTCAGCTAAGTTTTGTTCAGCTCTCCTGGAACTTAACTGAAACAGGACGAGAAAGGTACCCTGTCACCTTCCCATCGTGACAGAGTGCTGCGCTAGACGCTGGCAGTTGCCATATTTCCAGTGGCGGTTGTTGGAGGAAGGGTAACGTAAACCCAGCATCCTGTGCAGATTGCAATGTGGATAATTACATTCTGCCTTCCTAAATTTCTCTTGGATTTGCAACTGGATCCTGTGCTAAACTGTGGTGTAGTGTTGCTATGTGCTGTTAAACAGTTCACTCCTTAAGCTGTTCCATTTCAGTCATGGGCAAAGTGATTCATGTGTGTGTATAATCCATTAGTAACAATTGTAAAGCACTCTGGGTTCTATCTGGATGAAAAGTGCTTTGTGAATATAAAGTCATTATCCTTACTTGACAGTTCTGTTTGCCAACACTTGTCAGAATTACCACAGATTTTTCATCTTCTGGCTCTGATGGTTTCAGTATGTTCCAGATAAACATATCCAATCACCTCAAGTAAAATCTGGGAGATTGAAATTTCTCTTCCGTAAAAAGAATATGCTGGCTTTTTTAATGTGGTTTGGGAGCTACAAGGTCTGTCTGTCTCCTGCTTTCTTATATTGTAGTGGCAGTCTTAACTTTTGATACATCAAAGCGCTTGCTTTTTTTGCCTTTACAGCCTTGTTGCAGTTACTTTTTTCTAAAACAATATATCTATTTCAGGATAGTTTTGCTTTTCCATGTCTGCACTGGGTTCATCTGCAGCCAGTTGGCAAGCAACCACTCCAAAGTGCAGCACGTGGATTTCTGAAGGAGTTGCTGAGGAGTATGTGGTTTCTCTATTTTCATCAGCGCGGTTGCTTGCAGCGTAGCCTTCTGGGCCCTGTGGTAGCCATTACTGAGGTCGGCAGTGTGTTAGCCCGTGTCTGCAGGTACTGAGACCCTTCACTGATGCTGAAAGCCAGCAACCGTCCAGTGTGAACAAGCAGAAGCAAGTCTGCCTAATGGTCATATATCCATGACAGTTGGTTGTCTCTTAAACTTTGGATGGAAGCCTATCAGGAGGTTGTGGTTAAATGCCTTGTGGAGAAGTGACCTAGATAAAACCAAAAATTCATGTGTGCTAATGTAAGTACAGTTCTCCTCTGCACTGCCGAACACATTGTGCCTCACTCCATCAAGTACTTCTTTTTCCTCCCAGAAATGATACTGCATTTTAATGTTACTGGCAAAATTGCTTCTAGATGTTAAGGTAAATTTTCAATCACTTGAAAAAATAGTAGGCTAAAATGTTAATCTTCAGTGAAATTGTATTTTAAATATGTTTGTTTTCCCTCTAGAGGCTTTATGTATGGGATAACAAGAAATAAAATTCCTTAGGTCTTTACTTGCTCTGTAGGGTGAACCATGTATGGGATAGAGGTGAACAAGAGTGACTAATTCTTCCTTTGATACCTTTCTTCTCTCCCCTATCCCTCTTTAAAAAAAAAAAAAAAAAAAAAAAAAAAAAAAAAAAAAAAAAAAAAAAAAAAAAAAAAGAAACAAAAATATAAAAAAAAAAAAAAAAAAAAAAAAAAAAAAAAAAATTAGACAAT
>VFFE01007679.1:145830-190084 GCA_008921705.1 Burhinus oedicnemus
TTAAAAAAAAAAAAAAAAAAAAAAAAAAAGAGAAAGAAAATAAAAGGCAATGAAGCAAGTGACCAATAATTCAGTGCTTTTAAGCACAGCAATTTATGAACAACTGTCTGGAAATGTTCAGTTTGATTTTATTTCAGAAATCCCAAATGAGAACGTTGTCACACTAAGACAGAAGGCAGAAGCCACTGTAAGCAACTCCAGTAATGATGTAATCGTGATGCAATGGGCACTTAAAGCAGAATCTTTGTGGTGAAACCCCTGCGGTTGAAGTGAAGCCCAGGTGTAGCAGTGCGATGCTGCAGGAAAGGACACCCAGCTACTCTCCAAGGAGAAAGTTGTGTTGGTCCTACCCACTGGATGACAGCCGTGGAGACAGTAGACAACATACAGAGTAGGAAGCAAGGACAGTTGAAGGACGAGATTTTCTCCAGTTAAGTCCAGGCTGCAGATATAAGATGGAATGGAAATAAAGGAAAGTAGTGCTTCTGGGACTGCTTGGGGAAATTCGGGAGGCTATTGAAGGATTTCTTACAGATGGTAATTAACCTAAGAATCAAAAATAACCATTTCTGTTTTCGCTGTGTGCTTATTGGTTGGAAGTGGGGGAGGAGAATATTCTCCATGTGTTTGTCAACCACAGGACAATAGCCTTTCATTAACAAGGCTGCAGAAAGGGCAGATTCAGTCCTGGAAGGCATGAGATGAAATGCTTGCACCAGAAAGAGGGGGATAAATGCCATTGGACAAGTTGCTGGTTAGGTGATCAGGTTTATCTCCCAGGGACGGGAATATCCTGGTGTGTCTGCTTTGACAAATGAAGGGGAAGAGCAAGCCCATTAGCCGTCTATGAGTATATCAAGAAGAGATACAGCAGGGAGGGATAAGAGCCAAGACAAGATCAACAGAAGAATGAGTGGATGTAAACTGTTCATGACTAAATGTCTGGAAGTTGGAAGAAGGTTCCTTAGGACCAGAGGGACAACTGTCTGAAATAGCTCCCAATGTAAGGGCTGGGAGAGAGAAAATCCCTAAGTCGTTTAAAGAGGGAGCTTTCCACTTAAGAGAAGAAATCATATAATGTGCTAATCTGAAATAGCCAGAGACTGGAGTGGCTGAAAGTCCCTTCCAGTCTTGCATGTCCTCATCTCTTCAGTGGGGCCTCACAGGCCCACGTTGCTCTGATTTCCCACCGGTATCTGAGAAACATGATACAGCTTTCTCACTGGGTCACTAACTGCTGTACGGCAGCCACAGAGATATCATTGCCTCTTGCTACCACTGGATTTTGTTTTCTGAGGGCATTCCATTGGCAGCTGTGACACTTGCAAGCTGAGACTCTTAAAAGTCCAGCCTGAGCTGCCCAGCGTTGCACTGGGGGTAGCTAACCAGGGCAGCCCCCAAGAGAGTTGGCAGCAGCAAGATCAGATCAGGCTGAAAATACCGGCAGAGCAGAAAAAGCTGAAGTGGGATGTGGGACCAGCATGTCTTCTGCTTCTTTTATAAGAAGATTCTGTTGCTATGGCAATTCTCTCTTCCCCAAGCTCATTTTATTAGAGCAAGTCCTAGAATGGAGGGCTGAATTCAGCTGTTACACAAAGTAGCGATTATTCTCAACAATTGGGGAACTTATGGCCTGGATCTGAGCCACGGTGCCTTTCTCATGAAAGTAGGAGGTCAATTTTTCCAAGACCCTTGACATTTCTGTGTTGTGAGGCACAGAAGGATGTATTCTTTAAATAGTTGCTTTTTTTTTTTTTCTTTTTTGCATACTGTGGTATTTGGAAATATGTAAACATTCACATTCCTTATTTATTCATCCTGACACCAAGAAACCAGTGTCTAGTTCCCAGACTGCAAGCCAGAGGAGGCTTGTGTTCTTCACAATGGTGGTGATACAGTTCCAGCTTGCTGGTGGAAGGATAAAGACTGTTCCCGACCCCACTATCTCCCACACTTTCTGATCAATGGTCTGCTATCGATGCCATTATTACTTTCTTGTCACCATAGCAGAGACTACTGTTGTAAAACATCAGTTCATTAAGCAAAGACAAAAGACATAGTAGCTACACTGGGCCAGACTGAGTCTTGATCTAGCTCAGCATCCCATCTCCAGTGGCTGTGAGTGAATGCTAAGGTAGAATGAGGGTATATTTCCCTGTTCCTGTGCTGTTTCTGAATCTGTTTTCAGCCTAGGGACTTCTTGAGCTGAGTGTGTTTTCTGTGTGTTTAATAACTCCCAGTGGATTCCTTTTCCCTGAACTTTCACAATGTCCCTTGAGCTCATGTGAACTTTTCAGCAGCTAAAGCATCCTTTGTCCAGCAGTTCATAGCTTACAGACTTACAGTGAGAAGAAACACCATCTGTTTTCAAATTTGGTTCCTTTGTGTGGTGCTCCCCCTGCCTAGTCTTTTTTCTGGAAGAAACAGTGAGCCATCTAACCCTAGCTACCCTCTCCACATTTCTCATAATTTTGTAGCCTTCTTAGCACATCCTCCTTCAGTCATCTCTTTTCCAGGCAGAAAAGCCTGGTGCACTCAATTGTTCCCCGGGCAGAAGACATTCCATACCTTTTGGATCATTCCTGCTGCCATTCTCTCAAACATTTCCAAGTCCACTAATGCTTCTGTGCATGGGAAAAGAGAATATATTCTGTAGAAAAACACATTTAAATAACCTGTTTCTAAATCATAGCAGGTTCTTCACTGACCATGGTCTACCATCTTAGCCTTCGCAATTATCTTTTCTTTGAAAGGCATTCCGTGCAACTGGAAAATTAATGGGGTGTCTAAGCTTCTTAGTCCAAAGTCCAAAGTGATTTGCAAATATTGGTAATAGCTTGCGTGTGTTACGTGTTCTTTGGTGGGTAAGGATGAGAAATCATTTGAGCTCATTTCTGTGCAACTCTGAGTTTCATGGAAACATATATTTGCTTAAATGTTCGACATGTATTTTGTTAGTGAGAATGTGTAGATTTCTCTGTGTCTGGGTGGGATCAGATTATGGGGTCTATATGGGAAACTTGAGAATTTTGAGGAAAGTGTATGGAGCCACAGTCTAGGCTGAACAAGAAACCCTCCAAATACTTTTTTTTTTTTTTCCCCTCAGAAATGTATTTTTTTGCCAAAAGGTAGAGATCACTTGGCAAAGTCTTTGCCTTGTACTAGTAACATTCTTGCTTCACCTATGTCAATGATTAGTTTTGTAGCCTTCAGCAGTTCGTTCATTTCTGCGTCTCTCTATAATGTTGGCTGCCTTTCTTGCTTGGATGTTATGACTGGTTGATACTTACATGATTCATTGAAGTTGTAATTGTTATAAATGCCATTTTTTATCAACTGGTTTGTAACATGACAAGTCCCTATGCAGGTAGTATTCAGTCTTCAGCATTATTTTCAGCCTTTCCAAGATAACTGCTCTAGTTAATAAACATCAGAAATTCTTTTCATTGCACATTCCTCAGATACCAAAGTGGCTAATTCAAGAGTGCAAACAAATGGTTATTTATTTTAAGTTTAGAAACAATGTTTGTACAAGTGCACATGCACTTTCAACATTCTTTTTAATTTTTACAACAGGACATTTTTTGCTATTTATAATGAATACAGAATCTCTGTTTAATTTATTGGCAAAATTTATACTGACCTCACCAGATCAGGATCTGCTCTGTGAGTTTAGTTCTTAAGGGACAGAAACAAACTTCGAAAACCCTTTTCCACTCTATTTCCTGTCTGTTAATGGGAATGATGAAACAGACTTAACTCACAGCACATTATAAAGATAGGTCTATCCATGTTGAAAAAATGCAGCAACAGGTACAGATGGCAGACAGAGAGGGAGCTTGACTTGAAGCCACCGACCTTGTGCTCATGTCCTGGGGTCACGGTAGCCTGGCAAGGCTGGCACCAGCCTTACTGAACTGCCAGCTCTCCTGCTGCTGCATCCTGGGCCGATGCTGCGGTGGGCGAGCGTGCCGGCCGTCGGGTTTCCTCACGCGGGACGACAGCAGGCTGCTTGCAAACCTCTCGGGTTGAGTGAGGCAGGTGGGACAAGGATGCTTCTCTTCCAGAGGTGTAGGCAACCGAGATGGCAAAGGTATTGGAGTCAATGCCTGACCGAGCCAAGGGGTACAGCTCTCTGCCGGTCCTGTTACAGCGCTCCCCGGGGAAAGGAACAGCATCGGTACAAATGAAAGTTAGCACAGAAAGCATTTTTACATATTTAGGAATGAAGTAAACTTGCTTGTTGTAACAGATTTTTACGCAGACGCTCTGTGTGTTTCTGTAGAGGTCAGTGGAGTCTTTGATTTTTCTTAGAGTAGACAATAAATCTATGGTCTTTATTTATGCTTTTTCCATCTATGGATCTATTTGCCACTACATAAGTGCAATATTTACAGGATATCATGGTTTACTCCTACTCTTTTTGTGCTTACTATCAGAGAAAAAAAATCCTTTATCATATATAAAATAAATAATATCCACAATAAAGACACAGAGGATCTTTGACTGCATTTAATTTCTTTCTTTCTCTGTAATATTTTAAGATAATGTCAATATAGCTCTGCTACGCTACAGTATGTTACAGAAATTGCTATGGAGTAAAACTGGACTCTGCAGAAATAAATTTTCTCTGCCTTCAGATATCTGAAGTTATTTTATATTTTGATTTGTAAGTGAGGAAAAACCAGATTTTTGAACAGGAAGTGTTTTGCAGTAGGCCAATATAATTCACTTTCAGAAAACCAGTTGGTTGGGTTTTTTTCACTTCCAGGTGAAACAAAAAGTAATTTAAGCACCAAGTACATGTTGTGGTGTATAAATTCCTTCAGAACAGTAATCCCTTGCACACTGACCATACCAGATGTAACTAATGTTTTGTGGCATAATCCACCTCCTGATATTTTATAATCTTAATATAATATTTTAAATAGCATCTCATATAATATTATTATATATAATAATATATTATATTATTATAGTATACTTTAATATAATCTTACTACTCATAAGACTTGCTGGTAAAGTTCAGCATACATTTCAGGTATCGAGTGCTGTTTTTCTTAGCCAATATTTTGGGCGCAGTTTCAAAACCTTGTTGAGGAGTCCATAAATGGGACATATATGTCAAGTTGTCCACAACAAGTGCTAAAATAATCCAGTCCATGAAGGTAAATATTCTGTCCTTCCCACCTGTCTTGGCAAGTTTCCACAAAGAGAAATCTTGCTAAATTCTCAGTACCTCAAAAAATTGTGAGTGCCCCTACTGTCTGTTGAAATTCCGGGGGTTTTTTTGTGACGTAACACTCGCTGATCTAGTCCAGGATCCTTTAGCTGTTCTTTTTCCAGTCATTTTCACAACTGGTTTCATCTTCGTGAAAAGGTTTATTTTACGGCTATAGTCATAAGCTTAAATTTCAGTAGCATATGAATAGTTTGGAAGGGCCACGTATAAAAGCTTTTTCATTATCAACTTTTAAATTACTTGATAACTACGTAACTTGATTGTTCCACTTACATAGTTTGCCAGCAGTCTTGGAGATAGATTCATGGAAAATAAGCGAGTAATTTTGGACAGTGTGACTCCAGGTAAGTAAGTGTTTTGTGGCAATTGTGTCGTATTCTTTAACAAAAATTAGGGTAGAGAACTTTGACGTTTTAAAATAAGTTGGATAAAGGTGGGTTCAGATATTTACTTAGTTGCTATTCTAGCATTTGTTAACGGAAATTATGTAGAAAAACTATTTGAAGTTAGAAGCGTAGTTATTATAGTCACTTAAAATAAAATTGCCATATTATGCAAAGTATTTCCAAATAGAGTTTAAGGCTTTGCATTTTGCTGAAGTAAAATCTAGATTATAAGAGTCTTTCCTCTCTCACTGCATTATTATCTTCTCTCATGTCAGCATGCATACACAACTACAGCCATAAATGGAACAAATTTTTGTACGTCAGCAAAGGATGCCGTCTTTATTTTGGCGAAGAATTCTGCTAAACTTGTCTCCATTAGCTGTTTTGGAGATTTTATCCTATTTCTAGGAAAGGTAAGAGTAGGAAAAGTACTGTTCTGTAAGAATGAAGCGAAAAACCAGGGTTTGATTCTCTTTTCTTATACCTAAAGTAAATAAGGTTTGTCTTTGTTAATGCTGTAAAGTGAGTTCAGGAGAGAAGATAATGTTTGAGGAGTTTAACCCTTTTCATAGTCTTTACAGAGTTACTTAGTTGTAGTACAGTACTGCCCAGGCGCCACTCTTACAGTTCTCATTGCAACGAGTCTTTGGTAAATATACAGTAAAAGATTGCCTCCGCCCTACAGAATTTGCACACTGAATTGAACACAAAATGTGACAACTACGTGATGCCAGAAACTGCATAGCTATCTCCCAGATGAGATGTGCTGGTAAAATATAGGCTGTGATGTATTTGCCTTAGGGTTTGGGGGGTTTTGGGTTTTTTTAAGAAACATTTCTACATGATTAATGAGGCTGTATTTCTCTCTCACTGCCTTTTACAGGTGTTTGTTGTATGTTTTACTGTTTTTGGAGGATTGATGGCATTTAACTACCATCGGGAGTTGCAAGCTTGGGTAGTTCCTCTGTTGCTGGTTGGATTTTTTGCCTACCTGATGTCCCACAGCTTTCTGTCTGTGTTTGAAGTGACAGCAGATGCCATGTTCCTTTGCTTTGCTGTTGATATGGAAACGAATGATGGATCTGCAGAGAAGCCATACTTTGTGGATCAGGAACTGCTGGTAAACCTCAGTGATAACAACAAAGATATTTGAGCCATTCTAAGCTTTTGGGGGCTCTTTCTTTCCCCAAGGCCTAGTAATTTGAACCCACAACCCGTGCTATTTCCTTTCCAACACCTTAGAACAGGATAGGCTTGGGGATACAAATCATATATCAATTTATAAACTGAAGTAATGGCTCCCTCTGGCTCCTCTGTGCTAGCTATGGTCTGCTGCCGCCTTTTAGATCATACCCTGTAAGTAATGGCAGACTTTTTAGGCCTTATTAGATATATGTTCAATATATTGTTGGTAATTAAAAAATATAAATAAATAAACAAGCTAGCTACAGAGACCAACCCATGGGGTACTCCAAGATTAGATGTTTATATTTGTTGTGAGTTACTGTACAGTGATGAACAGAAGTAAACAACAAGGAGCTTCTTGTTGCCAGCAGCAGGTCAGGTATCCATCCACATCCTATGGATGCTGTAGTTTTGAACAAACTTCATGCAAACTCAAGTTGCTCTGCTTCATACCTTTACAGATTCTTTTGCCAGAACACTGTCTTCTGTCTCTTGACTAAATTCTTCTGCCTTTGGACTGATTGGTTTGTGTCTTTACCCTCATAATTACTGTATCGTATTACAGGCATATTTCCATAGAGAATCATTACATAGCTAATAGTGATGGAAAGCTTTAGTTAATAGCTGTATCTGAAGCATTTGAATGTATATATGCCATCCCTTTCATATTAAGAGAATATTTGAAGATGCAGATGTTTTTTTTCCTTTCATGCTATTTTTACCAGTTCTGTCTTTTCCTTCATAAACTGTGCGACAAAGAAAATCTTAGTGATTCAGGAAAAATAAACTCAGCGGCCAGAATAGCTCATATGATACGAATCTTCTGGATGGTTTTCTTCAGGACAGCGTCAGAAGAACTGTTTTGGGTTTTTTAATGCTGCTGTTAGATTCCCTGTAGTGTTCATAGAATTTTGTTGAAAACAAAAAACAACAAAAAGGCAGCCTAAGGATAGGCTTTAACCCTTTGTACAGAAGAAAGCAGATAGATGTTCTTTGGCCTTGATTCAGAACAGTACTTAAGCACATGTCCCAAATAGGAATATGTTACTGAATGGAAAACTCTGAAGCCTTGACCTCTGTTCTTCCCCCTCTGCTTTGCCAAATGCAAAAATACTTCTTAAGCCAATTCTCCATCATGAAACAAACAGAGGTTTTCCTTTCTCCACTTCCAAACCTTGTGGTAGTTTCTCTTTAACTCTGGACTTAATTCCTTATAATTAGCCATGCTAACCTAGCCATGCTAACCTAGGGCCTTGGCTGAAGACAGGACTTCCCACAGGGGTAAGGAGTCTTCCAAGCAGGGCAGGCTGTATAACCTTGTATGGAAAAACTGAGGGCAACACATCCAAACTCCTCCTCATTGCATGGTCAAGAGTAAGTTTACTCACATAGCCAAGAACTTGGAGTTTCCCAACACATGAAGGCATTTGACTTGGGACATCTGTGTTACAGTCGGGTTACAAACATCTGGGGGTGGAAGGGAGGCTCTGTGGCCCTCAGGACAATTTGTGGCAGTGGGCGGAGAGCCGGGTGAGGGATTTCAAACAGCCAGTCCTCATTCCTGTAGTAGGAGATGTAACAGAGATTCTTGATTCATCCTTCTCAGTTGCATTCATCAGCCTTGCTGCCTCTGCAGAGTCCCTCCCAGTACCACTCAAGTGTCATCCAGCTAGGAACCAGCTACAGTTTCTTAGCCCCAGGCTAATTATCTTCCTGTACCAGGTATTTTTATTTATATGATGTTTTGCATTTCCAAATGATCTCATCCTGGTTTTTGCTTGTAGACCTTTGTGAGTCAGAGTAACAAGTTAACAGAAGGGCACAAACACAGAAGCACGAGACCTTTCCAGGACAATGAAGATGGGACAGAGCTCCAACCTATGGTGAGACAGGAGTGTGGGATATGTATTTATCTGCCAGCTAATGTGTTTGCCTTTAGGTCCCAAGAATGGATGTAGGCTGTCATGTATCTCCTGATGTCTCACAGCAACCAACATGCTATACCCAGTATCCTGGTTTTCCTTCTGTTGCTTTCCCTCCTCAGGAAACCCGCTGCTGGTGCAAAATGGACGGATCAAATATTTGTTCTCATCCTCCTTCCCATTCCCCAGTGTGCCCAGCAGAGGAGGAGAAAGACTGGACAATAGCAAGGGGGTGGGAGATCAGTCCTTTTCAGATAGTCCTTCACATGTCCGCTGTAGCAAAGTCAGAAGAGTGGTAGGCTGCTTGATTTCATGCCGGAACTGCTGAAGTTCCAGAGCTGTAAGATGAGAGCTTAGAGGCCTTCCCTCTCCACCCCCACCCTTTTCCTTTCTTTTTTGTCTATAAGTGTATGTACGTATTTACTCTGGTTTATGCTGGGGTAAAACAGCTGAGGTGCCAGAAGGGAGTGTTCCCCCACGCCCAGGCTTGGGAAAGTCCTGAGAGCAAACGCTCACTAACTGACATCTGAAAAAATATTGCCAATTGCCCAACCTGAGAACTGCCCCAGCAAGTTCCCAATCTGGGCTGATTTTCCCCCAGCGCCAAGCCCGGGCTGCTGGAGCAAGATTCTGCAGCAACAGCTACTCTGGCACTCAGTCCTGCTGGACACTACTACCAGCGTCTTGTCCAGCATCTAAGCTACTTCTTACAGGAGTGTAACAGATGTTGGTGACTTTTCTTGGTCTGCTTTCAAGAGGCACCAGACTCCAGTGAACTCTCACGCAATCTTGTGGGCATTCTGCTGTAGGCAGTTGGGCTACAGAGCGCTGCTTGTTGATTGCTACAGCGAGGGATAGTTGTACTTGATTTTTTTCATTGTTTGGATCTGTTATTGAATTCTTCAGTAATTTTTTGCTGAGCACAGATACTGCGGGGGAGGGGGTGGGTGGGTGGAGGGGGTGGAGGTTATTCCCTTCGAGAGAATTGTGGATTTGAGACACAAAAGAATCTTAATTATTTTCCCAGTTTACTCTTACGACATCTAAATGCAGTAACAGGACTAGTGCTACACATTATTTGACTGCTTTTTTCTCTCTTTGTAGACTTGAATGTGAAGTGCACCAGGAAGTATGAAGGCAGACCAGCAATAGCAAAAACAGTCATAGAAAAAAAAGGACAAAGGATTAATTCTCCAAATTTGGTTGTACCTTCTGCACTGGTAAAATGACACACTATCTGTCTGTATGAATAATGTATTTAGTGTGTCAGCACATCTGATTTTTATTAATATACTTGTTATGATGGTCTGAAAGTTGTTAATAAACACACTCCTCATAAATTTCTGTGTTGTCAGACTAAAAATACTAAGTCAACAAGGTTATCAGGCTGTCCTTTTCAGCTTTTTGGTGTGTCAGCTAACGTGGGATTTTTCATGCTTCTCTGGGAACACTGGGCTGGTCATCTCTGGATCAGTAAATGTAGAAACATTTGTAGAGGAGGCACTCTGAGATGACTCTTTCCTGATTTATTCTCTATATCTGAACAGCCAGGGCAACCAATTAAAGAACTGTAGTGAGCTCATTGATGGAAATTACCATTGATAGAAATTCTCTGTAGGCAAGATAATTAATTGTTATGAGGTAGGTGTCTTTCATAGAATAGAATCATAGATTCGTTTAGGTTGGAAAAGACCTTTAAGATCATCTAGTCCAACCATTGACCCTACTCTACCAGCTCTGCCACTAAACACCACATCTACATGACTTTTAAACACATCTAGGGATGGTGACTCAACCACCTCCCTGGGCAGCCTGTTCCAATGTTTGATAACTCTTGCAGTGAAAAATTTTTTCCTAATGTCCAGCCTAAACCTCCCCTGGCGCAACTTGAACCTGTTTTCTCTTGTCCTATCGCTAGTTACTTGGGAGAAGAGATCAGCGCCCATCTCACTACAACCTCCTTTCAGGTAGTTCTAGAGAGCAATAAGGTCTCCCCTCAACCTTCTCTTCTCCAGGCTAAACAATCCTAATTCCTTCAGCCACTCCTTGTAAGACATGTTCTTTCTTCTAATTATACTCTTTTGGGAATGGTTTTTACAAGTTAGTATCATAAATTAACCATTGGCTCCTCTCCAAAGGGCGGATGAGGAATGGTCCTTTTTTGTAAATAAAAATAAAGAACTGCCTTCCCTTTGCAACTGAAAAGTCAAAGGAAGCAGAAAAATTTGTATCTAGATTTAAAGCTTGAGCAAGTTGCAGATGAGCAGTGGCTGGACAGAAATGAGATAAAAGGATGTTATAAATAATACTGTATAGAAACGTTAGCTGTAACATAGATGTGAACCATAAAAAATCATGGAGGAATGTAGAGAAGAGACTGTTAGGACTCTAGTCAGAAGAGGCATATGCTAAATGTAGATACTTCTTAAAAAAATAACTTGCTAACAGTCTGCCAGCATTTTCTGTGAGCAACTCTGAGGTTTGTTTAAACTTTGTACCTGGACCCTGGTTATAATACACTGCTGTGGGCTCCACTTCGTTCTGAGTATGGGGTAGCTTTAGATTTTACGCAGTGGAACATGGTTTTACTCTCTTTGTTCAAAAGCTCCTTTAACCTTTTGTTTGAGGAGAGGTATGAGGTGGGAGGATGACTCCCAACAGGGATTTCAGTAAAGTAGGCATCAGTATAGGAAGTGAGACATTACTGCAGGTAAGTGACTCATAAGCTGCCATAACGAATACATTGATAAACCTTTGATTAGTCACAGCTTGGCAGTGACATGCAAAAAAGCTCATTGATGGCCTAAATGACACCTGTTTCAGCTAAATCTGATCTCTCGCTGTTGAAAGGAGACTAGTTTTCTGCTAAGAAATGCTAAGAAATACTTGCTTTTTATTTATTCTTCACTTAAGTTTTGTCTACTTTAATATGAGCCACGTCTACAAGTTGAGGAATATGGGAGAGATGATGAAAAGGGGAAAGAAATAGATTAAATACTTTCTGCTTGGCAGGTGAAGGTGGTCATCTACTGGCTGGGACTCACTACCTCTCATTACTTAAAACTGTACCCTTGGGTACTTCTGGTGCTTGGCTTGTGGATGCTGCGGGAACTGAAAGTCATGCTGAGTAAGCAATAGCTCTCTAACCACTTGGAAGTTAAAAAAAAACCAGTTCGTACTACACATTGGGGTTTTTTCCTGTTTGTATTTGATACTCACACTATGTGGTTTTGGCCCTTGACTCAGGAACTCTCTGGTGGAAGAAAGGAAGGGAAATTTTTATATGTGTATGTCCTTGTTTGTAGACAATCCCTAGATGACCTCCAGAGGTCCCTTCCAATCTCAACGATTCTGTGGTTCTGTTCATTGCAATTACGATGCAGTGTCATTGCCTTCACTGAAGTTCCTGGGTGGAGAAAGGACTTTTAGATGCTTACTACAAAGTTTGCTTTGCTTTTTAAAGGAGGAAGGTGCTGAAAAAATCCCAATGAAGCTGTATTTGAGTGTTTCATTCAATCAGTGCTGTACTGCCCATAGTCCAGAAATTACAGCTGTGACAGTGTGGCTTGAGTCACATATATTTTTACAGAACAGTTCTGAATGTATAAATGTATACCTTTTAATTAAAACTCTGTACACAAAGCATAGCTTTATAGCTTTCAGGTGCAACACAGGACCTCCCAATCTTACATACATTCCACTTGCAATTGTGTCAACAACCCCTCCTGTGTGGCAGGAGTCCTCACCTGAGTTAGGAGGGACAAAGCACCCCTACAGAACCTGATGCTATTTAGTGCTCGTTTCTGATTGATGTCTTTCCCTGCAGGATATCATTGTCAGACAACTATAAAGCAGGCTGGAATTCGGTGGTGGGGTTGGATGTAGGCACAGCTTATGTGTATACATAGTTACTAGTAGTTCAGGTACCCACGCTTGTCCAAGCCACTTCTGGTATTTCAACATCTGCCCTGCAAAACAGCCCAATACTGTGCGGACTCTTCTTTCCTGCAGCTATGGAAGATTGGATTCAGAGGAATGAAAGGTACTTTTATAACTGTATTCCTTAAAAATAGCAGCTGGGGACTACTGGTGTCTGTATACCAGGAAATGGCTGAGTATTACAGCTTATTGTTTTAAGCAAGGCGGTTTGCATTTGGTCTTGCTTCGTGTCTACTTCAAACTCTCACTTAATTCAGTTATGATTCCACTGGATGCCTCTGTGGATGAAACAAAACAGGCTTACAGAACAGTTTGTGCATTGTTTTGCTGCCTCTGTTCAATTACACACATAATAAATGTGTGCAAGCAGCTGAAGGCATGTTTTGGATTCAGAAAGAGCAGGAGAGAATGGTTCAGGCTTTCAAAAAGAGACCTTGCTTTCACCCAAACTATGAAAGCAGTAACGCTTTTGCTGTTGATCATAGCACTGATTTTCAGGATTCAATACAATAGTTCTGAATTGTTAAATACTCTTATTTTGATGGGGGGAAATAGTATAGTTCAGGAAGAGTAGGTCTTAACAGACATCTTAGTAATAATTCTCTTGCCTCAGACACAGGGCTTGGACCAGTGACCTCCAGAGGTCCTTTCAAAACTAAATTCTGTGAAATAAGTAAGCTTAAGACTTACTCAACAAACAGGTCAGTTGAAAGTCAGATCACCACGTCACACCCAAAGACAACGGACACTAATGGAGCAAAGCACAATTTCTAGTCTTGAGGGGAAAATCCTTTACAAGTCCAGAACTTGCAAGTATGAAACATTTTATATGTTAATGTAAATAAGTTTAATCTGCAGTAAATACTTTTAAAATACCTTTAATTTTTTTTACAAAAGTTAGGATCAACAACAGTGGGCCCCCATTGATATCATGCTCTTTTTTCTCCTGTTAAAAACAGCCCAGGTAAATCAGTACAGCCTGTCTGCACTCCATAGTGAGGAAGAAAGCATTTTTCATTTAGGAATAAAGCTCTGCTAGCGGTAACTAAAGAACTCAGATTGCAGACCAGCAGGCACAAAGATTGGGATACCTCTTTACATACTCTAAAGCAAGGGTGTTTTGAGTTCTCAGAGTGATGGAATGAAGGCTATAGGCTGAAGCAGAGGCAGCATTAAATATGTGCCGTTCCTCATTTGCCTTGAGATAAGGGCAGGGATTTAGTGAACAGCTAAGGATCTCTGGTCATACCCTCTCAGTCACGTAGAGGGGAAATGAACTCTGCTGTAAAGGAGCTACATTCCTTTCCTGTTAAGTCACTGTCACTCACTCCTGGGAGATTTTTACAAGGTTGTCAGATTAAATCCCATGGAAAAGAAAGTACCCGAACTGCAACAGACAGCAGTTCTACATTACCCTTAACGCAGGCAAAGGTGATGCTGATTTGGAACTAATTTCTGTGGTATCTCATCTTTAAGAATGGTAGTGTAACAAATGAGACAGGATCTTCTCCATACCTTTAAGAAAAAATATTTATTTATAAAAATACACTGGGATCAGTTTGAGAAGTGTGGCAATAAATACAGTTCAAGGAAGAAAAAGCACTTCTACATGGATATATTATGGCACAATAAAAGGTAAATGCACCATCAATCATGGGACTTCTGTTGGCTCAAGACTTTGTACAAGCTCCCTTTTTAGTAAGACAACTATTTCTAAGTTTGGTCAGTGTTGATAATGGAATGAATACACAATCACAAATGCACACTTATGTCTAATGTAGGACTTACCATTAGCAAACAATACCTTAGAAACACAGTAATGATATTTAAATCGCTAATGTGATGTCTTGGATTTAATTGGCAAAGACCATGTTTAAGTATGAAAATCTTTTATCTCATCTGGAAAACAGAAAAGCTGTAAATATGCAAAATGAAGGCTTAATGTTGTATGTAAATACCTACTCAAGTAGAGATTGTGAAAATGCATAGCTCCTTATTAGACGACCTGGCTGTACAAGAGCACTCCCCCTTTCACAGTATTCCTTTTACTTCATATGCAGTTATTGTTTATGCTGTAGACTACAACTGTTACAGCACTAAAGGCAACTAGACAGGGAAAGGGCAGAGAAAGGAAAAAGGAATGTATGTAAGGCAATATTTCTTTAGGTACATTAAGCATAGTGTGTAGGAAAGACAGGTAACAATTCCACAAGGCTAGTTTCGTTCTTACTGAATAAAATAATGGACTAATACTGAACTTCTGATGCAAAGCTAATAATCAATGCCCTGGTCACTGTACTGACCATGGTAATCTCTTTGATAGTCATCTTGGTACTCTCCGTGATAGTCATCTGGGTATTCTGCCTGATAATCGCTATCGCTGATTTCTGACCCATTAGTTCCTGTTCCTTGGCTGCCGTTGTGAATGACAGGTTCTGTTGGTGCAGCACAGTACTTGGGGTCATACACTTGTCGTCCAAGCCCATACACACTCATTCCCTTCTGTGAAGCTACTTTGTTGGTACCCATTTGTAATGAAATAGTTGAGTTATCCACAGGTTGTAATATGTGCTTCTGGTCGTAGATGTCTCTCCTGGTACCTGGTGCCAGCATACCAGCCTAATAAAACAGGATTGCAGAGGTTCAGTAAGACGGTCAAGAGCTGCGATTACTAGATTTATGATTACTATTAGTACACCTTACTGGAAGTGCTAGAAAGTAGGAATTAAAGTATAAAAAAACATAGCACAGCAGCCTGTGTTCACTAGTAGGTAAGTCACAGAAGAAAGTCTTTGCAGAAAGGTCCATTTTATTTCCCTCTTTGGAGAGAATATACCAAGTGTTTGGACTGAGTAGTGCCCAGGAAGCAATTTCTTTTTTGCCTCTGCCTAGTTAGTACTTGAAATAAAGTTACTGTTTTCTTCTGGTATAACACAGCCAGTCAGAAATTCTAGAAGCACCAGGTCATTTTTATGCCTTAAGATATTCAGCACAGAACACACTGAATAGTGATAAGAAATGTAAGTTCTTCAATTACTGCATAAAAGCACAGCTGAACTGTACCCTCTCACTGCTGCCAGTTAGACTCTGCTATGGCACGCAACTCACAGACTCCCCTATCCCACCCGGCTCTCCCAGGCTGAGAGCTGTCTCCACTCTACAAGTGTCACACGTAGTCCTGCTTACCTGACTGGCTCCTTTGTTAGTGCCCATCTGTAGGCTAATTGTCGTCTGGTCAAATGGCTTATCAGTTTGCATTTTTGGGTCATAGAGGTGTCTTCTAGTTCCATAAGCAGTCATGCCTGCCTGACTGGCACACTTGTTGGTGCCCATCTTTATTGGGGGAAGGAAGAGGTGAACAGAAAAAGTGATTTTTATTTGTACAGCGAGCACAGTCAAAGGAAACAAATATGGTTGGTAACTGTGATGGCTGACAGAAAAAGTAATTACAGTGCATGCCTTCCTCATGTAGCTTGACCGCTACCTGTAATAAATTACCCTTTCTCCATACTGAGCTTCAAAAGGAAAAATAAAGGCAACTGTCATCCTAAGGCATTTCAGTGACTGGCATTTGCCCGACTGCATGTGCAATTAGAATGGATGTACGCATCAAAATGTAGTATTTTACTTTTACCCTGGACAGTAATGATGCAGTTACACTGCCACAACTTCTCTACCACAGGAATTTTAAGATTTTTATGCCAGTTATTTTGGGCTTTATAACCATTAAGGAAAGTGGAGAAAGAAAAAAAGCTTCTACCATTTAAGGAGCTTTAGCTATCCAAAGACTCCTACTTTAAAACCACTTTAGGGGACAGAGATGATACTACTAATATTAGCTGTTCCTTTCCTCCTTATCACTCTTACTGCAGATTTAAAGCAAACAGAAAACCCTTCCAGGTAGTCACTTGAGCTTATAAAGCCAATCAACTGCTTTCAAGAATTAAAACCTCATACCTCCTTCTATGATAAAAATATACTGTAATTCTGCAGCTGGCTTTGCATAAACAGTGTATCAGTTAATCAAAACAAGAAACTTGTTCTCAAATATAACAGATTAACTGCAAACTTGAATTTCATGCTTACCTGCAGGCCAATCACACTTTGACCAGCTTTTAGTTTTCCTGCATCGAAACTTCGTGCTTGTTTCTCTGCATATTTGACACCAATATCAATTGTAGTATGAAAACCTTTGGTTTTTGCCTATTTAGGGAGAGGGAAAATAGAGTATTCAGTGTTTAAAGTGTATTTTCTGCTACTGGAACACTGGCTTTACAGCCCTGAGCCTGCGCTCTCAAGTGATGCCACAAGCAGGTTTATCTCTCATGAGAAACTCTCTATGTCGGGGATGAGAGAAGGTACAGTTCCCCAAGGCCATTTGAAGGTGGCACTCCAAAGCTACCCAAGTATCTTGTCAGAAGGATATTCTGCAGGGATTAGTGGTCTCCTGTGAGCCTCTAGGTTCTGTGTATGCACATGCAGCTCCAGAGCAAGGCCATCTGCAGCCAGGAATCCTAGCTCTGAACTTCAAGCCTTGCCCGCAGTTATGCGGTAGGACGCAGCCCTCTGAAGTGCAACCTCTGCAGTATCTCAGACTCACAGTAGTGTCTATCCCCTCCTGACAGGCTGTGTGCTGTTTTCTGTATTTACATGAGTGGTAAGGGTGTGTCCGGACTGGCATGTGGCTTTGTGCCAATTCAAGGGGTACAAATACTTACCAGACCTGCTAGCGCAACTAGAGTAGTCTGTACTTGAGTCATATTTCCATTTTCAAAAAGATCGTTTGCTTCAAAAATATCATGTGGCTTCATGCCGTAGACTTGGATGGCTTTGATAAAATTCCCAATGTTCTCCAGCTAAACAGAAACAAAAAAGCCAGTTTTCTACTCAGTGTCTCAATTCAGAAACTAAGTAATTTTGAAGTTTTCTGGTGTGTGTTGGTTGGTTGGTTTGTTTTGCTTGTTTTACACAAGTTCTTTGCCTTGTGCAAACTGGACAAAACAGTTGGTGTGGTTAAGAGTGGTAGGAAGTCTGAGATTATTTTTCATTAGTTTTAATATTTATTTCAGAAATCAATCTAAGGGTTTATCTAGCCTGGCATCTCTCCATCGGTGAGTATCATATACTTTGTTAGAGAGGGCTTTGATAACAAAATTGCCACAACTGTGTCCCTTCCAAGAGAAATCCTAATCTAAAACCTGCTTCAAATTGGAAAATTTTGACATAGTGTCCGTGCTATTTGACTTCAGCAATTGATAATTTTGAGTAAAATAAAAACATACCTATGCGGATAGTAAGAAAATTTAACTTGGTTTGAAGGTATTATCTTGCTCACCTCCTGGGACAGATTCAACCAAGCTTCTGGGGTTTATTAGCACTTTCTAGCACTGTGCACTGTAGAAATTGGAAAGCAAGATGGCGCACAAGGAGTAAGGACTGAATCTCATCTTTCTATCTGAAGTCTTAAGTGGTATTAAAACTTTTTTAAAAAAATAAAAATCCTCCACTGTATTTAGAAGCATTCAATGCTAATAAAACCAAGAGGCTGACCTAGCAGTATTAAGCTAGACCCAACAACAGTAAAGGCAGTCAACTCTAATCAGCAATCCTTCCAATGCTTGTTCTAAACACACGTTGCCTTTGATAGTCCCTTGTTGTGGGGAAGTGCTGTATAGAGCACTCATAAGAAATCAAATCTGGATATACTGAAATAAAATACATCCTGTAGTTTGCACCATATTGTTTTCTGAGTTCTGTTACACAATCATTCCTTCTAAGACTGTTCAGGTCCTTTCCCTCCCCAGCCTCTCCAGCTGCTTTCTCAGGAGGACACTGTATACAGTGATGTCCAGGTACAGGCAAGCTGTTGACCTAACGCCTTGCAGCACTGTCTGGATGGAAAACTCCAGTAGTAAGTTAATAAAAAAGTTAACAGCTTTTTTTTTAACTTGGAAAAAGGCCTTGCTATAGGGCTCTATGTTCTTCTTCCATCTGAAATTTCACCTAACGCGCTATTAAATGTGTATACTCAACTGCCATTTATGAGCCATCTCAGCTATAGGTGCTTTCTGTTAAATGCTGTTCATGTATGTAGTATCCTCAACTGTTGTGTACGTATCATATAAAAAACTCGGTGCTATTAAGATTTAAGATGTACCATATTCATAGCAAATCTGTTAATACAGAACAAAAGAACTGTTTGGGGGTTGGAGGGGTTAGAGGTGTAGTTTTGGGGGATTTTTGTTTTACCTGGTGCCAATTTAGTTTTGATTGATTAATTTTCTTCACTGATCCTGGCTGCAGCTTATTTATAAGCCTGGGGAGGTGAAAAAAAGGGAAATGCTTAAACAATAAATCTCATCCTTATACCATCTGTGTAGGCATTATATAGTATTTTTCACTCATGCTTTATTAGTTGCATTAGTTTCATCAAAATGGTTAACTTTTTGGTTTATACAGAGTGCCTAGCTCAGATCTCAGGTCTAACAAGTCTACCACACCATAAGAATTTTTGTGTGCCATTTGATTATTGTAGAAAAGAGCTTCACCATTATATTTAGAAATACTTAGAAATCTTTGCTGAAATATAAAGGAGATTTAAGTTTTCATTCTTTTCCACAGTTTCAAAGAAGCTGCCTCCCACCTTACTGTCAGCTATCTTTGACTATTATTGTTGATGTGTTTGAAGGGGAGTCTTCAGAAAGTCCCTCCTTAGTTCCTCAAAAGTGGAAAACTGCTAAAAATAAGGTTACTTAATAAATGCTTACTCGCATAAGATTATGCCATCTTTTAATCCCAGTTGAAAGTTTGCACCAATGCTCAGCCCTGTAACCTCTTCTATCCAGTTACGCAGATCTTCTTCTATCTGGGGGTCATATTTCAGGGCAATCTGGAACACAAGCAGTTATAAAGTTACTTCACGAGAGAAAACTGCAACTCTTCTCCCACCCCAAATCCATTCAAAGAGTATGCTATACCATTTATCCAGGAATTTTATGGCTGGATTTTAAACTGTATTTTAAGTATCAGAGTACGGATGTAAGTCTTTTATCGCTTTTACTATCACGTTTATGGCTTTACTAAATGTTCATTTGCCAATAGCTCTTTGAAGCACTTAACAGTTCTTCCTACTGTAAGAATTGCTGGAGCTTGTGGATAGTCTTTTGACAGCTGCAGAGGAATTATGACTTTTTTGAAAAAAATATTCTACCCAAGTTGTACTTCAGCAGGAAGTAAAAAAGTGAAATAGTGTGTTATGAACACAATTCTGAATTCTGAATTGTCATGCTGTCAGTACTACTGCTCAGATGTAGATTTCTACATGGGAATTTTATATAATAGATTTGAAGTTATTCAGCCGAAGATTATAGTGGGTTTGCTTTTTTAAGCTAATGATGATTAATGGAGATAACATTGTAAGTTTTCCCCTTGTTGCTACAACATTAAGAGTTATCTTGCTGGGGATTCTGAGGGTTGTCTGTGTGGCTTTTTTAAACTTAAGCTTTAGTATGCCTGCTATTTCTCTTTTCTTTGGCCTTGCTGGAAGACTCTGATGGAATAAACTGTGATCTCATGTCTTAATTGCAGAGAGAGAAAACCTGCAATGGTCTTTGAAGTTAAAGACATCAGAGGCCCAGATTTGTTAGCAAGGTGACTTAAAAGCTCCTTTCCCAGATGCAGACTTCACTACTCAGTGTGTCAGTTTATGCTTCAGTCACTAGAAATCAACCCATGGGAATGGAATGCTTAAAAACGTCAACGATGCTGGCAGCTAACGGGTCCATGCTCTGCTCCCTGCCCTTCGTTCCCCTCCTCTGAAGAGACTGAAAAGCAGCTCAACCTTCCTTCAGCCTAAACCTTTTACTTTTGCAATAGTTTTCAATATCGGCGAGCTAGAGAAAAGGGATTCTATCATTGAAAGCATTGTTACATTTTCTGCAAACAAGAAAAGTTGTCTGAGCACAAGATTTTATGGCGTGAATAACCCCCGCTAGTGCAGATGTTGGCAATGCTTTTCCACCTTCATTAGAAGTTGTCCCGTGTGGGTCAGTGAGCAAGATGGGGAAGGAGGGAGCTACCGTGAGAAACCTGACAGGCAAGCGCAGAAGGTACTTGCAGTATTTCTAACTAACGGAAAATCAGCTCTGCTGCCTTCAGCTGCTTACAAATTCCTAATTAGAAACTGATGTAAAGCCATTCGCATTCAGATCTAAACATAAATTTCAGACTTTTTACATATAATTTTAGACTTCAGCCCAGAAAGGCCAGATATTAGCAGCTATTTATACTGCAGGAGATTATAATTCCAACGTATCTGAATTACTTGGACAGAGGCAATTGCTACATTTTGGCTAGTGCTAGTAATCCCCAACTCCAAAGTGACCAAACTAAAAATTACAGTATTCTGTTCTCTATTTTTCTTCTAAAGGGAATGGAAAATTCCTGTATCTCTGGCTTTACTTCAAAAACTTGTCTGAGTAATACTTATTTTCCTTGAACTATTTGTAATAGTGGTGCTATGGTGCCCTAGTTACAGATCAGGATAATGGACTAACGCATTCCCTTATTCAGATCTTGATTAAGGTGTAAAGTTTTGTGCAGTATTCTGCACAAGATGACAAGTAGTACCTCAGTGCTCAGACCAAAGCTGGTCTAAAATAATCAAGTTACCCCTTTTCTCATTGAAGAAAAAAAGGAAGAAAGCTCGGGTAATACTGCCTTAGTGTGAGGAAAATGTCATGACTTTTTTTTTTTTTTTTAATCACACCTTTTAGATATTAGATAGCTAAGATGAGAAGCAGACTAGAAAAGCTAGCTGAAGTTCACAGCTTTATAGAGGAAGCCACTGCATTTTTGTCTCTTGGGTGACAGATAGTCCTCTTGCACCCTCCTTAAGTTTAGCACCAGAAGCAGCACAACCACATTCTTCATTTATACTGATGATAATAATAGCAAAGGGTGGATAGCCCCTTTTTTGAGGGGCTACCAGAAAGGCTAATGTCTTTAAAACGGTGTATGAGGAAGCTGGTTATCATCTTTCTCCTTCCCAACCTGGTGATTAGCTCACAAACTACTTTTCATGGCTATTTTTATTTCCTATGGAAACAAAGCTTATGTGATCACAGCCTTAATTTGCCTCCTCTGTGACATCTGGCAGAACTCAACTAGCTTGTTTAAACTTACAGAAAAGCAGCAGTCTTGGACGTAACCAAGACCATTACTATTTTGTGTGAAAGTACCTATGCAAAGGAGAAAGATCCCAAAACCTCCCCAGAAGACTGACACATAGTATCATACTCTCCTTATGCATTAGAGAACCTACAGAGATCTTACAAAAGTGCTCTCGCCCACAAAATCTTAATTTACGTGTACAGACGAGACATATAATTGAGAATATATTTCTGTACACCAGTTCAAAGGAAGAAACGTGATTTGTAGAAAGGCCAGAACTTGGTATGTTCTGATATTCCAGTTAGAAGAGAACAGACAATCTGGGCTGGTCATTTGTATGTTGATAGTTCATACTGCATTAAAATCACAGTTCTAACATGCCTATGGGTACAGAGAGGGGTCTAAGCTAATCTCTTCCACAATTCTTTAGTTAGGTGGAAATGTAATGAACATTGTGCTTTCTGAAAATTCAGGCAGTTTCTGTTTGTGTAGCTTAAAGACAATGCTAAGTCATAGTTTAGCCATCCCGCGGTTGGAATAGTCTGGAATACAACCAGAATTGCCTTTTTACAACTTCATTTATTCTTAAGCACTGGTAATAATTTTTTATTTTTTTTTTTTAAAAGAGGAAATTAAGTCTGTAATCATGCCACCAACAGACACATTTTAAAGATCACTTTATCTCCTCCCTCCCCATATTAAAAAAAAAAAAAAAAAAAAAAATATGGAAGCCAGTAAGAGTGAGAACCTTAAAGACTTCTGCGAGTGTGGCTATTTTAATCTTTCTTGGCAAGCATATAAAGGAAAAAAATGGAAACAATTTTCCTCATTTAATACTAAGTGCATTCCATATGTGAGATTACTACTGAGCTGAATATTACATTGCTGCCCCCATTGCTTGGGGAACTTAGAAGTAGTCAGATGGAATTTTATCACTTCTGAAAAATATTTACTTTATGTTGGAGTACTGTAGCATGTGTTCAAATCTTGAGTTTTTCAAGAGGTTTTAAATTGTCTTGGGGTATCACTACAGCGCTTATCTAGAGGTAGGAAATAAAAAATGCTCATACGCATGAGGAAATTTGTCTTATTGACACTGAAAGCATTACTATTAAATCTGCTAGTTTTTGGAACTGTCTTCACTACTGTACAATTTGACTGAATAAGGGTGAAGTTTTTGTTTTGACTTTTGAACTGGTGGGAAACTAGGTTACAAAAGGTGAAGAATTATGATAGTTTCTTTGAAAATTATACTCAATCTACCTGAAAAGCTAGAGACATGGAAACTCCAGAATCTGGTTTTAAACATGTGACAAGAAGGGGTTAAACAGGGAGAGTGACAGGTCAGGTACTAGCAGAAGCAAGGCAGCCGTATGCTTACTCTGAATTCTTAGCTCTTTTACTCCCGATGGCACAACCAGAAGTTATGTAACACTAAGTTAGCGAATACTTCATATTTTCCACATGTCCATCAGAGTTGTTCCACTTTTCCTTTGATTGCTATCTACGAGGGGAAGCTGGAAGCTTTGATATAAATGAAAAAATTTTATGGCTTTTTCCATTACTACTCATCAACATGCCAACATTTGATCCTTTTTAAGTACTGAACTTTCATGGAAGATACTTAAATCTTACAAGTCCATAGTAAAAGAAAACATCGTCTGCTAAAGATGAAAGCAGTAGCTAAGCAGCTTCATTCAAAGTATACATCACCAGTGCCGTGAAAAAAAGCTATGGTTTCGGAACATGGTAGAAAAGATTCAATTGTAGCAATGGACATAAAGATTTTCTAAAACTTTAAAACTAGATAGCAGGGAGCCAGCTGTTAATTTCTTTACTATGTTCTGACAAATCTTGAAAGATAAATAAAGTTGTGAACGCTACTCTCTTTGTTGATGCTTGAGAGATACAGATTTAATAGTTAGAAATATCTTTGAAAGGAAAACTGAAGTTTATACAAGTGGTCAAAATTATAGGAGATCTAAGGTTGCGGGAGGAAAAGTGTAGGTGTTACTTGTCTATTACAAGCTGATATACATATATTTATGCCAATGTATGCCCTGGGCTAGAATCCTTGGGTTAAACTTGATTCCTTTCGCAACTTCACACCCAGTTCTCATATCTTGCTCTGTTCAGGCAGGACCTTCCTGTCTGGGACCTCTTACAGTGTAAAAACCCTCCCTCCATCTGTCGTACAAGAACAGCAATCATCGCTGTTTTTATCAAGTGTATGGATTCCTGGAAACAAATGAAGTTATGTTGGCCAACTTTAATGATCTGTCTGTGTCCCTTGAAGTTACTCAATGTGCCTGTAGCATGTTGAGTGATGAAGTTAACCAGTATTTCACACCATAAATGATATCATATGGACTTTCAATTGTCCTTTTATACTAATCTTTTCCAAATTACGCAGTACACGCTGTACACTAAGGGCTACATGTATGCCAAATCTCCAGTTTAAGAGTTCAGCTGTCTGTATTGCTGCTACTCTGGAAAAATACTGTAACGGTACCTCAAGAAAGAGTTTAAGCACACTGCATGGCTTTTTACAACTCCCTGGGACTAACTTAGTAAGTTAAAAAGCAGGAATAGAAGATACAACTTTCAAAGTTACCCGCCATGTCACAAAAGCTCACACTTAGTTCTGATGAAACTTTTGACTAAAGCTTCAGGCTTTATGCCCCCACAGCAGGAGTCAAACCTTTAATGTGCAGCACACTAAACTTAAAGTACTAGTAAGCATTTGAAGAAAGTGCTTTCTGGTCAAAAGTTTTAATAATAGAAGCATGTGCTTGTCAAAGTGAGTGAACAACTCTATCACAGGAACTGTGTTTGTCGACAAAAACTAAGATTTATATACATATAGAAGTGCAGCAAAATAGGTTGTATGTTGCTGTTTTCCAAAGTAAATAAAGTACAGGGCCATGTACAGCAAGAGAAATAGCCAGGACTTTAATCCAAGATAGTCTATGAAGAGGTTACACACATACTGTTTCACCAAAATGAATAGAAAAATAAAGCCGTAAGTTTTAGATATTAACATTCTTCATAGGGAGAAATTTGGTGTGGCCCATATCCTTGTCTAAAGTGACACAAAATTACTAATTTTTCAGTGGAAAAAAAAAACGATTGAGAAAGCTTACTGGATTTCTAACAAGTCTGGGAACATATTCATCTTGTACTGAATTTAATCCAGGTCTAGCTAGGGGTTTTAATATTAATTTTACTTTTACACATTTAGGTCATAAACTGCTGAAAACAAATAAAGATAACTAAAGGAAAGCTCCAGCTTTTAAGACCTAAAGTTGTATAGTTTAAGTTTTAAGCAGCAATTTGTTTCTGTATCAACTTTTCCATTTTTATTAATTCGGAACTGAGTGAAACTGAATTTTAATGTTTTCAGTGGTGCCTACAAACATCCTTTGCATTGAAGTAAGCGCGACCCTCAGGAGCAATTGGCCTTGCAGAGGCCAGATACCAATGTTGATACTTCTTTATTGTTTGCTTGGCACTAGTTTGTGATGAGATCTTTCTCCTCCCCTTTTTAAGGCTTTATAATGGTATGGGGAAAGATGAAAACATAATTATCTCCTGGTATCAAGGCAGAAGCTCTTGGAAGCCCTTACTCCTCAGAAGTGGGAGTGAGGCAGATGACATGGCCAGTCCCTAATTATTCGCCAGAATTCCAGCTACTGGCACCTGAGCTGCCCCATTCTGTTCCTCGCCTGCTGTTACAGAACACTGTTCTGAATTTCACATCTAAAATCTATGCAGAAAAAACATTTTGTCTGGGACAAAAAAAGTGTTAAGAGCTTACTTGTTATGCAAATGACTAAGAAAAAGGCACAGAACAGTAAGTGTTCTTCTCATAAGCAAGAAGAATAGTTTTCTAGCCTTTTTAAAAATTATATGACTGAGTTAAAACTTTCTGGGTAAAATTCTGTGGGGGAAATAGATTACTGTACATATCTAATCTTCAGCTTCAGAGGTGAGGGAGAATATTTTTCTGCAGAACAGTTCTAGGTGTCTGCCAACAGACTGGTTATTTAGTCACAGAATAAATAAATACCATACCCTTTAAGTTGTGACAGAGAACCTAAAACAGTGAGGAAAAATACAAGGTTTTGATTTTTACTGAAAGTAGGTGAGAAGAGGGAGTGACAGGGTACCAAGGTTATTGTCAAGTGGAGCTTCTTGCCATTTGAGCTACCAACCCAAATGACCTTTCATCATAAGGGCAAATTAAAATTCCTTGTTAATTTCATGTATGTTGACCAGGACTGCACACAAAAGCACATGTCAGAGGAGGCCTATTTGTGCATGAGAAACCCAGGGAATGTAAAAATCCAGATGAAAACCAAGGGAGAAAGTACTTCAAAAGCTGAAAGCCACCATTAAGTATGCTCTGGTATTTGAACGTGGGTTTTTTTCTGTCATTATGGACCGTTGCTCAGAAAGGCAGCAAACACACTGTGTTAATGCTAATACTGAAAGATCTCTCTATATCCCACTACACTACTTAGCACAAACTTTTTACAGCTGTATTCATTTTGCTTAAATATTCAACAGTATTTTTTTTTTTTGTTATGTGTAGCATAATTGATAACTTGCCAATATCTCACTGTTTTCTCTGTAAACCAAAACTTAGGCTACAATCTTTAAAGGAGGGATAGATGAGCATTAATCCAAAATTCCCGGCACTCTTCCCATAGGCACCAGTTTAAACTCTGTGAAGTAAGAACAAGCCATGTCTCAAAGTTTCCAAGTCATCTTACAAGACACCTGTAGTCATGCATGGCACTTGTTGCCAGATCAGCAGGCTGGAAGAACTAAGTGTTCTACTCCCTGGCTGTCCAGCATGATTTTGTGACAGCCTGCAAGCTATTCAAGACACACACACACTACCTACCATCTCTTCCCTCAGAGTGCACTAACGGCTCGGATGTACACCTGCCCTTGGACCGAATACTGGTTCCCCCTCATTCTCTGCAGCTGTACTACTGCAACGCTCTCGCTCAGTCAAATCTGTTCTCACAGTGTTTTCTCACATTTCTTGTTCTTATAATTTCTTGTCATAGTCATGGTTTTCTGGCTTATAACTCCAATTCTCCTTAGTCATCGGCTTTCAACTGTAGCATCTTCTGGTCCTGCCACCATACATTATACTTCTTGATATCAAGTTCCTTTGCACTGTATCTTTAGTTTTTATATTACTGAACAGTTTAAATTTATCATGGAATGGTTTAGGTTGGAAGAGACCTCAAAGATCATCTAGTTCCAACCCCCTTGCCATGGGCAAGGACAATTCTCACTAGACCTGGTTGCTCAAAGCCCCATCCAACTTGGCCTTGAACGCTTCCAGGGATGGGGCCTCCACAGCTTCCCTGGGCAACCTGGTTCCGTGCCTCACCACCCTCACAGTGAAAAATGTCTTCCTGAGATCTAATCTAAATCTGCCCTCTTCCAGTTTGAACCCCTCATCCTATCACTACATGTCCTTGTAAAAAGTCCCTCTCCAGCTTTCCTGTAGGCCCCTTTCAGATACTGGAAGGCTGCTAAAAGGTCTCCCTGGAGTCTTCTCTTCTCCAGGCTGAACAACCCCAACTCTCTCAGCCTGTCTTCACTAGAGAGGTGCTCTAACCCTCTGATCCTCTTTGTGGCCCTCCTCTGGACTCACTCCAACAGGTCCATATCCTTCTTATGCTGGGGGCTCCAGAGCTGGACACAGTATTCCAGGTATGGTTTCAGTAATATTCGCCATGTATCCTTTGAAATCATTCCTGTTTTCATTTTAAAAAGCACTGGGATATAGTTTCTTCTCAGCTAAGACAGCATTGATCCAACCTGAATCACAAAAGCCTGTTATTCCCTGAGGAGAACAGATTCTCCTTGTTTTGGAACCCAGCCCCAGTATGGCTGGCTTGAGCTCTTGGTACCACACAGCAAATCTGGGCAGGCTCCGGCATCGCTAGCAGTAATGGCTTCTGAAACAACCTGCTGACCACTGCACTGAAAATATTGGTAACCAGCTGTACTGACAGACTTCACTGATACCTAGTTGCTCTTGGTTTGGGGGGAGGAGGGGGAATTCTAACAGAAAAATATGGTGCATAAACAGCAACACCCACCCCACCCCCCCCAAAAAAAAAAATCTGAAAACAACCTAGTTTTCCTAGCGTTAACCCAGGAAGTGTCTCCTGAGACGACTTCTAGTGTAACTCTGGCGGAACAGTAGTTCTCAAAGGCTAGACTGAGCATGCAAACAGGAACAGTAACATCAATTGACTGCTGTACCCTTCTTAAGAGTACTTTTCTAATTATTGCTACTACAGCAATCTGTGAAATTACATATTCTTTCAAGTTTACCTATTTTTCTCCCCTGATAGAACAGCTTTTAAAATATGTCACGTTATAAGCACACTGTATTGTGACTCTCTAGCCTTCCCCCAAGTGCTCCGACTTCACCTTCCGAATAGTACCACAAAACCTGATTAGTCTGAGTCTCTCTCTGCACCTTTTTTCTTTTCTTCAAACCCTCTTCACTTACCAACAGCAGAGGAATTGTTTTACAGCAGCAAGCAGCTAATTCGTAACTCAAACATACCTCCCAAAGATAGCTAAAGCAAACTGAAGTCTGTCGATGCAAGCTTTGCTAAATGTTACTCAAAATGCACATTTCCCTCTGCCTCTCCAGCGAAGGCACAGTCCACGCTGCATTTTCTCCATACCTTTTTCAAAGGTAAACCTCAAGACTGTGCTGCTTTCACACCGCTTTTGCCCCCACCCAATAAGCTCAGACACTTGACTGCTCACTGCCACTTGGGATCCCAGGCAAAGGCTTGACAGAAAAATGAACCGGGTGACACGGCAGGTCCCAAGGTGATGGGCATTTCCCAGTCAATAGTGCTCAGTGTCTCTGGCCGACTGCTCTGATCGTATTTGGTTGCCTGTCAGCCTGCCCCGATTTAATTCCATGAACACACGTTAGCTGAACAGGCTAACTGAGGTGCCCGTGGTAAGTATTCATAAGGAAAATACAGACTTCTTTCTTTCTTACCATCACTTCATCCTTGTACAAAATGATCCAATCTGTGGTTTTTGTAATTTAGGTGAAAGACACGATTTCTTGAAGTTCCTTAGCTTCTACTAAATAGTAAAGTCTGCCTAGATTTACCTTTCATACAGGTAGTAGATCAAAATCTCTGAATTCACACATAGCACATTTTTCTGGTTGAGGCAGTTTTCCCCATATCTGGTTTTTTAGCAGAAGCACAAGAAAAGCAGATTTCACACCCTAAGCTTTAGAAGATCTTGCCTGTCAGCTGCTTCATGCTATTGTTTTGCCTTACCACCACCAAAAAAAATTGGAAGAATGAATTCAGCATAAAGAATGAAACATAGTAATCTGCCTCTGCTGGTCGTTGCCCTCTCCCTGCCCCCCGCTCCCAGGGTTTATCTCTGACCGGTTAAAGTTCAGTAGGCGATACACAATGTTGATTATATTCCAGGAAACATCCAAAAATATTTTGAATATGGCCGACCAGGCAAGTTGTGCTTTAACCACATAAAAAGAGATAGAAGAAGAACACGATCTGCAATTAATGTGATATTTTAAAACAAAAAAAGATGACCATAAACACATTAGAAAATGTTTACTTAATTTTGTAATAATATCCATCTTTAAAGGCCTACCATTGAAATTCAGAAGATTACCAAGGCCAGTCTAAGAAAAGTAAGACAGAGTACTTGAAATTTACACAGATCCTATACGAATTTTTTTTTTTTCTAAAACCTGCTAGATTGTTTCACACAGAAGTACCTTTCCATATCACAAACATTTTCATACCATCACTGATTAATGATAAAGGATGCCATCGAGACAGACAACAGTAAAAAGGCAATAGTCTTTATTTTCTTAGAAAGTTACTTGTACTTTTTACCTTTCTTGGGGCATGATGAATACGACAACGTCAGCAACGTAAGGGGACAGCTTCTTGTAAAAATAAGCAAAGAACATTTAGTCTTGGGAACACCAGGTACGTGTCTGAATTGCATATGCTTCATTGACTTAACACTGTGTTGATTTTCAGATACGATACATAACGTAACAGCAAATTGATCCCATGCAGTGTTGTAACATTAACCAAAGCAGTGGCAGCTCAGGCTGGTCAAGCGGTGGGAATCTCTACAGGAGCTGCAGTATGGGTCCTGTTCCAGCACATCCTTCTGCTCGGTGTGTCCTGGCCTGAGCTCCGACTTGTGCTCTGTCCGTGCTCAAGCCAGGAGGGAGATGTTCTGGTGGGGCCCGTGTTAGCAGCGAGCTAAGAGCTGGCTTTCACCATGGACATTTGAATATAACCAAATTCCTTCCCACATGCGCATGTCTGTTATGCCTTATCTCTCGCAGGGAAGGCTTCTAGCATTTAGTCAGTTTATTAGGGACAACATAACAATATTTTTCAATTAAATTACTGTTATTCAAGCAAAACTAGGAATACTAAGCTAATGTGCTCTGTCTGTAAATAAGAGGCTGTAGCTGTGGAAATATCAACTGGAAAGCAATATAACGGGAGAACTTTCTTAGCAGGAAAGCAAACTAAGGTTTTTATAGTAGTAATGTCTGGTTTTAGTCTGGGAAGAGCCATGGTCCAAACACACGATGCAGGGTAGGAAGGTTTGTTTAGAATCCATCTATAATTCAGCCAGCTAGGATTTGCAGTCGATCAGATCCCACCTTCATGAAAGCATTTCAGAACAGCACGAAGGTGCAGAAACATTTCATTTTTGCCCAAATGTAGGAAAAGACTTGGTATTCAAATCCTGCAGGGTGTACGCACAAGCCACGTCCAGTTTCACTTCCCTATACCTCTGATGGATTACTCTGTAACCAAAAGGCTTTCTCCATAAATAAAGTCCTCAAGAAAAATCCTGTTTAGACCCCAGAAGACCAGGTCAAGGCTTGGAAGGGAAGCAGCAACGGCACCGAACAGTTAAAGTTCAGCTTCCAGGAGCAAGCAAGGTTCAGTGAGCAGAGCAAGTTCAGACTCCCAAGGTTTAAAGCACACTTGGCCCAGCTGCTGGGGCTGGGTAAGGCAGTCTGGTGAGAGTCCAAACAGGGCACTAGACCGTAGCTGTGACAGCAGCACTTTGTGCCTCGCTGTAATGGTCTCCTCTTGCTGCCAGCTCCTCCAGTGTGACTAACGCCTTCATGTCTTTGTAATTTATACATCCAGAATGGTATCTGCTTCAGTTAAGACATGGTTTTATATAAGCAACAAGAAATTTAATTATGTCTCCCCTCCTAATATCTACTAAACTCTGCACTGGTTTAAGGAGGGAGGGAAAAAAAGAGAAAAAAAAAAAAGAGAAAAAAAAAAAGGTTTGGTTGAGGGTTTCTTTGTTTTGTTGTTTGGGTTTTTTTAAGGAAAAAAGCCCCAAACACAAAACCACCCACCTGAAGAAAGTCAAAACTATTTTTGAGAAAAATACTGTAATTCAATCCCACCAAATAAAAACAACAACGTAAGTTACTCTGGGGCATTACTGCAAAACCAAAAATATTTACCCAAAAGACAGCATTTGCTGCTGAATATAGCTATACAAGTTAACAGTTGTTTAGAACTGGATACTTACAAAAAGCATTTTTAAGCAAAAGAGTCCCTCTTAAAGAAAAAAGAAGGATTTTCACATGATCTCACTTAGAAAAAATCTGTTTCAAATTGCCCTACGTGTCCTGGCCTCAAGCCCGTTTTTACTGAGGGCCTTTCCTGTACGGTTCCATAGGGGATGGGAATCTCTACAAAGTTTGCCTTAAAAGGATGTGTCAGATGCACAGTGTATACGGTGTTACATAGCTACAGAAGCTAACAATTCTGAGTACAAAGAAGTTTCTATCCTTTATTCTCCAAGGCAAATTATAAATTATTCAGAGGCAAAAAAAAGTCTCAAAATTAACATTCTTAAAAAAAAAAAGCCAAGGGGGGGGGGGGGAAATCACTGACATGCCATTATCCAAAAACAATGCGTGCATCCATCCATCTATCCTTTAAGGGTATTGACTCAGCAACAGGAATAGAATAGGTATTTTTCTCTAAATTTTAAACTAAGTCTAACTCCAAAACCACACAAAAAGCACATTCATTTGTACCTTTTAAACAAGCAAGCATTACTGTAATGCAAATTAAACTTTTTCTTTTCTGAGACTACTTATCCCTTCTAATTGTCATGACTCTGTCAAACTCTATTTGCTTTCTTCAGAGGTGTTCTGGCCATAGGAGGTATACTGTGATCTTGCACGTAAAGGATGCAAGACTTGATACTTACCCTACATCCTTAAACGTTAGCCTCAGCAAGTTTTATGTTTTTCTATCACCAGTAAAAGTTTTACTAAAAGTTTATTAACCCACCAGAAACAAGGCTATTATAATACATTTTATAAATCCACAGAAAGCGCTTTAAATTTGAAAGTGCAGACACAGTGTGCTTCCTAAGGTTAAACATAACAAAAGTTTACAGCAAACATGCTGTCTCTTAATTTACTTAGGCACCGTGCTTTGCTGGCAGCAGCACTGGTGGTTTCTATCTGCGCTGTCCTCACGCACGCACAGGAGCAGACTGGTCTACTGCTCCACCTCTGCTTTGATGTTCATGAGGCAGCGGCAGCTAACCCTGGCTACGCTATGCCATTCGTCACCTTCCTCCTAGAAAAAAAATGGTGTAAGCTGAGAAACAGAACTGGAAGTTACATCCCTCACACAGGGCTTCACACGAGGCAACGATATGCATCTCGCAGTTCAAGAATGGCTGTGTGCTGTTCCAAGTGACAGTTTTGAGACGCATGAGGACTCCAAAAGACAACTGTCAACTTGGCAATGGCATGTCAAGGTTTACTGGGGATTTAAACCATTGAGAAAAAGAAATTACCTCCTGTGGGCAGCAGTTTACAGCAACAACTGCCAGATGTGACTAGCGTAGCCGCTTTCACAGGTTTGTTTCATCTCACCTACTCGGGGGCTACTGACCAGTGAAACTGGATATAGGGTATGTCTACCTAGTGGGGTTGTGCGAGGGCTCCCAAAGGCAAGTCTCCTTGTTTGTGGGCTTGGGCAAGTGTGCAGGATGGGCAATGCTTGGCTGACAAACACAGGAGGCTTTAAGCAGACAGCAGGGGTGCTAACATCCAAGTTGCTGGCAAGGGAAGTGTCTCCATGGCAAATTACTTGCTTCTGCTTATCATAGGTATGAACTATCAACTCAATGCTACGTAGGTTTCATCACCATCAGTTTGTACCCATCAGTAGGTCTACTTATTACTGTTGTAGTATAAATACTTCTACTGAAGTAGCCACAGGATTGGAAACCTATACCCGATACGTGCTCAAGAGAGCAGACCTGTCCTGAGATAGTAACAGTGAAAGAGGAAAATGGATTAGACACATCGAGATAGAGCAGACACACTGAGGTAGGCAGTAAAGGATGAAGACGAATGGGACACTGCAGTTAATATTCTCCACTGCTGGAAAAATATTCCCCACTGCTTAAAAAAAACCAACAACTAAAACATGTAGCTATTGATTAGGGCTACTGCATTAATACCCCTTCTCAATCAATATGAGAACTCTTCACACATGGGATCTTACACTACAAGAATACAAATTAATAGGTTATTACAGCTCAATAAAGCTAGTGTTTCACTGGGTTTCTTTAAAAAAAATCCTCTGCAGAATTTCCAGCAAAAGTCTAAACTCACGTTTCAGCAATTGAGGTGGCAAACACATTCGCGGAAGCGTAAGAGGCTTCTGCCCAGAAATGGAACCCTGCATGATTTGGAAGTGGAGGGAAGCATGCAGCAGGACCATTTTCTAGGAAGTGTTGTTGAAACCAAGTTACTGAAATTTAATACTGTCAGTCAAGCTAAAACTAAGCATCAGAAAGAAGTAACCAGCAGGGATACTGAGAAAAAGTGGGAGAATTCTCATCATGTGGTTGCTGATACATTAAAAAAAAGCATCTTAAGACTAACTGACAAAATACAGGTTTTTATTGTTTGTATCACTAATGTGATACATGTAGTTATTGTGCCAAACATTGATTGACTGTAAGTTTAGCTATGGAATTAATCCACTGTCATATTTATGTTTTGTGGACAGTTTTGCTGTTGACTTCAGTTACCAAAACTGTACCATTAAGTACTATTCTCTTACGTTTAATGCATTCTGTGCATCTAGTTGATAGACTTCTTGACTAAACCTATAGCAGAAGTTTTCACTCAGCATTCCATTCATCTCTGTGTATTACAATTATAAAGGAGGTTTGGGAACAGCCATTAAAAAAAATAGGATGCTTGAAGATCAACATACTGAGATATTTCTGGAAGATAATAAACATAAAAGACAAAGTTATGAAGCTGTTCATTTGAACTGCAGATCTGTTACTAAAGCCTGAATCCAGCTGGAAAAAATGTCACAGTTCCTTAGAAAAAATACAGAAATTGAACACAAAGAGAAAAGTTTCAATGCTAGGCACATTGAATATTCAGCCAGTAAATGTTAACTTCAAGAGCTACGATCAACTATCAGAAACCACGAACTAATTGGAGCAAACTGAAGTTCAATACTTGATCTTGCAAAATCCTTCTGCTATTTCATCTGAAATTCCCTTTGTAAAATCTCAGTGTATATATTTCTATTATAATATTTCTGACAGCACCAAAATATTGGATTTTTAATTTATTCTCCATGCAACAAACTGAAGATTTGTATCATTGAAAAGGTCACACAGACTGATTTTATTTTAAACTAAACACATGAATTTAATTCAAAACTTGTAAATTAAAGATATTGCTTCTTTAGAAGCTATATAGACATCTACAAGAGAATGGGGATGCAGAGATCCTGTACTGTCAGTTATTATCACAGAAGATACCCACCTGTGCTCTCAAAGTACAAGTTTTCACTGCCTTTATCCAATACAGCCTGTTTTTATTATATCGTTTCAAACAGTATTAACAGAAATACACTGTATCAGCAGAAACATTCTTACCAAAGGTTCATCAAATTCAGCAAACAAACCTAAAGGTTTGTGAAAGGAAAACAGTCTACAGGAAGTATGGAAGGGTAAAGCAAGTATATAGCAGAAACAGTTACATTTTAAGAAGGAAAAGGATACTATTACTGTTTTGAAAGGAGGGGTAAGAAAGAGGAAGGAGAGGGCCTAACAGTCCAGCTATAGGCAGCCAAAACTTCATATAGCTATTAAATCACTAATTAAAAAAATCTGAAAACTAATTATTTGAATCTGGTTCCCAGTTAAAAACATTCATAAAGGAGTAATTTCTGGACAAAGCAATTAAATCTATTTGGCCTGTAGCAAGTGAAATACAGTACAAGAATTTTCTCCTCAGCAGTTTCAGGAGGAACACAATAATGATACCTAGAACTGGTTAGTATTATTCACCACAGACTTCAATTCTTTTTCATTAATCCGTACTTGCCCTCGAGAAGGACAGCAGGAAGTACCACTGCCCTCCTGCGCGCTTGCAAAACAGGAGATATTTTGTTTATAGGCTTCCTTTGTCCAACAGCATCCAGTTTAAAAAGTTTGTTTCCCTGCCTTTTCCACATGGCTAGTGCTTGACCTTTCAGGGTGGCAGCCGCAGGGACAGACTAACTCACCTCGGTCACTCTGCTGTCTTTAAAAAGTCTGGAAAATGGTACTGATCAGTGCCAGCTTCCTGACAGAAGGATGCCTTGGAAGGAAGGTCAGGGACTAGAGTCAAGACATGGGATGGCCAAACGCTATGCAAAGTTTAACTCCCCATACAGACGATATTTCTGCCTATCCTTCCTTTCAACGTGGAGATGAAACTGGCAGTGTATCAGGCATGAAGGGAGGGAGAAGATAAATGCCTGCCCGATGCAAATACCATTTCCATGGGAAGGGTGGAGTCACCAGGAAGCAGCTGAATGAACTGGAACCTCTCTTTCTCCTGCCTGGCATTCCTGTTTGCTCCATACCTTATGCAGTGAGACAACGGAGCAAAAGCTTCTGCTAATTTCTTATCCACCTCTGTTGTAAATCAGAGACAAATATAACATTAGTTTGTAGCTTTGTTTAATTGCATCACCATCTCAAGCTATGCGAACCTCACATACTGCAGAAACTCTCCCATTGCGTAAGAAGAAAATTATTTATTGCCTGCAGAAGAAACTATCCATTTCAATCAGCTTAAAGGGCTCCTCACTGAGTATTTGTTTTGGATCAAATATCCCTGGTGATCTCAAGTAAACAGGGAATCAGCTTCAAAGAGATTTACACTAGTTTGACTACCTACACATTTCTCATGCAGATGAGTTTCCTTACAGCTGGGAACCAGTACACAAATTCCATCCTTTCTTTGTAGGAATGAGGAAAAGAAATCCATAACAGAGACCAGACACCTTATCAGTGTGAACTAAGGTAAGGAGCAAAACAAGAGAAGGGTGGAGCCTCAAAAGGACACACACACCCCCCCCCCAAAAAAAAAGGAGGAAAAAGAAGAAAGAAAAAGCTTAGAGACAGAATCTTGAACATCAATTAAACAAAATTCTTACAAAGCATCAGGACATATTATACCCATCTATTCAAATAACCACAGCAAACAAAAGGTCTCTCTGAACACTAATACGATGCCAAATGAGAAAATAAAGAGTAAAAAACAAAACCAAGAGACTTTTCTGCCCAGCACAGCTGGGCCCTCAGGCAGCACAGCTACCAACACGTCTGTTTTTCACAGAAAAGCACTGCTTGGGGCTTAGCACTAGAAATTTCAAACCAGGGTATTTAACATTCACTATCATTCAAGCAGAGAGGTACCACAGCTACTTACAAACATTACACCAACACCACACTAAAAAGAAAACAAAACCCAAACCATAACACAATGGTTTGCACGAAGGTCAGTGTTTTAGAAAGCGTGATTAAGATCAGTACCAAAAAATGATCCACCAGGAGCTGGAAACTAGATGATGTTCTTCAAATCTTTATAAGACAGAAGGATCTGGAAAAAGGAATTTCTGATCTTTACAGAGACGTTATTCTCTGATCCTGTACAATTACACAGAGAAACAGAAACGTACATAACCCACAGACCCATGCAAGATACTAGATAGGAGGTATGCAATGTATCTGTCTATAACATAATTACTTTGAAATTTGATCTCTTGCAGCAAGAGCAACATTCTCAAAGTTTAAAGCTGTATCTTCTGCTAGCGTTTTTGTCCTTGGGGGTTTTTTTTTGTTTGTTTGCTTGGTTTTTTTAAAGGAGATGACTTCACTTGTCTTTGGCGCATTGGAATAATTTGTTATGGCGCCGCTGCATTGACATTTCCAAGGACTGCAGCAGAAGCCTGCATGCAAGTAAAGTGAAGTTTGCACAGAACATCCACCCCTCTGCAATATTTGTATTGAAGAAAGCCGAGAAAGTGAGTTAAATAACAGACACTCAGTAAGATAAAGTAGAAGGCCCTTTGCATAAAGGCGTGAAACACACCAGTTTCAAACCCTGTGTTGATGCACAGGCTTGGAAGAGTTCCTCTCAGGAGGCCCTAAGGAAGCTGATGACAATAAGAAACTGAAAGAAAGAACAAAGAACTTCTTCCCATCTTGTCCCCATAAAGGGATCACTGTTAAGCCTACATGACTCTGTCAATATTTTTTTTAATTAGAAGAGCATTTACTTTCTTCCCAATTCAGATGCAATAACACACAACACATGTTTTATTGTCCTTTTTTAGTGATTTATCTACACCGTTACACTCTAAGTTTAGACGTTGGAGACAATCTCTCTGGAAGACATTTGGTTACATGATGTCATCAGACTTTGCAGCAGAACCCCACAACCATCCTGAGAAAGCCAATACAGAAAAAAAGTAGTACATTTTGTAAAGTTTCCAACGTATTAGCTTAGACTTTCTGCATAAATTACAATGTTTAAAGTGAACTACTTTTCTCCCTCCTCCCCTTTCTACTCAGCCACAAGTAAAACAGGATTTGGGGATTTGCTGAAGCCTGAAACTGGACATGTGTGTGAAATAACCAGTTATTAAATATCACGTTTAGAATTGAAGCCTGAGAACAAAGACACAGAGCACCAACTTATCCCTAGTTGTTTACCGGCGTAATTTTTAACGCAAAGGTTTCTCCTCTTACCAGGTTAATTGTTCGCTGCCTGTGTACCAGGACACTAACATAACCACCTCACGTTCCACAGAAGAGGAGAAAAATCAAAGACAAGTCAGTAAAAACAAGCCCGGTAAAACAATGCACCAGAGGCGCACGCCCCTCCGGCAGCAAAGCCTCGGCCGCTGTCAGCCGTGACTCTTTTGCCGTTTGTAAGCCGAAGCACCGGGCGCTGTGACAAGCCCCTGTCACAGCCGCCGCCGCCCGGCGCTCTCCCTGCTGGAGGCGCTCGCAGCGGGGGTGAGGAGAAACCCCGGGAAGGCCCCGCCGGGCCGGAGACCCCCGAGCACCCGCTCCCCCCGCGGCGTGGGGCCGCCCGGCCGCCCCCGCGCGCCTTTGTGTGCCCCCGCCGGGCGGGGCGGGGCGGGGCGGGGCCGGGCAGACAATGCGCGGTCTGTGCGGGGCCCGCGCCGATTGGCCGCGCGCCGCCCGTGCCCATGATGTCATGCGGCTGGAATGCGCCGCGCGCCCGCCCGCCCGGGCGGGCGGGGGACCCGGGACGCGCCGGGCGTCTCATCTGCTCCGCTCGGCTGCGCCCTGCCCCGGCGGGGCCGCTCCGTCCCGACCCGACCTGCTCCGCCCCATCGGCCGCGGCACGGGCTCGGGACGGCTGCGGGCCCCAGCGCCGCGCCTCGCCCGGTCCGGTCCCGGCGGGAGGAGAGGGGGGCAGCGCCCGCGGCGGGGAGCGGGACGTGCCGTGCCAGGGCTGCCGGCGCGGGCAGGTGCAGCCCGGCGCCGAACAACTCTCCGGTCCCCGCCGCGGCAGCAAGTTTCCCGAGCGGCGGCCGCGGGGGACAGCGCTGTCCCGGGGCCGGCGGCAGGAGCGTCCCGCCCGTGCCGCCGCCGCGCGGGGAGCCCCGCGGGAGCCGGAGGCAGCCGAGCGTCGCGTCCCGCCCCCGCCGTCCCGGTGCAGACAAAGCCCGCTCGGTCCCCGCGCCGCCGCCGCCCGTACCTTGTTCTTGACCTCGGCGGAGAGCCCGTAGGAGGGCCCCTTGTTGAAGTGGGTCATGTCGGCGGTCTCCCCGCTGCCTGGGGGCGCTGGTCGCGGGCGCTGGCGGCTCCGGGCTGAGGCGAGAGTCCGCCCGCGGCCGCGGAAAGTTCTAGTCCCTCCCTCACGGCCCGGCCCCGCGGCCGCCGGAGCCGCCCGCGCGCCAATCGGGGAGGGGGCGCGCGGCGGCGGGGAGGGGCGCCCGCCCCGCCTGGCCCCGCCCCGCCCCGCCCGCCGGGCACCGCCCGGGGGGTCCGGGCCGGGGCGGGGAGCGGAGGCGAGAGGGGGAACGTCAGCGGGAAAGAATCCGCTGCCACCGAGGGCCGCCGCGGGGAAGCGCCGCCGGGAGCCGCCGCGGAATGCGCCGCCGCCGTCGCGGATTCCTGCCGCATGCGGCGCCCCCGCGGGGCTTGGGGGGGGGTGGGAGGTGAGGGACCGGCGGCCCCGGTCCGGCGCTGTACCGCCGCTGACGGCGGCCGCGCAGTGCCGGTACGCGGTGGGAAGCCCCCGCCGGACCGGGATGACAGCGCTGGCAAAGCAGCTGAGGGTCCGGGAGGTCAGGAGGGAGGGACGGTGGTGGGTCTCCGTTGCGGGGTGGTGCTTTTCCTCAGGGCCTTCCCGGAAGGTGCGAGGCGGGGGGCTCCCCTCCCGCCGCCGGAGAGGAGGGCTCGGAGAGCCCGGCCTGAGGGGCGACCGGCCGGCTGCTAGGAAAGGCCTCAGCCGCTCACGCAAACATCTCTCCTGCACTGCGTGATGGCTTGAACTACTTTTGAAGTTCCTTTAAAAGGTCACAAAATCACAGGAAACTTTGAAAAACCCTGGGAGATAGCGAAAAGGGGGGAGGAAGAGAGCGCACAAGCGGTTGCAGTGAGATGAAGGTGGAGCAGGACGGCGGGCTCATCTCGAGCTCCTCGTTCCTCTGCTCCATGTGGCGGGCATGAATCCCTGCGAGAGCCAGCACCTTTGGATTTCGGTGGCAGTCACTCCTTCCCCCTACTGCGTCAAGGCACGGATGAACCAACGCAGGGCTGTGTTGGCTACCGCTGGGAAGGGCGGCCAGTCTGCTCTGCGATGAGTCCCGTCCCTCCTTGGAAAGCGCAGGGCATACATAAGGTTTGCATGCTGGGCATACCAGCGGGATTACACCAGATCCAGCCCAGGGAGCGCTGGTTCCCGGCAGCCAGCGGTGGGCCGCGGCTGGCTTCGGCACTGAAGCCACTCTGGGAAACGAGTACAGATTCAACACTCGGTTCATTGAGCGAAGTACTGATGTGAAAACACTGTACTGTGTTTCCTTCAGCGTTACTGTAAGCTTGGGCGTACAAAGTAGCCTTTCAAACGCAGTCAAATTTTAAGAAATTTGAAAATAATCATGGGAAGATGATCCGCTGACAGGATCATCTAGTTGGGTACAGAGCAGCGCTCTGTAAGACCGGCTGCTGGAGCTGGGGCCCACCGAGCCACCGACTTGGCATCCCCCAGAAATAACTGGCCTGTGCTCCTGTTTCATAGCAAAAATTCAGGACTAAGTGTCTGGTCTAACCCAGGCTGCAGCCGACGGGGCTCCTTCAAACGACTTGCGATGGGAGCCCCGTCGGGCTGTAGCAGTCCTGAGGGACGCGCAGGGCAGCCAGGAGGTTGTTTTATACTGTGGTGCTGTGGATCAGCTCAGCTTAAACCGCTCCACCGCTGCGCAGCCTCTAACGAAAACAGCCAGGACTGTTCCTAATTAAAGGAAGCAGAACTGCCTGAACTACCCATTGGGAAAAGGAAACTGTGCAGGAGAAGCAGGAAACTGAAGAACGGGGTGAGGGAAATGGTGGTTCACGTAAACATAATGAAAGTTCATTAGTTTTCAGATGTTCATGTTGGGATAAATGCATCTTTCATGACCTCAGCGAACATATGATTTAGGGCTAGATTCAATATCCTCCACAGTCCTTGGAAATGTTTCCATTGACTTAAGTAAAGTTGGATCAGGACCTTATTTGTTAATGCTCTCAATCATTTTTGCTACAATACACAGTGGCTTGGGAAGTTTGAGACATTAACAACTGGTACGCTTTTCTCAACTCCATAAATTATATGTTTCATCAATTTTGAAATAAATGGTCCTGATTAATAACAGACAAAAATATGGCATAATATTTTCTTGCTGGACAATCAGGTTTAAATTATCCTCAAATAAATCATTTAGCATTTCTGTTTTTTACCTCATCTGAGCAGGGCACAAATACTGTCGGTGCTTTTATGCTGCTACTGAACATCTGATAAGAAAGCTACCAATCTTTTGGGGTGCTTGCTGCCATTTATTCTGTGATCAGTAATATGCTCGTGCCCTGCAGGAAAAGGTTGTATAAGAAATATTTGAGCATAGTTAAAAACACATTCTGTTTTGCCTCACTCTGACAACACAAAGCAAATTTAAACCCATCAGTGCAGTACAAAGCAGCTGGAGCATACTGGGCAATCTGGCTCATTATGTGTAAATCTCTTATCTTTGCCCTGTTTTTCTACATTCCTTATTACTAAGGCTGTTTGTATGGAAAGAGGATTTGTACGAGAATTATTCCCCACCTGAAATCATAATCCTCTTTGTGACATTGTAATAACTTCTTCAGCAACCACATGTAATATCATAAACACGTGCTGATGACTTCAGTTGGAAACTAAGGAAAAAGAGCTCTGAAGAGACAAAGTCTGTTTTCTTGGAAACATGGACAATAATCTTACAAACATTCTTGCACATGAATTATTGTAAGCATATGTGTAGTCCTATTAAACTCCCTGAGCCTAAATTATCCCTTGTGTAATTCCACCATAATCTATAGAATTAATGTGGCTCAACGGAAAACTATCAAATACGCACTGTGATTTCAGTGTTCCGCTCTGTGTCGCAGCCATACTGAGCACTGATGACTGAAGATGTGTAAGGGGGTGACTGGCGAGTCCTACATGTGGAGTCAGGCCTAGCCATGTCTGAGATAGATCGTCGTCTCGTTCCTACCCATCTGATCCTGATAAAGGGCCTTGGTTTAATCAACTGGCTCAGCTGAGGAGGAGCGGGGTGATTTCCCTGAAGGATAGAGGGAGTTTGTTTGGGAGAGCTAAACTGTGTACAGGAAGTTAATTTGCCAGGACTAGCTCCAAAGGGCGATATATATAAGGGAAGGAGGAAGGCTTTGCTGAGTGGTGTGGCTGGTCTGAGGCAGGGGAGTAGGGCTCTGAATTGGGGAGGGTGGTGGTACTAGCCATGGGGCTGGGAAGGAGAAGATGAAAAAAATACACCACTGGGTGTGTGTTTGTGGCCACCGGTGCGGGTGTGATTTTTGCCTGGAGCTGAGGAGTAGGTTCCTGGGTGGGAGGCGGGAGCTACAGTGCTTGAAAGTACCGGAGCGCAGGAGGAAACTGGAGCAGGGAGTTGTGCTGGCTTGGTATGGGCAGGGGGTCACTCTGGTGAGGAGCGGGTCCTGCACTGCGCTGCCATCGATGGAGCTCACTGGCCTGCAGGTAACCGATGGGGGAGCTGGCTAAAGAAGGAGCTTTCCAATAACCTGGTGCTTTAAGGAAGGGAAGGATGCTCTAAGCTTTCTGAGTTACAACTATGTCCTCTTCCAAGGATCAAGAGGAAAAAACACTAGTGAGTGAGTACCAACCTGGTGAGGCAAAGAGAAGGCTGTACTGCTCCCTTCCCCTTTGAAGTGCTTTAGCTAAGAGGCAAGGAGCTAACTAAGCCCTTTTGCGATTCCCTTAAACTGTACTGTCCCACCTCAGTGTCGTAACTAGTCCTGCTGTTGTGAAACGTCCTGTCCCAGGGTGCTGGTGACACTAAGGTGCAGTAATGTTTTAGCCTAATTAACTTCTGTGACTAAAGTCATTAAAACAGCTGTAGGATAAATACAACTTGTGACTGTAGTAAGACTTGTACCTTCCTGCTGGTTGATGCCTGTGAAGACCAAACGTTAGTACAGCATGCAGCAGCACTGAAGAAACTGCAAAGTAAGAGCTCTACAGAGAGCCAATGGTGAGCCTTAGCAGTACCCAAAACTGTCATTGCTCTTTCATTTATTAGGATTCCTTTTGAAAATAGTCAGTGTCCTAGGTAAGCCTGCATAACATCTGTTCATGCTGTGCTCATACTGTTAATTGTTTTGGAAGATTTTGGGAGTATGCAGTACTGCCCTCGGTACTTTAATTAAACATGCCATGCTGTATGTGTGCTATGTTGCTTCTCGACTACTTTAACAGACTATTCTCATCCCATGAGAGATCCTCTTGCCTTGTAGAACAATTACAGGCGCTACGAGGTGTTTGTAGCCCACTCCTCTTTCCTCTGTACCAGACTCCAGAAGACAACATTTTCTTGGCAGTCACTAATTCTACCTAAAAGGCTGGCTTACAAGTGTCTTAAAATCAACATCTGGAAAAACTAAGTACACAGACTTCTTACAAATACCACAAACTGAATCATGGGGCCAAATTCAGCCTTGATGGAATTATTATCTGCTATCTGTGTTTTCCCGATATTGCTTGAGTAAATTGCCTTATATGGAGATGTCTTCAGAGATGCACATGATGCCAAAATGCTCAGAGAATTGCACAGGACCAAACCTAAAATACTGCAGTAGGAAAAAAAGAAATATAAACCCAGACTTTTCTTGGAAGGGGGGGAGGGTGGAAATCCCTGCCTCGAGAAGGGGTTTTAACATCAGTTGTGGCAGTTTTAAGGCTGGGAGCCCAAGTCTTATTTTTGGGAAAGACTCCCCTTTGTGTCTAATTTCTAAGGACATAAATGTTACTCGTTCATGATAAAATAACTTGCTGAAGTGAAAGACATATCTAAATGTTTGTATTTGTAGAGATTAAGCTTTATTTAAAACAAAACAATATATCCAGATTGTTAAAATATCTAAATGCCTGCTTCTTAATCCATCACTTTTTCATTGATTCTAACGCTGATGTCTACTTCTGTCTTCCATCCTCTTATGAAAATAGAGGGGTTTTTTGTTATCTGGTGGTGCTAGATGTTGATAAATAAGCTTAAGGCAGACTTTTGTGCTTTTTTATTTTTGAGATTCATGACCTTCCCGTAAAATGTGATTGTTGCATTCTTATCAGTGGGGGTATAGCTAGAGAACAGTTGAATGCCAAAGTATGTTCCTGGATAGAGCTAATATTAAAAAAAAAATAAAAAAAAAAAAAA
>VFFE01007679.1:190104-236820 GCA_008921705.1 Burhinus oedicnemus
AAAAAAAAAACACCACAAAAAAACCCCAAAACAAAAAAACCAACCAGCCCTCCAAATCCCAAATGAAACACTCTGGGTGGAACAGTAACAACGATCTGGTAATACTGGACTAATTCTGTGTTACCATTCATGAAGCATCAATTTACAATAGACTTGTTTAATATGCATAATGTCTTAATTGATAAAGTGCTATAACTTGTTTGAAACATGAAACGTTCCTTGCAGAGACCCCTCACTTCCCCTGTTTTTGTCTGTTAAATATTATTGCTGCCCTCAGTCTCTCTCTGGTTAGAGAATAGCAAACATATCAAACACCTTGTTTAGCTTTGTTCCTCAGGTATGCGCAAAGATAACAAAAGGTATGTGTAAAAGTGATGTTATCAATCAGCAAATCCATCTTTTCATAGATACATGCATGGTTAAAGCCCATCACTGGCACAGCTAAATGGGAAATTGCTTATTTCTGTTGTGTGCATATTTCTGTCTGACTCATTAACTGGATTACAAAACTTGTTAAATTTTTTTGGGGTAAGGCAGCAAAAAAGATATAAGAAATACTAAATGTGAAATTTTACACTGTGCAGAATAGTCACCTGAGTTTAAATAAGCATGTCAACAAAGGTCAGTCTTCGTGTATCACAGATCACTCTCTCCTCCTTCTCTGTTACCGTTGCAGCATGAAACAGCAACGCAGATGAAAAATGCTGTCCAAAGCTATTACAGTGAAAGCTTCTCATTTTCTTAAACTCATGTGCAGAATCCCATCCCTTATAAAGCTGCTTTCTGCAAGATAACCTCTGCCTCAAGGTACTTCCTATTGATTTCAACAGTACTGGTCATGAGACTATCATTATGCTACAAGGAAGTACAGTGATTAAAAAACCTCAAACCCAAGTTTCAGAAAGTTCTAGGTTCAAATTGAGCTGCAAACAACCAGAAGGGCTCGATGCTTACTTTCCTAGATCCTTTCCTAGCTCCTCACCCACCTCCTAGAGCAGCCAGGTGTTTATTGGTGCAGTACGTGGTCTCAGCACAGGCCAGCAGAAGGGGAGGAATATCGAAGTACTGACAGAGCCAGAGAGCTTCTTCAAACACCTTACGCAGTGCTTGCTCGTGCTCTGCCTTACGGTGACCAGTACCAGCAGTTTTCCAACTTCTCTGCCTGTCAGATCTAGTACAAGAATACAACTCAGTTTTCTTTAAATGTACATTTTTTTGAAAGCTCTCATTTTCTGTTGTAAAATTTCTGAACTGTGTTTTTCTGTCCCATAACACAGCCACCACCCTCCCAGTACATTACTTTACTGACAATTAAATAAGCTTCAGTTAAATGATCTTGCTGTGTTCATCTCATGTAAGCTGTCCTTCATTCACATAGCATTACTAACGAATGGAAGACTATTTTTGCTGAAATGATAATTAAGAACTAATGTCCTAGGGAACGGTTGTCTTAAGCACTACATTCAACAACCAGCTCGTAATTACTTTCATGAACTAGTTCCCTGAAGTCAGTCTCAAAATGTAGATGAAGGGCTGTACGATCCATTTCTAGCGCTGGTAAGCCTCTGACACGTACCTCAAGGATCAAACCTCTTACATGCACCATGGCTGTTGATGTCCTTGGTTTGACTGGAAGGGAAGACTCTACCCGTGTCCGCGCTAACAGCGAGTGCATTACAAGGACAACAGGACCGCAATCAGCTCTGATCTATACAAGGTTGAGAGGGGTATTGCAATCTGTTGTGGGAAATGTTTATGAAGAGAATTTTTTTGCTTATCCCTGCTATGATGTCTTAAAATAGCCAATGTTAGATAAAAATGTACGTTTCTGATTTGCACACTAAGTTTTAAATCAAAGGAAAAAAGTGACTTTTTAAAGCTTCAACATTTATGACAAGCATGACCTCACAGTAGCCAGGCTTTTACTAAGTGCACCACTGCAAATGACCAGAGGCAAAGCGGGATAGCCATGGCTACAGTCCTTGTATGCTTGCGTTCATTCCCACCGCCTCTGGCTGGGAGAGCAAAAGCTCCTTTAAAGAAGAAATAAAAGCACTGTAAGGTCAGCAGTTTGTATCTGCTGTGGTACCGGAACTCCATAGCCCACCACGCTGACTTGGTTTCAAGTGTGATTAGTAGAGAGAAAGGCAACACAAACATGTTTTGAAGGGAAATACAAGTACTGTGTATGCAATTTGTTTGAGCAACCATGAAGACACCTAGCAAGGATCTGTTAAAACCCTTGATTTCCATCGTGAAGACGTAGGAGGCACAGTCCTTAGAGAGAAATTGTGAGAGCAAGCCTTTGGTGCTATTTGCCAAGGACTGAAGTGTGGGGCAAAAATGTGTTCTATTGGATTGGGCCACTTGGCACTGAGCCAAGCACAGGTTTTTGTGCAAGTGCCGCTACCTAACTGTCTCTGAGCTACTCCTCCGCATAGACAGCCTTCCTTCCCTCCTGTCCCAGGAAAACAGGCTGCTGCTTGGATGCTATTTGTGACAGCGCATTGGCTCAGGCACATTGATAAGCTCATTTGGGGGTGAAAAAAGGATGGGAAAGATGGTCTCACTGGGTTTGTTTATGCTCTGTGGCCCCTTGCACAGACATAAAAGGATATTTTTGCTTTGCAAATGTGATTTGCATCTATAGCTCTAAAATGGTTTATGTGCTATCTGTACACAGCAATCTTTTGTTTCAAGGTTTTAACCGTCATCTGTTATGACAGGGTGTTTTTGCGTGAAAAACAGGTGTCTGAACAATTGTGTGAGTACAACTTCAGAAGTTACTTTTGAGACTTAGACTACTGTCCCCAGAAATGCTGAATGGCTTGCAAAACATTACAGAATGGCATAACTTTATTGGAATGGTCACTGCAGAGTTGTAACAAATTTGGTTCATTGGCTGAAAGTAGATCAGTCTGTTTAGCTTTCTTCTGGCATAACTTGGAAATAATCTTCTAAGCTGATTTTATCAAGAGTCAACCTTCTCATATCGTTATTACAGTCCAACAGGCGCTCCTCTTTTATCTTCCCTTCCTCCTTTTCTAAAAAAAAATTAACCTGTTTTTTAATGTACAGGCAATATATATTCTCCATTAGAAGACAACCAGGTCAAAAGAGAAGCAACTCTCAATACTTAATATTTGTCAACTAATGCATATCTAGATAAAACAATCTGATAACTAAAACTCATTTAAAATTTAGCTTTCAGGCCAGGACTTGGGGAAGGAATTTTTGGATGCCTTTTGTTCTCTCTTGAATCTTTGCCAATTTTGATGATGATATTTCCATAAAGTCATGTTTGTTTTCTTTAAGAATATATTTCTTCCTTATTTTGCTTTAAATCTGTATGGTGCTATGTTTTCCTCTTTTGGAAATGAAGGAAAAAGAGGTAATGTATTTCACTCCAAACATCTCTCATATACATAACGGAAATGTGTTTGCCTCAACGTTAGTATTTAAGGGAAAGAATGACACATGGCAAAATCCAAGAATCTAAACATAAGGAATGCAGCCAGGGACCTTTAAGTCTTTGGATAGACTCTGGAAGCACTATTTTCTGGTCCATGCTGGGAGCAGGAAGAATGCAGTTTTCCCCTAGAACAATGACAGTTAGGTTGTATCCACCTACGACAAACAAAAGATAAGAGCTACTCAATAACAAAATGCTAGTTTACTTGAGCTCCATCGTGCTTTTGGAGAGAACTAGCAGTTACTTGAGATAACCTTTACAAGGAAAAGTCAATCTAGTTGATAACAAAACTTCCTTTGAGAGAATTCAAGCCAGGAACTCTTTTCTGTGTTCCATCCCCTATGGTTGCGATGTGGTGTTTTGATGAAGGCTTTGGTCAGAGTTGTGATCTTTGTTGTTGCTCAGTTGTTTCTGAGCTCTCTTGAGTAGTTCTAGCTGCTTCAACTTCAGAGGCTTCTGGGTCATTTCTAATCCAAGTTTTCACTTACCAAGACTAATTACAAACTGCTGAAAAGTAAGTGTCCTTAAGTTGGCACTTGAGCCAGTAACCAGTAAGGAAATAGCAACAAATAAAAGGAAACGCGTACCGTCCCACTCTCTCATAGCTGATAATCTGGATTAAAAACCACTTCATATGCGCTATTTTAACCTGTGTTTCCCAGGTTGACCAAACAGAGTAGAGAACGTGCTGTTGGGGGAACACAGACATTCTCTCGGCTTTGCTCCCCCAAAAGGCTGGCAGTAAAGTAAAGGAGGAAAAGGCTTCCCAAATCCTTGAAAATGAGATTCCTCCATATCAGATGGCCTGAAGCCATTCAGTTCTTCAGAACAGCCTCTTGTGAATAAATCTACTGTTTCCTTCAGAGCGTTTACAAGGGAGTTTACAAGTCTGAACAGGCAAGTGCTTTCCTTAAGCAGTAGTCATTGCCATGCAGGTGACAGACAGAAGAAAATTCCTGGAACTCCCCGGTGTTCAAAGGCAGGCTCACAAAGTTTATGAACCCACAGTTTGAAAGCACACCAAAACCCCAAATCCCGCCCTGGGCAGGGCTCTAAGGGATGAACCAAGCAGCCAGAGGTGCTTTCACTGAGGTATAAATCTAGAGCAGGATGAGGATGGGCTACATTCTGCTTTGCTCTGAACAGAAGCAGCATGTGAACTCTTCGCCGTTCGAGCCTTGGCCGTTTGAGCCTTGGCTGTGTTTACAGACGAGGCAGTCTAGGAGTCTGCCTCCCTGCCAGGCCAGCGGGCTATTCAGGCACGGGATGTGGTGCATGAATGGAAGCATTCATTGCCGTTCTCTTCTCATGCTTCTCTAAGCCTCGGGGCGTTGATCCTGTGCTGCTGCCCCTTACCCAGAGCAGAGGCAGAGGCTGCCTCTGTCCTCATTCCCCTCTACTCTAGTTCCCGTGCAAAACAGAAAGCGAGATTCAAAGCAAGATTCAGCGCAGAGAGCACTAATCTACGATAAACTACCATTAGCCATAATAAAGTCCAGTGTATCTCCAATTTACCAAACTATCTGCAACTGTGCAGAAAATCCTGATAAGATAGTCCTCCCTCCAGTTCGGGGCAAAAAAAAGCCCTTGCACACATCAGATTTAGTTCAGCCAGGTCATTTTCAAGGACCTGAGTATGTACTGCACAGAGAGTCCTTCCCACATAGTCTTAAACTATTAACTGCTCTTTAATGTCAGACATAATCTAGGTTAAAAAACCACAAAAACTCTCTGTTCTGAACTCACATGTGACCACATCAAGGGACTCTACTTATGCTGAGGATTATTAAGCCTGTCGGACAGGTTATAGCGGCTGGCTTCCCCACAGGGCCTCACAATGTCATGACAATAATTTTCTGCATAATGTTTTCTGTCAATTTCTAAGGACTTTCTGCATAAAGCAGACTATTCCTCTAGACCCTTGTTTCCTAACAGCAGGAACCGCTGTTTCTGTCCAGCTAAATTCCATCCCCCTGTTCCCTACCAGAATAGCTGCTGCAACGTTTTGACATCCGACACTGAGGAAAAGGCTTCAGAGAGTGAGTCTCCTCCTGCGGCAGCGCAAGGAGCTGCCGTTGGCTTCACCAGAGTCAGGCTGTGCAGTCTGTAGAGCGTTTCTACTTTTCTTTGAGCTTTCTTCTTTGCATATGTTTCTGCAGCCAGACACATAGCTCTGTGTGCGTACAGATGACAGATGTGTTTATATTGCTTTATAGGTAGAACAGTGTGTAGAACTGTTTTGGCAGATGAATGTAAAATGCTAAAGTAGACGTTCACACACTTAGCTCCAATAAAATACCTTTTAAAAGTTGTTCCAATGTACAGAATGTAATTTTCCATGACAAAATCTTAAGTGCATACTGAACTGCTGAAAGTAAGGTGCTTAAAATGAGAAAACAGGATATACTGAAAGGCAATGCACTGTATCAGGAAAAGAGAGGGAAACTTTGTTCCTTCCCCTGTTACTGATAGTAACACTTTTTTTTTTTTCTTTTCTGTATTTTAGAGCCTGAACCAGTTCAATTTTCCCAAGTGACAGCTTGCTCTCCATGATGTAAACCTGCTAAGGATTTTTGCACATAAGCTTTGAAGAAAGTACTTCTTAAATCTGTAAGTACCCTGCCTGTAGCATGACACTTGTCACCTTTTTATTTATCTTAAGAAGTAAGCAACAATTTTCAAAAGGTGCACTACAGATTATAAGGACAGTTTTGACAAGCCCAGAGGAAAAATGATACTAGTTTAATGCTTTGGGGGTTTTGGAAGACTGTAGAGTACAAACTGTCATGAAGCCAACTTAATATAACTGTTTCCTTTATACTCTAAGGATTCACAAGGGACTTCACTGCTAGCATACAGGAAATAAAGTCTGTTGTGCTAGAACAAGACTTTGTTTCTTACAATTTAGAAAACTACACAAAGTTTCCTTACAGGAAATGTTACAATTCATGCAAATTCCCGTATTTATTTGTAGACAAAAATTGCCATTCACATAGCAGGAAAACTAGATGAAAACAGAGACAGCATAGACTTAAGGCCATTATTGGGTATTGGTGAACAGACCTACATGATGGCAATAAATACAACTACACAAAAATGTACTTAAACATAGATATATCTTTATTATTGTCTCCTTTTCCAGTACCAGCCTAATTTCTTAACAGGAATCCTTGAAAATAAATTGCTACATGAATGCATTTCTTCAGTGAGGAGCTTGCAGAGTTTATTTTAGGTAAAGCCTGTCTTCTGTTGTTACACTATTCGACCAAGATATACTGACTTGGGATATTTTTCCTTTAGATGAGGCCACTGAACGATGAAGTAATCTGAAAAGTAGTAAAGAATCTTTCCAGACAGGGATAAAGTTTCCACGCGGCAGATGCTCTCTACATACACAATGATTGCTCTCTTTATTCCTAGAAGCCCAAGAAGAAGAGCAGATATACAGACAGGAACACATGTTCCTGGTCCATTGCACAATATCTAAAAGAGATGAAACATTTTACAAAAGTAAAACATGAGTTTTTTCATACAGTAAAGAATTAAAAGCATCTATATTCATATAACATTACATTTAAAAAAAAAAAATGCCAAAGATAATTTAAAAAACAGAAGAGGCAAGTGAATATGAAAAAAAAAAAGGGGGGGGGGAATGGGGCAAACAAAACATTATTTCAAAGTAGCTGCCAAAAAAGATCATCTTTCTTTACACGTCAAGGAGGAGGAAAAGAGCTCTGAGATGGCACAGTTAATTTCTATGAAGGAAGCAGAATTCCTTGACTTGTGGGTGTAAAACTAAAACAGCTTCCACTCTCAGTCACAGCTTTGCATTGTATCAATCATGAGATTTGTGCACAGATTAAGGCATAATAAGGCCAAAGAAGTTTAATGAGGATTACTAAACTTGGGATCCAGTTATAAACCTCTTGAACTTTGCCTTAAGTCAGCAAAACACTTAAGAGTTCAGCAAAAATGTGCTGATGAATTAGGACCTTCATCAGACTCCACTAGCTGATATGCATGACTGGATTTTTTTTTTCTTTTAATAAACACTAGTACATAGAAACAAGCATACAGAAGGAAGGTGCTTTTGTAAATACGTTGTGTCCTTCTACTAGAGGATCTCAAATTCACTTACAAATGTTAACAGTAAAAGAAAGTGGTCTTTCAATTTTAGACATTGATAACTGAAAAACAGATTGCTTAAAACTAAAAGGTTTAAACCAGGCTATATGAGCCACTCTGCTTGGGTATCAAAATGGATTTCAGGCAAGGAATTTCTTACTAAATTTAACTGCTACCATGTAATCAGCACTTTTCTGCACAGCTGGGGGTTACATGGAAATAAAGAGTTCTTTTATAAAATCATGGCCCTATAACCTGTGAACTCACATTTTTTTGTTCCAAGTTCACCAGCTTGTGAAAGATATTACATTGGTGGGGGGAAAATAATAATCAGGATTTCTGTTTCAGGGCCGCAGCAAACATTTCAGAATGTTTCCTTCCCTGCTTCATGTCAAGATCCCTCTGACAAAGTGGCTAACAGCACCTTGCCTCAGTTAAAAGCAGCAGCAGCTTTGGTGCTACTGAGTTCCAAACTCTCTCACCTCTACTTTTCTTTGCCTTTAAGATGGCCCCAGAAATCTAGCTTGGGGATGTGATAACCATAATGCAGTACCTTCTTATCAGAATCAACAGAATATAATACTGTATGCAAAATTATTCTGATTTTATTGTTATCTTAACTGAACTATTCATTCATGCAAGACTTGCTGACATTTTCTGAAAGTCCCTTAGAAGCAACACGCTGTATCCTGTTTTAATCTTGAAATTTTAGGGTATCAACAGCCACAAATACTTGTATAAGAAAATTGCAACAGTGTAGTTCTTTTACATTAGCAATTACACAGCTAAGAAGCAAAGAAGCTGAACACATCAACGTTGCATACTAGATTTTTTAAATCAGAGTAATATACTATGGTTTCAAACCTCCTGCTCAACCCAATTTCAAGCATGGGACTGATTTCATGCTGGGACTTTAAAACCTACTCTACAATCTGCTGAGAATGAAAATCTGTTTTTAATACATTTGGCTTGGCAAAGAAGGACATAAACCAACCACACACACTGCCTTTTAGCATTTCGAAGAAACCCTTCCATACCTGCGCAATAAACCATGCAGTTTTGTCCTATTTCTTGACAAGTTTGATTAATTTGCACTGATATTGATTCAGCTACTGGTACACGGCTACTGATACCTAAATTTAAAGCACATTTAGGTATCTCTCTTTGTAATAACATTTGTTACTGTAGTGTAAACAGCCATAGGAAACAACCTGGAGTGTTTTGCATTTGCAGGCAAAACCCACCAGGGTCCCCGCTGCGGAATCTGGTCTGTTTCAGATAAGTGCATGAGAAGCACCAAAACAGTCCAAAAAATTATTTACCACTTTTTCTTGCGAGTTGAATATTCAGTCTGACTACTCATTTCAGATTCAAAATTTGGCTTTAAGCGGTCAGATAAAAATGTGCACTACTGCTAAACAGGAACTCCACTTTCCCTTTCCTTGAGCAGAGCTACCTGCAGTACAAACATCGTCTCATCTTCATTGCTCCCCAAGCCCTTTTTCTGTCGCACTACAGCCCTCCCCCTTGTCCTTGCCTCTGTGTCTTCCATTTCAATGTTTCTCTGTACTCTACCCAGCCCTCTGAGATATCTCCCACCCATCCTCTCTTCCCTGGTTTTCTTTGTGATCTCTGGTATTTGTCTCCCTCCACATCCCTATTCCAGGAGCCCTTCCACCTGTCTTCCTTCTGGACTCGTACTGGCTCGGCACTCTTTAACCTCCATCTACTATGAAAGCTCAACCGAGTTAGGTAAAGCAAGGAGAGAGTCTCACATTGGTCCCTTACTTTCCACAGTCTGACACAAAAAAATACCAATCGCAAATATGATTTAGGTCAGGTAGACATCCTAATATTCTCCTCATCTCAGAGGCTGAGAATGGTAGAACAGATTTTATAAAAAGCTGGATTACTACAATCATGGTCATTATCAAGCCACTGTGCCATACTCTTTAACCCACTTCCTCCCTTTATTAAACTTGGCTAGCAGCTCCAGTCTTTTTGGTATTTGGTATCCTTGTGTCTAGGTGCACACATAAAGGTAAATGCTCGAATGAATTCCAAACTAACTGTACTCACAAAAGATCATGTAATGAAATAATAGTAACTAGGCCTATTTGTGAATCTATGTGTAGCTCTAAAGGTCGCACTGAGTTGCTGTTATTACTTCGATGAGGTGCAAAACAGAAAAGCAATAATCAAAATTAAAATAATAAAAAAATACCTTTACTATTTTCAGGTTTTGATGTGATGCACTCAATTTATACCTTCTACCGACTGTTTATAACTTGTAAGCTGCATCTCAGATGACCTTTGATTCATGGAAAAGTACTTGCATGCAGGAAAAAGGATCAGGAAAATTATGGACAAGGCATGCCTAAAAAACCATGATCTGGTCATAACTCATGTCCTTTGCTCTTTCCCCTTCCACACATACTGGTTCAAACAAGACAAAGCAGATGTGGCTCTATAGGATCTCTTTATGCAAAATGCCCATAAAGTACTCTATCTATAGATGTTCCTATTCTAACACGCTTGGGTTTGGGAATTGTCCCCTGAAAAAGACTCTGGTATAAACCTGCTGAAGCCAACAGACAAATAGATCCCTATCTGAATTTGGGGTTGTGATCTGTAAGTCAGAACCATTAATCAACCTTTCTGATCATTAAAAATTAACCTTAAGTTAACCTTCAGTGCGTGTCTAGAGACATGTCGTACCTAGAACTGGTGCAGTTGCTCACGTGTTGGAGTGGCAATTCCTCTCCAAAAATCTGGTCTGACCAGTCCTACTTACTCCCTCTCACACTGGCAGCAAGAAGAGAGACCAGCATTCCTGCTGCTTGGAATCCAACATCATACACTCACCAAGGGATACAAGGGAAACTTCTGAGAAAAAAGGTATGCACCTTATAAAGAAGAGGAACCGTTATGGAATCTGCAAGCTAGAAATGCTGCTGTTCAGCTCCTGCCAGTATATGAACTTTTTGATGGTGGAAAGGAACTCAATCATCTACAGCCTTCCTTAAACATGTAAGAGAGCTGTCCTACTAGTGAATTTCAAAACACCGTTCAAAAGTAAATTTTGGGGAATGATTGATGTCTTCCACCTTGAAAAGACCAAGGCTTTTGTTTTCCCCCTCCAGCACAATACAAGTATCTCTCAGGGAATCCAGTAGCAATCAATTAGTATGCTGTGGAGAAGAAGCAGGCACCTATTGGGCAAGAAAGGACCAGGGCCTCTACAAGGTCAACCGGCTACTCAGGGTAAGTGTTTCCCAATATCTATTTACTTTAGCTACAAGGCTGACTGTAGAATATTTGCATTGCAAGAGATACGTCTCTGAAGATCTCTAGTTTATTTCGTTCAGCCTTCCTTGGTGAGGCAGCAGAAAGGGGGAAAGAAAGGGCCAAAGACAATTTTTCTGTCATCCTTGTGACCTCTTGACCTGCAACTGCCCAAGGACCTTCTTGGTCACGGGGCTATCCGACTTTGCTGCCAACAAGCTGTAAGGGATCATGCCAGAAGCCGGTGCTTCAGGTCTCTTTACACCATTTCCATTCTCCTCTAATGCAAAGAAACACCCAGCTAACTGTTAAATTGGCTCACTGGCTGCCTGGCTTCACAGCTAGGCCTATAAACTAAATCCTACCTACTAAAATCCTCTACCGATTCAATGTAACCAGACTTTTAAACAGTACAATAAACTAATCAATCTGTATATTAATGGAGGTGTAAAAGTAAAGGATAAGAATGTAACATTTACACAGCAACTCGCTCTATAAATCTAATTTCATATTAATCACTTTCATATAAAAATGGAATAGTTCTTGCCTTTCTGTTTCAGACCTTTTCTACAGCTGTTGAAAGAAAACAAGCTAAGCCAGCAGTCTGGCACTCTGGGAACACTGGCACATAGCACCACTGCTGATAAAAGCTGCTTTGCAGTTGGTGAATGCAGCACTGTAGCAGAGTGACATTTACCAGCTAAAAGACTGAAAGCAGAGCTCACAGCTTCACTGGGATTAAATGTCAAGCCACTGGTTAAAACAAAAATGAGTAAAGCAGAAAACTTGCAGCTTTTCTCATAAACATGTAAACATACCTTTGCTGTGTATCTTTAATGAACAAGTATTTGAGTACTGCTTATGTTTCCAAATTACAACAATCAAAGGGAGGACAACATAAGTCCCCCCCTAAAATTAGTAGAAAGCGGAAAACTAATGTGATATTTGCTTTGCATAAGAAACTGTCAACACCTGCTGTTCTCCTTAATGATTTCCACAGAGATTAGCCTTTGCCACCTGGACAAGGGCAGAAAAACTGCCTGGCTTTCTGGGGCTGGGTAGGCTTATGGTGTGGGAATGTTGATTGCTGCTGCAGGGTGATGGAGGCACGCGAACTGAAGACTGTGCTGCTTGCCAGCTATGGAGCTACCTCCTGGAGTATACTTAGGGCGTTGCTCAGGCCTCCTTAGCCCTGGTAATGCTCCCTTCCCCATAGTGCTAAACAACTCAAAAGAAGAGTGAGGGAATAGATGGTGGTGACAGAGATCTACTAAAAGAGGCAAAGGCAAGTGGAATGATAAAAAAACTGGCCCAAGCTGGGTTAATTGCATGATCTTTGTATATCTATGCAAGTAAACAGACCTACTTTTTAACAATAGAGGAAAAAACCAATTAGGCATTTTCTGCTTCTCAGGAAGAAGTGTGGGCCTAAAAGTAGCAATTTATTAATAATTTTATTTTCTTTGTGTTTTTGCTGGACTGCTAAAATTCAGCTTTTGTTGATAAATACTTCATTACAATGGCTATTTAACATTTGGGAACAAAAAATAACTGTTCAGCCTGTTAAGATCTGAAAGCCCAGAAGATATCTCTGAGGTTTGTCAGAAAAGCCAAGGAAATTTGAATAGCTGTTCCTAATATTTTAAGGAAGGCAAGAGAAAAGGAAAGGGGATAAAAAAAGAAGCATGGAAGACAGAGGAAGTGGGAAACCAACTTGAATTACAATTGAAAAGAAGTTGGCACAGAGGAAAAAGGAGTTTTAAAACATAACTGTACTGCTGTACTATCACAGAAGAGACTTATGAAAAAAGCTTGCCTGTTTGCAAATAAGGCTTCATTTAAAAAACAAAAAAACCCACCCCAAAACAAATCCCTTAAACTCCTCTATCAAGAAAAAGGAGGAGCATAAAGCAATCTCACTCAGCTCCAATGAACAACTTAGACCATCTAGAGATCTGACAAAACTCCTCAGCCAAAGATATTTTCAGCAGAAAGTTCCTCGATTTGGACCAAGTTTGACAAATTTCCACCTTGCTAGGCAAAGTGAATTCCGGCATTGGAATAAGTTCTCAAAGGTCAGCAAGGAAATGCATCAATTAGAGAAAGCAGCTAAAGGAATTGTAATCTGTGCGTTACATATTTTCATTGCATCTTCTTAGTTGATGACAGACACCCAAATGTTGTGTTGTTGGTAGCTGGACTTACATAATGGGGAAAAAAAAAATAAAAATGAAGTGCCACAGCAAGTTACAATACATGGAAACCTTACAAAAATCAGCTTTAAGAAATTCTAGAAACAATGGCAGACAAAAATAATAAACCTTTCACAAAGGTAGCAGAAGTAACAATAAATACAACTCAATGACATACAAATACAGGAAACTAACAGGGAGCAGAAGACACTGATTTGACATAAAGAAAGCCTCCTTCATGAAAGTACAAATCTGATAGTAGAATAACCTGAAGGATCTTTCAGAAACAAGGGAAATGGAGCAGAGAATGGTTCCAGTGACAGGGAAACTGAACAGTCATATTTAGTGAAAGCTGAGCAGAGATCCTTGGACACTGAAAGGAAAACTAAAAGTAAAACCATAACAACATACTCATTTTTATGTCAGGGCTAGTTTTGGACTCCTGTACTCATCAGGTAGGAGCTAGGGGTTTTGACATTTTAGGATTTTATTGCCTTTTGTGATTTCAGAGTGTAATAACAAATGTTTTTGTCTGTGTGTTTTTTGTTTTGCTGGGGGGAGTTTGGTTGTTTCTGTGGCACAAGAAGAGAGAAGCTGCAATGAATTCATTTGTATTCTGCTATGTAAATTACAGCATCTCATGAGCTCATCAGTGCTTGTTTGTTTTTAGTATTATCTTACTCTTTTGAAAACTTCACACTAATGCCCTGTAAGGTGAAGTATCCAGCTGAACACTTTTTTCCTTCACCTACAGAAGTACGGAGTGCTCCCTGCAAAGGCAGCTGTATTCTGGCTTCTTGGTCTCAGCTGTTCCCATTTCCTGCCCTGTGATTCCCAAGGACTGGGTTCAGCTGACTGCTCAGTATATCCTGAACAGCCCCCAAAGTCTGTGGGAAATACAACTGCAAGCATTACAGCCCTGTGGTTGTGGGAGTAGCTCTCTTAATACTGGAGATGCTTTAACTGTAAAATTAGACCAATAAAAGCATTGGTGAACAAATATCCAAAATTTTAATTGTAAATATATTTACCTTAGGAGCTCATGACCAAGACGCAAGCCTGGAGAGTCAAGAAACCAAGGTTGTTCTCAGAGTTCTGCTGTGGACTCACCACAGGATTTGGGACACAGCTCCTACTTTCTCTCACATCAGTATCTTTTACTTTAAGCCCAGGAAAACACTAATTTAATCCTCACAGAGGATGCATCAATATTCTTGTATATTCTTCTCAGTGAAGATCTCCAGGTATGGAGAGTATTGTTTGTATTAGCATGCATTTTGATTGAGTAGCATACTCTAAGAATAAGATAAAACGTATGTGCTAAAATGTATGTGCTATTTTCTTTTGAATAGAATCGGGTTTTTTTTTTTAATATGTTCAGACATAGCAGATCATATACATTAAGAATCAATTTCCTCTAGTAACTTTGATAGAAATAAGCTCTCTTCCAGGTAATATAAATCTATTTGGTAATCAGAAAAACAAGAGAAATCTGAGAATTTTAAGAGAGAAAGGGATTTCTGTTTAGCTCAAATACTTAAGCATGTGAGAAGGAGTGTCCTTGTTAAAGCTTTTGCTAGTCTAGCTCTTTAGCATGTCTGAAAATTCAAGTTTTGAACCTTGAGGAAAACTAGCTTAGAATTTTTAATATTTTTTTTAAGGGTTAAAAAAAAAAAAAAGCAGGAACCCTTTCCAACAATTCCTTATTATTGCTATTGGTGGGGAGAAAGAAGAATTTCAGGTTCTGTTTAAACAATATAAAGGTCATTAAACTACCTACTGGCTTATTCTTTTTGAATAGTGAAGATCTTATCCAGTTCACTTCCCTCCAGAACCAGTATATAAAACCAGCTAAAACTTCACAGCCTATTCGCTGTTTGAACTTACCTGCAGAATGCAGGCTCGGACAAAAAAATCTGGATGTGTAGTCTGATGTAAATCAGGTAATTAAGGTAGAATTGAATTATACCTGGGTACACTTTCATCTTCTACTGTCTAAATCACTTGAATCATCAGGGGTGCAAAAAGATAGTTGTAGTGTTCTATAGCAACAGCTTGTGTTCAGGCTGCTCAGCAGCTATAGCTCGTAGCATTGCCGTGAGAACCTTTCTAGTCCACTTCTGTGTATCTTGTTGGTACGGTTCCTGTTGTTATTATCATACAATACACACAGTAGGTGAGGTGCTCTTCAAAACAAGCAGGGACCTGAGTGGTCCTACAGGCAGATTACCTAACTAGGATAAATAAGATCAGTGAATGTCAGAATGGGGAAGAGAGAAGTGGAAAAGCAAAGGCTTACGTCAGCACACTGTGCAGTTGGGTTTCTAATGTGCACTACTTCTTTTTTTTTTTTTTTTCCTGTGTATTATTTGCATTATAGAATGAAATATATTGGGAAGCATCACCGATTTCCTCATTTCCCCAGCTCTCACTTTATAAAAGCTTGAGGAGAGGGAGATGAAAATCCTACCTAGTGGATATTTCTATGGGAGAAAAGGGGAGGTTCCACAAAACCACCAGGAACTAGGTTTAACAAAAGGATTTAATTGTAACAGCACTAAGCATTGTCACTTTTGCCTTCTAGGCACCTAGTGGCCCGACACCCTGAGTTACCAGGCCAGTGTCCTCAGGGGCAGGAGACAAGGGAAGGGGCCCAGCTGATGTGGTTTGGATCAGCATCCACACGCAAAGTAGTGAGGGGAGCTCCTAGTTTCTCAATCTCAGCAGAGCTCAGGAGTTCGGCTATGCATGTGGCTATTTGACACTATAAAGACTTAAACAGCTCAGGTCTGTTTCTGGGTATGCCTAGAGGCTTTACTGATGAAAAGAAAGATAATTAGGGTCATTAAGAGCCTCAGAAGTTAGGCAACAGCTTAGTGGGGGAAGTTTGAGAATCTAGATTTGGATGCATAAAGAAACATGCAAGTTGACTTTTTTTGGATGAAGCTAACCTTAGGCACCCTACTTAACTGCCCCTGTATTTCAGGTGAAAGATGGCAGGTCTGTCATTGGGATTAAAAGGTCTTTGGAGTGGTAGTTTCCATCCATCCATGTGATGCTTCTGCAGGTATGTGGAAGCAGAATGGGACATGTGAGCTCAGCATACTCCCCAGCCTAGCTGCCAAATGTAAAATGAGAAACAGAGAACCAATCAATAAAAAATAATAATAAATTACAGGTATGAAAGTGGTACTAATGCTCAAGTCTGTTGGAATGTTAGTGTTGGTTATTAAAACACTACATTAATACACAGACTGTCAGTGGGACCAACCAAATATTTGTGTCAAGAAATAGTGGCACCAGTGACCTTTGCGAGAAACTGTGGGAGATGGATAGAAGGTTGGTTAAAAGAGAAAAGATTATCAAGGCAGATGCAGGCTGGAGAATAAACTAGCTCCCTACGTACATTACCATGGAGTGGGTCTGTGGTTTATTGCTGCTGATAAATTAGTAGGAAGTAAAGAAAATTTGACTTCATGTGGACAAAAAAATTGGTCATAAAACAATTCGGTAAAAGGCTTTTGCCACGTAAATGAAATGGTAGTTACTGAACTACACTTGTAGCTCCAAACACTAGGTACGAGCTGTCTTTCAGCAAGCTGTTGGTGTTCTAAGTGTCACCTTGGTTGAGTCTGAACCTGACTAAAGTCTCTTGGTCAGAGCACCATGAGAAATACCATCTAACGTTTTAGAGCATATTTAAAAATCCGGGCTTATCTCATTTCCTGATATCAAAAAGTACTGCTTATTATAGTAGCCTGCTTCTACTCAAAAGGAAAGGAGAAATTAAATCCAAAGACTGTTAAATATAATCATACATATTACTAACAGTGGCCTAAAATGAGCCTTTAATTGCAAATCTCAATGTGTCTTTCATTAGTCAAGCATTCATTTAACTAGAACTTGAAAGTGGTATATTAAGTTAGCTAAAACTGTTATTTTATATGTATATAAACATCTTTGAGGCTACTGCCTAATCATTGCAGTGGGTATAGCAAGAATCCACATAAAATACCTGCCTGAAATGTCTTCACAATGCAAAACCTAGAGGTATTAGCAATCTGTATCTGCATACTGGTGGCCTGGTTCAGTGGTCAGATTTAGCGAGAGTGTTTACTTGACACTATGCTTTATAACATGTGGAAGTGTGACCAGGGTGTTCATTAGGTTCATAATGAACCTGATAGCTTATGAATTACGACTGATCAGTCTTTTGTTTAAACTCTGCTTAAATCGAAGCTAAGACCTCGGGTCATCTTTACTGGTACTTCTAGCCTCCCTCTGAAATGTAGTGTCTACAGGCATGTCTAACTGGCAGTCACAGAAAGAGCAGAGCTCCAATCTAGCTTTAAACTTACTGATTTGAATAACTTTAGACATTTATCTGTGCTCAGCAGAGGATAATTCTACATTGTGGCTGCAGGGTAGCTGTACACAGCACACAAGGTAGCTGAGGGGTGAATAAGACTCGTGTTTTCATTAACACTGAGAAGTTAAACACAAATTTAGGTGGTTTAACATTGTTTTCTTTTAGACTACACAGTTGATACCACTAATGGTCTTAATCTGATGTTCTTTCTCTTGCCTGTTTTGATTCTAGAAGAACAATAGTAGATCAGACATACTGTAAAATCAATCTGGTCCAAAAGAATTATAAATAGCGGGGAAAGATTCAGTGTACAAAAGAATGCACCAGATAGTCTTAACACTGCATTACACAAAGTTCACTTGTTATGAAGTGAATAGAGAAAAAATGCCACCACCCAGATTTTGTAGCTTTCCACAAAGTTCTAATAAGAACTGTGATATAAGGGACAATAACTTATTATTCGTCATAGTAATTTGTTAAAGTGCTATGAACTTAAGACATTTTGGGCAGGGCACAAAGAATGGAAAATCCTAGTGAGATGAAATAATGATCTTCTTTCATATAGCTTACTGTGTGAACACTTCTATAACAACTCTAGAAGCTTGTTGTAGTGAATTTAACCAGTTGGGGGACTAGTCGTGTGTGATGGGATATGCAGTCATAAAAGAACTGGTAGACGACTAGAAGCATAATCAGCTCTGCAGGTTTCATGCTTCTAGAAAGCAGTTTAAAAAGGAGACCCATTCAGCTGACAGCTGGTAGGGAGGGAGACGGCAGAGCTTGTTGTACTTGTCGTGCAAATGTAAACTTCTTACTACAGACTTCCCACGGGAAGGAGGCCCTAATGTGGAAGGACTGCCTTCTTTGCCTGATTTAACCCAGGCTTTTCCAAATAGCAGTGATCTGAAAATACCTGTTTATCTCAGGCTCTGTAGAGCACTGAGGCAGTAGGAACTGCTGAGAAGTGTTCCCAGAAAAGCAAAAGAAGTCTGGTCCTAAGGGTCCAGGATGCACAATCCACTAATGAATGGAGCTTTACACAGCATTTCTGCATGTTTCTTGGTGAAATTTAATTGCATTAAAGGAGAGCAAATCACCGACTGAATTACATAGCCCACCTATGGTTGAAAACAAGGACTGGATGCAATCTCTGCACAGCTTTCTGCTGTGTGGTGCACGCATATCCTTTGTTTTCAGTTTGAATTTCAGGTATGCCAGAATGACTGGAATAATCATGACCCAGCCAAAGGGCTAGATCACCTGAAGACCTGGTTTCAGGTTTGGCAAATCAGCCCAGAGACAAGGACAATAGTTCTGTAAGCAGCAAGACAAACGAGGACTGATTTCCTCCTAACTTGTACCTACTGACTGATTGACTTGAGCATATTATAGGAAGGCCATAACATTAGTTTATTCTTTTTTTGGACATCAAATAATCTACGTAAGAGTCTGTAATTTTCTCTATCTTTGGGAAAAACCTCTGTGCAGCTTGTGCAATTTTCTATAACTGTCTAAGAAGGATTTGCATTTTTCCCTAGATGGTTGGTCATCTAATATTTTATTCTAGTTTTACATTTCTTCCCAGCCTTTCTCTCAATGAAGGCAATAAAAGCCTCTCTTCTCTGACTAGCTGCCTGTTTTCGTGGTCGGAATTTGCAGCCTTTGAGGCTGCAACTGCATATTAAATCTGGCTGCAACTGATGAATGGTTTTAAAAGGTTTTCTGGGGGAAGGAAGGTGTAGGCAGAGTGTGCTAGCACAAGCCTTGTTTTTCTGGAATTTTAGGCCTCTGCATAGGAAGCCTATTTAAGGTTGACATGTTGTAAAAACAGCCCAGCCTGCAAAACACTCTGACACCTATATTTCTATAATTCTTGGCTATAGGGACACAAAGCCGATCATCACTTCTGACATCTTAATTTTGTTACTTGGTTTGATACCTCTAAAGGGACTTAACTTTGTAGAGCGCAGATGTTCATAACTCAGAAATGGGTCTCTTGAACATGATCTCAAACTGAACAACTAAGTTAACTTTTACATTTCCTAAACTCTCTGGGGGCCCATTTCAAATGTGGCTCAAGTCCAACAAGACAGCAAAGGTCTCCTGGAAGCTGTTCAGTTCTTTCTGAACTCACTGTCTTGAAGAAGGGTTAGATGGAACTGCTTTCTCATGCAAAGTAAACGAAGAAGCTTTGCCAGAAGATCAGTGTGAGATACAAAGGGGGGACAGTGCTCATGTAAATAAGCACATATAAAGTAACTCCCATGCAGCTAGGTTTGCTGTTTCCCCTTTACAGCTATTTTGGCTCCACAGATATGCTAGTTATGCCCGCCTAAGCCTATCTGCTCCAAATCTTGCCTTTGTGCACCTGATGGTTTCAGGCTCCCTTTGTAGTACTTCTCTTGTCCTGCATTCCTTGAAAACTGCAACATTTCTGCTTTTCTCTAGCATTTGGGTGTCTGGAGAAGACTTCAGTCATTCCTTCAAACATGCACACACTTCTGACAAGTCTAAAAGTGTAAGGATTTTGGGATCACTCAAATGTACAAATGACTTGAAAGCAATTCAAAGTTGTTTCTCTCTCCTGCAGTTAAACACAAACAGCAGTTACCTAGACTGAAAACGTACAGTACCCATAAGCTCCACTGTTTAAAAATATGAAGCGCTCAGCATGATGTAATACTGTGCTTGTTTCTGAACTCGGGTGTTGATTTCCATGCCAAAAGTTATAGATGAGTCCTGTAAATGCTAGCATTTGTCCCACCCTTTCTAGCTCTTTAAACTACTAAGCATTACATTTTCCCAAGAGTAAGGGTAGTTGCAATTTACCACAAGCATTTTCTTCCAAAGGCAATTAAATGTTACCAGTTGCTTCACATACCACACAGAATCTTTTCACTGGCAATATAAGGCATTTTAATCCCTGAATCACTCTCCTTTGACAAGTATTTTAAAATCTTTACAGCTCTCTGATTTATTGTATTTCACAGAATTCTTAAACTAAGATATGCATACAAGTAGTAGTATGAAAGCAGCTTTCAAGTGGTATAAGATTTGGCATAACGCCAGAGATGCTTCTGCCAGTGGCAGTACCAGCTGCTATTGTGGTTGACGATGGTACCTGGCAAGAAAATATTTGGGAACACCCTCCCCTCCACCCCTTCTCTAATTATGGATAAGGACTCTGTGGATAGCATTTTGAGATGGTGGTTCCCTTAAACGAAGGGCTTAAAGGCCTTGCTAAAATGTAGTCTTAATTTTACAAGGACAAGTGTTTTTCAAATGCGTTAGGCTTTTGACAGTTTATCACGGTTTATCAACTCCAACATCATGTCTAATAATTCTGTGTGTAAATCCCACTGTCACTTTAAATTCCTCTTGTAAACAGAGAAACCATGGAATTAGATTAGTAACTTCCTGCTCTATGATGTGTCTTGTTAGTACTTTTGGTAATATACTAAGCTACACACTGAGATGTTCCGGTCAATTTCTTTTGCAATAATAAGTTTAAAAATATATATACATTAAATGAAACCAGTGGTGTAGCAAAGTGACTCATAAATATTTGTTACTCATAAATATTTGTTACTCGCCTTTTACAGCCTCATGTAAACATCCATTTACTGTTGTTCCCCCCCCTCCCCCAATTAAAATCACTGTAAAAAGAACAGTATGCCATCTCCTCCTGCCCCGCAACTGTATCTCCGGTTTTCAGAATGCGCTTGAAAAACAAGAACTGCAAAAAGCTACGTCTATTGTTCTGCATATTAAACTGCTCTGAAAACTCAAGCAAGCAAGTAGCTTTTGATCTAATATGAACTGACCAGTACCACTGAACCCAATGAGATCAAATTATTCACAGTAGCTTCTCTAAACATTCAAAATATCACAAATATATATAAGCCTCTTTAGAATTAGCCATACAGTTCACAGTGAGAGCTAAAAAAAGTCTGCTTAGAAACATCCTCTGTGGATGTATATATGCTGCTACTAAATTATGAAAAATATCTTGTAACTGCACAAGTTTTCACAGGTTTCATTAAAATATTTAAAAACCCATAAAATATTAATCTGAAATTCTGCTAAAATAATGCTTTTTTTAAAAACTCAGGTTTGGATAACTGGCTCCTTAAGATAACAACAACTCTAGCAAAAAGTCAGCTTTAACCAAAATTTCCCTTAAAGAATTGCAGGACTTAAACCTGGGAGTCCAGTGCACTACCTTTTGAGTCTTGCATTAACACAAAACTTTATTGACTGGATAGCTCTATTTTAGTTCTGTAACCTGACAGCCCTGAATACTTCTGATTTGATTAAGTGCGTGGACTATTTTTAAATAAACGTTGTAATTAGCTGGAGAGTGCAGTTTTCTGAACAGCTTGAAAAAGTTACTGAAGTGCCGAGGAGCTGCTGCTTTAGCAATGATGTTTTTTGTCATTAGATGAGATAATTAATGTCAGTCAGCCAAAGACTAAATAAATACGCGTGTAGCTGAAAAGTCCCTGTAAGCACAAGAACTGAATCCGTATATATTTCTGCTGGTCTGAACCTGCCTGTTCCAGACTGGTCATACCATTTCAGGAGCAAGACCAGCCAACAGGATAACCAGGCTTTCAGGCGCAGTTTGTGCTGTCGCAATCCTGAAGAGATATTATCAAGAACCTGCAACCTTGTTTGTGCTCGCTCTACCAGCATCAACAAGGGAGTAACACACTCTCTGATGTTACCTGCAAATTTTGAGAGGGAAAACTGATATTTGCTACTCTAATTCACCAGCAGAGCAACCCGTTCTCTCTTTCTTGGTGTATTGCTGCTATATCTCTTTCAGCTTTAATTTTACTTTCAAAAATACTTGTCCTGTGAACTGTAAATCTAAGCATACATATGAGATACAGTCTGCAATGTCTTGATATTTGAAATGCTTTTATGATGCAGATTAGCAAGTTCTCAAGAAATTAAAATTTACTTTACCTACCAAATCTGGTTTCAATTTGCAGGTCAAAGGGAGGGAGTAAAGTATGGAGTACAGGGTTGTTACCACAGAGGAGGTCCAAGATTGTCTAACCTCACGGCTTCTGGGAATGCGATCAAGGGTGAACTGGAAGAGAGCATGATAAGCTGAATTGTTATTTTTCTAAGAATGTTGTTGTTCTTTCTGTAGTTATTGGATCTGTCTGTGCCAAGTTTTTTAAATTTTTTTTTAAAATCTAGTTTTGAAATGTTTAGGTATGAAACCTTTTCTTAGATGCCTTATTCAGTGTCATGCTTAGCGCTCCTGGCAATAAAGTACAACGAAATACTAGAACTACATATCTATTTTTTAATCTCTTCTAATGTTTCTTTAAAACATTTCCAAGTTAATAAACAATTCAGCTAGAGCCGCTTCACTCGCAGTATGTTAACGAAGTGCCCCACCTCGTGGTCATCGAGACACAAGTCTAGGTCTGATCAGATACAAACCAAGCACGGGAACTCTTCTGTCTCTTGCCTGTTTAAATTCCTCGTGGATTTACGCTGCAGAATATGTAACAACTTTTCTCAGTTAGTGTCCGGTGCGTACTATTAAAAATGTAACAGTAAATATCACTATCCTTTAAATGAGTACTCAATGAGTATTCAAAAGATATGCAAGATGCATATTCAAAATGCAAAATATTTGCATAAAGAAACAGGAAAGAACACCTTATCATTAAATAAAAAAAGTTTAAGAAATAATTTTCTTTGTTCTTCCTCTAGGAAAAAAGTAGAGATTATTCACTGTGTGTAAAAGGTACGAAATTAATAAAACTCGGATGTTTTCTGCTTGTCTCAGAATACTGTAAGCAGTTCACAGTAGGAAGGCTTCCTGCACTCTTCACAGATGGCTTTTACCTTGACGTAAAGGAACTACGCCTAAGAACTATTGCTACATCAGAAGCCAGTCCTGATGCCAATGAAATTTTTGACTGTTTAAATGGAAGACAAATATAATGGCTGCAGTGCACTGTTCATTGGCGTTGACACCGTTTAGAACTGGACAATGGTCACTATGTCGTTTCATACGGGACACCAGATCATTCCTACTCTGGCAGAACATATTGGGAGTGAGAGACTCTAAATATCATCATAAATACTGAAAATTGCCCAGTTACTTCAAATACACCATTGCTAATTGTCACAGCTTAGCCCTGGCGATTTATGACCAGGAAAGGTTATGTTGCCAATAGCTGTACACTACATACAAACTACAAATCAGTCTCGAATAGCAGTAACTGTTTGGGGTTTTTTTTAATGTATAAGGTAGAAAGAATAAAAAAAACCACCCCACTTATAAATGCAGAATATGAAGTTAATTTTCTTGACTGAAATGATCCTGTTTCATTGTGATAAGATTCTTTAATTGTGGTGATGCTAGCAGGCATTAACAGATATTACGAACTGGTTGTTTTATGTTTTATTTACAGGTGTTGAAACTCCGATTGCGTTAGTCTGACAACAGAATATGGAAAAATAAACATGCACCCTGCTCCCCATTCAACAGGATTCTGGTTATCACCACGTCTCTATTTCTTAAAGCTTTGGAAGAGATCAGGTGATAACAAGAAATGCCGTAAGTGGAGTTTAGACCCTTGCATAGTATTCGGTCCTGCAAGAAACATGTGTAAGGCAGTTTTAGGCAGATCTGGTTTCAGTGGAATCATTCAGGATGCTCCCTTCACTGTAAGAATGGTGTTAAACAATATTTGCCAAAAAAATGTATGTGATTTTTCTCCATCATAAAAACCTGATTTCAGCAAAACTTGGCAGGGACCCCAAACAGTATCAAAGTAGAAATTTACTTGTAGAATTCAAGTAAAGATCAAATGGATTTTATCTATACTCTTCAAAAAACATGCTTGAAGCTTTGCACATCAATGTCTATGTCATATGTTAGGACTTCAGCCCACATGTCAATCAACACTTAAATATTAAGATGAGAAACAAAACCAGATTTTTGTTGGTTTGTTTAAAAGCCACTGCCAGATGCTTCTCCAATCCCAGCCTCTCATCCGATGGAGTACCGTTAGTATTCCAGATAAAGGTACCTCCTGCGCCTTTTGCTGGAAAACTGCCTAGTATGTCTGATACTAGAAACAGGCAAATTGCTCCCCTATCTTCTATGGTGTGATATTGTTGCATTTATTTTTCCTTACATCTTTCGTGAAGTCAGAAACCTTTTTGTTATTTGAAGACAAATGTTCCAAACTGGCAACTCTGTAATAGTTGACTGGGTATTGCAATTTCAAAACCAGTGATGTAGTCCTTTACCTAGTTAATACTGTTGTTTTGCAAGCATGCAAGGAAAAGTAAGTGGAAAATTGCCGCTGCTGTGAATTATTATAATATGCTCAACTGAATATACTGCAATGCTTGCAAAGAAACTGGGTTTACATTGTTCTTTTTCCTGCTGAGGAACAAGATTTCTTAGCATATCATCTCTCACAAAACGTAAAATGAAAAAGAACATGCTGTCAGATGAGCATTATGTAAAGGTTAGTTAATCTGGTTGCTCATCTCGGACATGACAAATGGGGGTATAAGATCTAGTGAAGAATTCATGTTCTTCAGTCAACAAATCTAAGCTGTCTTTCTGCTGCTAGAGCAGGTAGGCAGGAGCTGAAGCAGGTTCTCTGTGCTGAAAGCAGAAGGTTCCCTGAGTAACAGCTCTGGGGGCATCCATGTAGAATAGTTGTGGTTACAGGCTGGAGTAACAGAGAACAAAGAGGCAACTGACAGCAGGACCAAAGACTTTTCATAGGAGGCATTCTGGATTTTTTTTTTTTCAAGAGACTTAGTGGGTAGAGGTGCAGCATTTTGCTTCTTGTAAGCAAGATGCTCATTCTGGTTTCCCTTCCTTCTCCCTGAATACTGTAGCTTTTAGAACTGGGCTAGACCACAGATGAAAAAGAGAAATTAATTATATTTGTGGGTTTTTACATCAGAATTTGTTAAATGTGTACACTGATTTTCTCTTAGGTCATTATTGTAAACTGCCTTCTGTCCAGTCCTTAGTTCTGGAAAAATTTACTTCCTTGACAAGGCGAGGAAAGGAATGACCATGGATTGAAACATTCAGACTTTTCCCTTTCGTTTATTCAAACCTGCAAGAAGCTACTAACACATGATTTTTAAATGCTTGATGATCTCCAGCATCCCCAGTGCCAAAACACATACTACGTGAAAGCACGCTCTGAAAGTTAGCAAATATATGTTATAGGCATGTGACCTTTACTTTCCAAAATTTAGCTTCCATTTTCACTCTAAATATTTTTGCTCAGTGGAAAAAAAATGGCCAAAGGAAAATGAGCATCTGTTATCCAGACAGCAAACTCAGATGCAGCCAAAAATGTTCCTCTGGCTTTCGATGTTGAAGGAAAATATAACTACATGATCTCTTAGCAGTGGGAGAGGGTATGAAAGGGAAGCTGCTCAGCAAAACTAAGTGAACTAGTGGAAAACTGCATAATCCTTTAATACTCAAAATACATATTTTTAAGAAAATTAATAATTTAAGGTTGGACATTTTTCAGATAAGTGAGTATGACTGTGTGGATGACTAATTACCAAACAAGATTTCTCTGAACAGGAAATACCTCTGGTGACTTTACTAAACTTTCATCCTTGGTGCACAATGAGAGAAGAGACTGCCACGCTCAATTTTAAACTAAGTCATCCCCACTTGATTCAGCAGCTTGTGGTAGGCAAGGAACCTTTGTCTCCCAAGGTGGAAGTGGGGTAAGCAAACTTAAAAATGTCATTCCTAAGTGAGCCTGTTGCTCACCTTAGCAGCAGTTGCTTGACATTAAAAGGGTTTATTCTGAACATCATTGGTAGCGAGTCCTACAATCTTTTGTGCCAGTAGTGCTGCTGAAGACAACAGAAATATCAGAAGTGCACCATATGAATTCAATACCACCTAAATATTACTTTACTGTGTGTTGTACTACTTGCTTAAAAGGACTAAGATTTTTGTAGTCAGAACATTAATTTCCATTGTACTTTTCGCAATTTCTAAATAAAAATATAATCTTTCTACTGATTTCACTGGACATCAGTTAACACTTTAAGTCACCAGAGTCATGCTGCTGTCTGTTTGCTAGCTCAAAGCAAGCAAACATCTGATAAAAAGATAAACAAGATATTGTCATGATTTTTTAAATGATTTTTAGGAGTTCAGCATTTGTGCAGGTCATCAACCAGAAAACTACCTGATATTAAGAGGTATTGCATACTTTTTTAACATGTGTAACTAATGCTTTATTTTAAAAACCAACGAAAACACAGTCTAGAAACACACAAAAATAATACAATTTCAGCTAAGGTTTTCTCAGATAAAACATTTTAAAATATTATTTCTTTCCAAAAAATACATTATGTCACTGAGGGAAATGCCAAACTAAAAAATAAAAGAAAAAAAAAACCCACCATTTTTCTGCCCCAGTATTTTTATAGCTACAAATAACACTTCGATGGCTAGCTCGTTTACAAAATGAAAAAAGATTTATTTTCAGCATGCCCTTCTTGAGCAAGAGATACCGTTCTCTGTGCAATATCTTTCAGTACAATTATGTTCCCTCATTGCTTTAAATAGACTAATGTGTTAACAGGAAGTAAAGACCATTTTAAGAGAAAGTAAGGAAGGTGGTAGTGAAAATTGGTAGCAAGAATGGCATTTGCTATTTTTAGGTATGTTTATTTTGCATTTTCAGTGTCTCTCTAGCACAGCATTAATCAATAGTGTTTATTTAGTTCACTTTCAGAAATGTAAAAACCAGTATGTACAGAATGGCACCTTTAGCTGAACTTGAGTGCAAGTGATTATCAATACCTAGAAAATCAAAAGCACCTGCTGATTTTAAAAATATCCTTTTAAAGAATCACTTCCAAATTGCCTTGAATTAGAATGTCATATCAAGATCATTTTATCTTACAAGAGCATATTTAACAAGTTACCTGGGAATTGGAGAATGTTTCAGCCCTTTTTTGTTCAAAAGCACGTATTTTAGCTTCACTCATCTTATCTGACTCTGCAAAAATATAATGTCTAGGAGAGTATGACTCTGACAAACAGCTAAGTAATCTCAGCATTTCTGTTGTGTGCCCACCTGTAAAAACAAAATAAACTGCAGTTAGTACATGAAAAATTTTGTAACTTTCAATTTCCTCAGCTGAATCAGTTACTTCTCCTTTTAAAACTTATTAGTACTACTATTATCAGTGACACTCTTCTGAGAGTAGAGGATTCAATTAAAGGATGGTTGAGACTCTTTAAGTAACGTGAAGACAATTCAGCTCCCACTGAAACCATATTGATGGAAGTTTTTCAGTTAAATGGGATCGAACCAGGATCGCACATAACACTTGTGTTTAATGTCCTGTACACGATGGAAAAACAACTGGAAAAGAATCATAGAATAGTTTAGGTTGGAAGGGACCTTTAAAGGTAACCTAGTCCAAACACCCTGCAATGAGCAGGTACGTCTTCAACTAGATCAGGTTGCTCAGAGCCCCGTCCAGCCTGACCTTGAATGTTTCCAGGGATGGGGCAACTACCACCTCTTTAGGCAACCTGTTCCACTGTTTCACCACCCTTGTTGTAAAAAATTTCTTCCTTATGTCTAGTCTAAATCTACCCTCTTTTACTTTAAACCCATTACCCCTTGTCCTATCGCAGCAGGCCCTGCTAAAAAGTTTGTCCCCATCTTTCTTATAAGCCCCCTTTCAGATACTGGAAGGCTGCTGTAAGGTCTCCCTGGAGCCACCTTTTCCCCAGGCTGAACAACCCCAACTCTCTCAGTCTGTCCTCATAGGAGAGGTGCTCCATTCTTCTGATCATTTTTATGGCCCTCCTCTGGACCTGCTCCAACAAGTCCATGTGTTTTGGGTGCTGAGGGCTCCAGAACTGGATGCAGGACTCCAGGTGGGGTCTCACCAGAGTGGAGTATAGGGGCAGAATCACCTCCCTTGACCTGCTGGCCACGCTTCTTTTGATGCAGCCCAGGATATGGTTGGCTTTCTGGGCTGCAAGCGCACATTGTCGGCTCATGTCCAGCTTTTCACCCACCAGTACCCCCCAGTCCTTCTTGGCTGCTCTCAATCCCTTCATCCCCCAGCTTGTATTCATACCAGGGGTTGCCCCGACCCCGCTGCAGGACCTTGCACTTGGCCTTGTTGAAGCTCATGAGGGTCACTTCTCAAGTTCGTCCAGGTCCCTCTGGATGGCATCCCATCCCTCAGTTGTGTCACCTGCACCACTCAGCTTGGTGTCGTCAGCCACCTTGCTAAGGGTGAACTTGATCCCACTGTCTATGTCATTGATGAAGATATGGAACAGTACTGGTCCCAATACAGACCCCTGAGGGACACCACTTGTCACTGATCTCCATCTGGATCTTGAGCTGTTGACCGCTAACCTCTGGATGCAACCATCCAATCAATTACCCATCCACTGAACAGTCCACCCATCAGATCCCTACCTCTCCAATTTTGAGAGATGGATGTTGTGGGGGACCGTGTCAAAGGTGTTACAGAAGTCCAGACAGATGACATCCATAGCTCTTCCCTTGTCCACTGATGTAGTTATACTGTAGTCCATACTCAAAGGCCATACCATGGTGCAACGGTCAAAAATGAAGCTGGACAGGATCCGGCTCAGAGCTGTGCCATGGAAGCAGCTCTCCCACTTGACCCTACCAAGTGTTCAGTCCTATGACCTGCAAGAGCAGGGGCTGCACTATCCCAGCACATAATAGTGAAATCAAGCAGGCAGCAACTTCACTCTGCAGCTGTGCCAGTGTAAAAGCTGAGTGCTGACAGAAGAAACAGTCCAGCTCCAGCCAAGTGCTTTAACCACTGCCCTTGAACGGGTGTTGACAACCTTCTAACTGCAAGGTCACTTTGTTCAGGTAGCTGAATTGGCACTAAACTGGAGAGAAGGGGAGGGTGTACTTATTGTGGTTTCTGGGAGCGGGGTTAATTTTTTTTTGTCAGTTGATTTTCCTGAACCGGAGTTACAGGAATACCTGTAACAGTGGAAGAGGAGAGAGGGAAGATTGTGTGCATAGGTAAAGTGGAGCCAGCTCACCTTGTATCTGTTGGACTGGATCGGTTTAACATCAAACTGCACCCGTAAGTATGTGCACAAGTATTTACTGGCTGTGTTACTTTTCACTCTGCTGGAAGCTGCAGACCGAAACAGTAAACCAAATGTATTCCCACTGCCTCCTGCTGCCCAGTGTCATTGGCCTCCTAAGAGACCTCTGCTATACAAGTCAAGCACTTTTAGCTGGCAAACAACCGACAAGCAGCGAGGGCTATGCTGCTGCATGAGATACGACAGTTTGCCACCCTTCTACAGAATTTCAGCTAGTATTTTTCAAACATCTTTGGAAGGACTGTCTCATGAGCAATAGTTTGTTGAAGCTTTCACAAATTTTAATCCAATCATCTGAATATTCACAGAAGAGCAGGAGATTCCTACTTCAAAAAAGTCTTGAAGAATAGGCTTGGACATTATAGCAATCTTAACTGACATGAATTATTTCACCTGGTAAGCTTATGTATAGTGATTGTATTTTTTTAATATGTACAAACTAGATTACAAAGGATCGAAGGAAAACAAGGGCATTTCCAGCCCTGGTGGAAGTAAAGATTACCTGAAAAATTATAAATTGCCAGTAAAACTCAGATTGCAGAAAGATCCTGGGATTATTACTCAATTAGTCAGTGCGCAAAAACCACGGGGATATTGACGTGATGAAATCAAAGCTTGTCTGGATTTGTCAACTGCAAATTTTCAAGGTAGTCTGATTTTTTTGAGCAAATTAATTGCCCTGCAACCTCGGGGAGGTAAGAAGTAGCGGATGGGTGTGTGTCCCCTTAGTGTGGGGTGGCACACTTGGACAACAGTACTGCCGCTGACAGACCCATGAGAGACTCTTGTAAGTAAACCATAAAAACGTGGTTTGGGTAAAATTATAACAAAATGTCACTTATGTAAGGGGTGTACCGCTCTTTGGAAAGCCTTGCCCCGAATCGCCATCAATAATTTCCTGTCAGAAGACCAAGCAGCTGCACAGATCAGTCCAGCATCAGTTTTAGCCAACGTATTCGTTAACCACTTTGGTTGAAACGCCTGTACCATGTGAAGGAAAGGTTCAGAAACCAAAGCGTCAGACATAGATACGGATGAAATGCCCCAAATAAAGATGAAGCTTAGCGATTACTCAAATCAAGAACGCAAAACCCCATAGACAGGCGGCGGCCTCGAGGGCGCCCGTCCCGGGCCGGGCCGGCTCCGAGAACAGCCGTGGGCGTACCCCGGCAGCGGGCCTCCCCTCAGCCCGCTACTCCCGCGACTCCAACTCCCGGCCTGCACCAGGGCACACGGGCGAACGCCCCGGTGGCCCGCGCTCCGCGCTGCATACCGGGAGCCGTAGTTCCTGGAAGGCGCCGCCGGCGCTCTGCGGCGCCACCCGCTCCCGCAGGCGCCAACCCCTACTCACCGGAGCCGGCCACGACCAGGAGCCTGAGGGGAGGCGTCCGCCGGCCGCGGCGCCTCCTCGCCAGGAGCGCCAAGGGGGCGAGCAGTAAGGGGAGGAGGAGGAGGAAGGCGACAGGCAGCAGGGTCTCCATGGCGCGGCCTGAGCCGTCCCGCCGCCCCGCGCGGAAGCGGGCGGTAGCACCTCCCGGCGTACGGCAGCCGGCGTGGCTCAGACCTCCCCGCGTCGTTACCCGCCGCAGCAGGGCTGTGGTGGCGCCGGGAGAGCGGGCCAGGCCAGCGGTGTGAGCCTGAGCGGCGGGCGCTGAGGGGCCGGCGGTGGCTGGGCCGTGCCGGGGCACCGGCGCTGGGCTGAGCGGAGCGGGCCGGGCTGGGGGGGAGGCTGTCGCCTGTCCTGGGCGCGGGCGGGCGCAGGCCGCCGCCTGAGCGAGGCCGCGCCGTTGCCCTCGGGCGTGTGATGCGTGTTCGTGGTAATAAAGTGTGAGGCGCTTCCGAAATGTAACAAGGCTGCGTCTGTACTCCTGTTCGTGTTTGATGAGAGCTGTCGTTTGTGCATGAGAACAGCAGAAACCGGCCTTCGCCGCTTCAGCTGCTCGTCAGCCGAGTCCCTGGAGCTCCGAAATACTCCCCTGTGGCAGCGAGGGTAACTGAGTGCCGATGCCTTCGTAGTACCGCACCCTGAGGCAGTCCTCCGTGCCCCCAGTCTGCCCTTTCAGCGTGGGGTGCGGTCAGCTGAAAGGAGGTCTAACTGCTCTAATTAATTTGTAAATTGAGAACTACATGCTGAAGAAGTAGTCATGTGCCTCCGCTGACACGTACAGATTCCTGCAGGAATTTGCAAGCATGCGCAGGCATAATCTTTATCCAGGTATGTATGCTTACAGGCAACTGTAATTTTACATAGCCTACAATAATGCATAAACCGAAGAATATTAATATTTCACTGCCTCTCATGAGTCTTGTTTTCATTCGTTTTCATACTTTAGCTTTTTATTTCAGTAAGAAGTGTGGAGCAACAGATCAGCACTCTTTTCATCTCTGTCAGCATCCGGTCTTTGTTGGGGAGATTGTGATGATTCAGCCATTGGACTACTCTCAGATGAGATGTGTGTTTGCTAGAAAGAGTAAGATATTACATTTTATGATTAGGAAAGAGTAGAGTGTTCATCATTGCCCTTAAATTATCTGCCGGGGAGAAAGGCCCTCCTCTTGGCTTAGGAATCAGGATCAATGAACTCTAGAACTTTTTGGAGTGGTTTGACACCGTTGCTTTATGGGGTGACCTGTCAAGCGTATGAAGTACGACAGCTGTGCACTTGTACCTCAAGTGCACAAACACAATAGATCAAACACATTGCAATTCTGCATCTGCCTGCCGTGGTTTCTCTGGCTGTTTTTTTTCCTCTTGTTAATTCTGAACAAGTTGGACTTGTTGTATCCCTACCAGCCTTGGAAGCTGAATGTTTCTGATTTTTAACAAAAACTTCTGCCAGTCATGGATGCCAGTGGTTATTGAATAATTTACAAGTAAAAGATACATTTTCTATCCACCCTTTGCTATCTTAGGATCTGAAGTAAAGTGAATCTTTCTGATTTGTCTCTCAGTTATACAGGTTGTGTTTTTCTTTGCATCAGTCCAACATACAATTTTGCAGTTGTTTTAAGCCGGGACTATTAAAAACAGTGTTACCATGGTAAGGTCTTCCACCCAAATGAGTAACCTCGCAAAAAATATCTCGCTGCTTAATCATTGTTGACATTTGGAAACAATAAGGTTTTAATTAATAGTTCTGTTGATGATGCATGAATTTCAAAAATTTATTTTGCTTTCCACCTAATTAGCTACATAAAACTAATAATTAGGGACAATAGAGATGCAAGTCTCTAAATTACAGAAGAGAAGAAGAAAGCACCACAGTCCTTTTTCAGAAAATAAGCTACTATGTTAAAACAAGATAGTAAGTTCTACAGGCAATTTAAACACTAATTTTGTCTGTGGTGATCTTTCCCCTCTTGTTCATTCTTTAGTGAAAATAATGTCATTGATGTGGAATGTATCCCAGGTTGCCACAGGGGATGTAGCTAGCAATTGTTTTATTTAAGGATTTTTTTTTTCCAAGGCTTTCTTATACCTTTCCTTAGCTCTTATTTTTCCTACCATAAGAAGTGTTAAAGAACTGCTTTTTATTAGGCATTTTATTCAGAGAAACAATCCTGGAATCTCAGCAGCAGAGTGTGATACAAAAACCTTCAACTTACTTTCTCCTTTTCATGTTATTTCTTCTGTATGTACGTACTTCTCCTTCTTATATAGAATTCTTCTGTAAGGCTATTTGGTGAAATTCATGAGAAACTGACCTAGAACCAGTAAAGTTGCGTGCTTTTTTGCTAGGCAGGTCATTTAAAGTCAAGAGGAAAAAAGAGTGATACATACAGGGAAATACCTATTCTTTTAGCTAGAAAACTGAGGATCTGACAGTTCCTTGGAAGCAAAACAAAGATCCACACTTTCAAAGATTCTAAAAAGCTAACCAGTGAGTTTGCCTCACAAGCTCCTAGAACAAGTGCTGGAAGGCTTGAGGGAAGAGTTGGAGTTTGGTGAAACTGTTAAAATAACTATTTAAAGATTGAAGCAACAGTCTGCAACCTAGTTGCCATCAAGTTTTGCAGATTCTTTTTTTTTCCATTGTGAAAATTGAGTACAGCCCAAGAAGATCCCATTTGTAATGTAACACTGCTAATGATGTCTTTTCTCAGTCGGACATTTGTGTTTTTTCATCATGGCAACTCCCTGCTCACTTGATACAGACAATGTTTTGCACCAGGGAGACTTCAGTCCAAGAACTGGCAGAGTCATGGAGCAAGCAAGTTGCTCTCTGCTCATTCAGCTGTGCTGCATGCTTGGTGATTGATTCCCATCTGTGAAGTGCCTTGAGAATACTTGTTCTGAGCATCATGTGAAAGTTAATATGAAAAAGCAGTAACTCTCCCAAAGTTTAGCACATCATGGTCACATTACCTAAATAATGTGAAGCAAGTGAAATTGGCAATGGCTAGTGCTGGATACTGTTCCCCAGTTTGTAAAATTAGTAATACTGCAAGTGAATGTGTAATCCGTTTGTTGGGGAGGAAGCAGGCACTTGCCATGAAAAGTCATTTGACAGAAAGTGATGGAAGTGCAGTAGTTACAAGGGCTGTCTCTGGTGGTACCTCTGCTACTGATGCAGGAAGTTAGCTTTGAACTTCTTTACTGAAGGAGAAATAAACCACACTCATTATAAATAATCGATCGCTGTTGTCCAAAAGAAAACTGTGAAACTCTTGTATAGGAAAAAATAGGTTTTTGTAAAATGGTATAGTGTTTTCTCCACTTACTGCTTGTGAGACAATGTTCTGAAGAAAAAACTGCTGCTATCCTTTTTATACATGAATATTCGCTGCGAAAGCTTACTAGTACATCTGGTGCGTGTCTCCTTTGAAAGTTACACTGGTGAATACTAAATTGAATCAAGGGAAGCTCACTCTCTTTGTAGTTTCAGTTTCTTTCATCTCCAATAGGAAAGGCTGCAGTTGGAATATAAACAGACGTATTTTTTTCCCTGAAATGAAATGTAGGCAGCTTTGGCTATCTGATGGTCATTCACTTTCTGTCATTCCACTTTTAAGTGATCTAACTTTAACTGTTAGAGAGTCTTTCCATGGAGCTGCAATACACCTTATATTCATGACTTCTTAACTGGCATTTTGAACAATTTTTTTTTTCCTTCTAATTATTAATTCTAAAAGTAGGCCTATGAACAAGAGTGATTATACTGTTGTTTTCTTAAATGAGGTCATTTGCCTTGTATTGGCTTAGAGCGCGGCTCCATGAACAGTTGCATCAGCACAACTGAGGGGTAAACTAGCAAAACGGTAGGAGGAGTTGGGTGAGGAAAAGGGCAGGAACCTCTTAGTCAGGCTTTGCTACTGGAAAAATTGTAATGTGGAACCATTTATCATGTTAAACCTTGGTCATGTATCTAATGTATCTAAATATTCTTCTTAGTTTCTGCATACTTTCATAAGAGAAGTGATTTGAAAAACAAGACGTGCTGTAGAAGTAAACCTGATTTTCTGCAGAGAGGAAATATTTGTTTTTATGTTCTTCCAGCGTTTTTAGAAACATAAAGAGCAGTGATACTACGTTTGATTAGAGAAAACCTGAAGAATTGAGACTGGGTTTCTAATGATTCTTCTTTAATAGCAGAAATGCAAGCTGCAGCTGGAAGGGTCTAAAACAGTAACAACATCGTAAGTGTTGTAAAAAGTTCTGCTGTTGGGAAGGAAAGGGAGTTTTAATTAAATCAGTGGACTAGACCATTGGGGATCAACTGGGGACAAGATGCAGCAGACAGCTGATAAATATATAAGCTACTGGCTGATCTCACTTGATGGCAGAATTAGGATGTTATCAGAGGTAGTCTGTGGCAAAATTTGTCCCTTTTAGCAGCAGTTACTTTCAATTACTTTGGGCTAAGTACAGGTTTACTTTCTTGTGAGTCATTACAGTTACAGGAATGTAATCTTAGAAGTCCTGATTTGTATCTGTAATCAATAACATCTGTAATATTTATGCTAACATTACAGTTAGTGCTGTGCTTCCTGGTATAAAGGCGCTTCTCATGTATATTTAAGATGACTCTCATTTGTTCAGATACAAAGATACGGCATTTACAAACACTTAAACACTGCTTGTCCTAAATAGTCCAAAAGCTGGAACCAAATCCCCCAAATAATGAGATTCATTCTCTATGAAAATTGAATTGTTTCTCCTATTCACATTTGCCATTTGTTACACTTTAGTTTCCAGTGGCGTGTTGTGGTGTGTAACTCTGCCATCAGTGACAGGCAACACAGTGGTTGTGAGTTTACACCAGCTCAAAAAATAAGGTATCTTTCCCTCCCACTATTTAAAGATTTCAGTCTTTCCAGCTGCGGTAAGTTCTCTGTGTATAGTCTTTGGAAGCAGGGGAGGAGGGAGGAGGCTGTTTTTAGAAACGGGTCTAAATACCATGTACAAATTTAGAATCAAAGTACCAATTTGTACAGAAAAATGTTTTTATCTAACAGGCATGAGCCACCCTGCTAGCAGATGTTTCTTTAACCTACTACATCTGACAGCGTGGCTAGAGAGCTGGTGCCTGTAGCTTTGATGACACATGGTTTGGTAACCGTTTGGGTGCATTCTAAGCCTGATTTTATGAAGGAAGAACATTTGTAGTAGACAGCACCAAAATTACACATTGCAACTTGCTCTAATTACTGGGTAGCATGTTCAGGGAGTGGTCACTGTAACATAATATAAACTAATGTTCTATCTATTAAAAAGCCAGGAGAAAGCGACTACTGTTTCACATCTTAAAAGTACTGAGCGTCCTGGAGGTCACTAGGTGCCTCTGGCCACTCAGCCTGTAAAAATAAGTCCTTTTTTAAAAATACTTCTAAAAATAGATTTGGAGTCTGATACTACCTTCCTGGAAATATATCTTCAAATCTGTTTATAATGTAAAATGGAATTTTCACAGTACTTGGGGGTTAGGGTGTTGGGTTCTCTACATATTCACTGCTGCTTTTTGACTGGGGTTTTCCTGAGCTTTCCATGGATCTGTAAGGAGGATGAGGAGAAGTGCACATTTGTTTAGCCTTTCCTGGATTCCTGCTGTCAGAAAACTGGCCATTGCTTGTGCAGGGAGATAGCCTGGTCTCATTGTATCAGTGCATACCTCTTCCTCTCTCAGACTGAAAATCAGGTAGTTGGGGGGTTGCTGCTGCCATCACAGGTCGCCTAGATTTCGGTCCCCAGCCCTCCGCATTCTTGAGAAGGCAGCCTCTCGCCCTTCTGCGCTCTCTCCATCCTCTCATTATGAGCATACAAAACGTGTCAGAACTGATATCCTCCACTGTAAAGACCGGTTCCCAAGTTGAAAGTGAAGATGGTTTTCTGAGCTGTTTAGGTTTCTAAAGGTCTAGCATTGAATCAATAACATGCTGGAGTTGGAAAGAACTGGTTATATTAAAAGAGGAGAGATTATGCGTTCTGGTTTTGCTCTACACTGTCTTTCATTTTCTTCCTGTTTTCCTTGTGTCTTTTCTTTATGCAGTTGTATTTAAAAATATGTCATTTATTGACCGTTGTTTTGGGGATGCTGCCAGGTATGGCTGTAGGTTTGGGGATTTGTCCAAATCCCGTTAAAGTCAATTGAATGTAATGACTCCACTAGCTCTCAATGGAGATAAATGGAATTCTTTGTAGAGTTTGCAAGGGCTGGCCAAGTTGTCTCAGCATTTTAATTTCTGTATGTTTGTGTATAATTCTTGCAAGACAAAATATTAAAATTTTGAAATTTGAAATGTGTTCTGTTGCTTCTGTCCATTTAATTAAACATATGTCAGATGTCAAACACAGCAAACTGTGTTAACAGAAAGCTGTCACAGTTAAAAGTCCAGCTATAGCCAGTATAGCTCACCTTCTGCACTACATTTTAACAGTTTCTAAGTATACGATAACATAAAATTTGAAAACATATACCCCTCACATTTTTTTTCCATCAACCACAGGTGATGTGTAACACTGTTCTCTCTGTGCTTGACAGTACAAGAAGAGAATGTCCTTGCCTATATTACAGATTAAATTAATGTTAGGAAATTATACACCATTTGCATTAGTTATTGTGAATTTAATGCATTGTTAAGGTGTCAAGAGAGTTGGTCGATTCCTGTTGTTGTGAATTAAACAGTGATAATGAGACCATTGCTTAGAGTTAAGTTATGGTATTAATTATTTTGCTGACTGATGATTAATATATTACTGAAAAGAAAAAAATGTTATGCATGCGGAAACACGAGTTTTTGTGGCAGCTTCTGATTTACTAACGCTGACCAAAGACAAATAAACAATAGAAATAATTTGCAAATAGGGATCTTACAAGTGATTTTATATTTTTTTTAGAATACTTTGAAGAGAAACTAACTTGCTTTAGGTTGTACCTTTGAGGACTGGTACAGTTGTAAATACAAGCAGTTCTTAAGTAGATAATAGTCAAGCCAAGAGCTTGTGTAAGTCTTGATTATTTTTTTTTTTTTAATATATCTAATTGAGAAATTCTTTGTAAGGTAAACTGTAATCACACACAAATAAAAAAAGGTTTGTTCAAAGTGAAATTTGCGTTACTGCCCTGGACTTGTTACCTTCTCCCTTTTTTGTTTATTTTTGTAGTTAAGAATCAGATCACAAGAAGCCTTGATTCCTGTAACTTCCACGGTGGTGATGGCGGGGGATGAAGTGCTGTGTTCTCGTCCAGATTATCTTTTTTATGGTTACAACAGGCAGGAGTTCTTTGGGACAGGCACTATGAAAAAGTCAGATGAAAAGACTGTCCTAGTTTTGAGGAGATTTATTGAAAAACATATTTTTTTAAAGAAAGATTAATTACATAAGGTGCAGAGCATTACCTGCTCCAGCACCTGGCTTCATGTCTTTTTCCCTAGGATAACTTGACGTATAAGAGTTTGTTCGGTGCCCAGATGGCCTGTATAAAAAAGCATCAAATTTGCTGAATTCTGAACATCATGGACTTGCTGCATGGCATGTCTGGCACATCCAGTGAGTTAGAGATGCCCAGTCTAACACTTGGTGCATATGCATGGAGTACAGGATGTCCAGAACACATCTGACTTGTGCACTGCAGAACATGGCATTGGACTAGAACATCTTGGTCTGCGTATGTGCAGGTACTGTTGCCCAAGGTAGCTTGAATCAGAAAGTTCCTGCTTTCAGTGGGAAGATTCCTGTTTCCACTGGGGCATAATTTCCACATAGAAAAAGAGGACATCACCAGAGGAACTCCAGATGTGTAATACCCGTTATTCAGCAAATCAAATGAACGGGTACTGAAATGTTGGCTCTTTAAGCAGTCCCAGTAGAATTATTACAGCAAAATGTATGTGTACAACAAAATAAGAGTAAATGTATAACACTGGGAAAAAAGCTAACAAACCAAGATGATGTAATTAGTATATATTACAATGCAATTTTCCTGCAACTTATTAAATTACACAATATGTTTAGTACGATTCACAAAAAGACTTTTCAAAGCTGTTTATAATGTTTGGATGATACGTTTTTATGGTGAAACTCTTCCACCTTAGCATTTTTTCATATTTGTCACATATACAATTAGGATTACTTTTGTATTTCTCTTTGTTTTTAATTATCCTTGGGTTTTATATTAATTTTTTTCTAATATTTATAGATACTTGAATGCATCAGTCAGAGTGAGCATTGCTCATCAGCGAAAATGCATATGGCATTGAATTGTGTTACGGGAAGTGGAAACCTAAAAAAATTCCTCGCTTATCTGAAAGACAAGCTTTAGTTCTGTGTGTTAGCACTGATGTATTTAAATGTACAGTTTCTTCTCTTTTTATATCTTTCTTACCAGGACTGCTGTCTTAGATCTTAGGTTTGGAAGTTACAGTACAGAGCATGATCCTCTTCAGATGACTAGAATCACACAGAGGCACAGAAATCTGCCTGTATGAAATAACATGCAGATCAAGGCTTTAGAAAAGGGGGAAATCAGTAGGCCTGCTTGTATCAATGGAAATTAAGAATTAAACTCTAGGTAAGAAGCTAGAATAGCACCAATACCAAATTTGCAAATAATTACAATATTAACAAATAGTATTTCTAGAAGCAGGGTCTTTGCTAAAAGACATTATTAGCAATAAAATAAAAATGAATAATACATTCTGGGGCTCCTAAACTAACAAAATTAGGACATAAAGTATATTTCCTTTTGAAACAATGTATTACACCGCTTTAATATCTGTCCCAAAATATGAAATAAAAAAGCTGTGATGTTTAAGAGATACCAATTTAAAAATCATCTTGTTCTCTGAAAAATATATAATTATTACAAGTATTATTGAGCACTCTATTTGAGAACTATGTGAAAAACAATTCTTTGTTTTCTTATTCAGGGTTTTTTTGATGGATTTCAACAGCATTTAGACATATATAATGTCAGTGTGCACCAGGTTTCATTGTTTCCTTCTGCCACTAAGTAATTTTCCTTCCTTGTTTCCTCAAGGCTTTTACAGATCAACAGAGAATGGAAAAAGCGCTAAAAATGACAGACAAATTTTTGCAAAATCTTAAAAACTGACAGACACTCAGAGGAAACTATATTGTCTGAAGAAACTACTTAACCTTTCCAGGTGAATATATCTGCCATTAAAATATATTAATAAACCATTCTTTCTGCACTGTGGTGCGTGCTGAAAGAGGCATAGTTAAATGCTGTGCAGCTGCTATGGCATGTGCCAAAGTTTAGACTGATCTAAGCGAGGCTTAGAAGCTATCTTTAGCATACAGATGAGTGATACTATCCCAAGCGTGCGCCCTTTTTACCTGATGTGCTGCTCCTGAAAATCTGATGCTATCACGTAAAACAAAATACCTAGTATCAACAAGCACTGTTTTGTTCTCTCTTGAATTATGCTGATCGTAATTAACAGCCTGAATATTAGAAAAAGCGTTGCTTTCTGGCCCTTTGCATGTTGAATCGTTGGAAAATAATTTGTTTGGTTTTAGCACTGCTTGGCACCAATTTCACGCTTTTCAATTGTATGCCATTACAAAGTACATCTTTCATTTTCTGCTATTCTGACATCATCAAATTCTAGTCACTACCCCATTCTACAGTGCTCTTGTTGCTAAGAGCCTGGACTCGCACAAGGCGAAAGGAAATATGTGCATGTGAAGAAAAGAGTCTGGTATTATTTCAGGCTTCCTCCTGCTGTTTCTGCTGTGCTCCGGCTTGGAGATTAGGGAACTGAGAAGTCACATTAATCTTGGAGCTCTCTGGTTTAAGCCTTTGGGAATGAAATGCTTTGTAGACCCTCAGTTTGCTGATCCCAGGGATGCACCCAGGTGCAGCTTTATTTCCTAAAGAGCAAACCACATTTAACAAAGCTGCAGTACTGCCTCTGTTATAGTCCTTTGTGCGGGCACATCCGAGGAAGGAAAATGCATGGAGGAATGTGAGGTGGACAATGAAGGAAGCCAGGGGAGGATGACAGTGGGGAGGAAGAAAAAAAACGTGACAGAAAAGGAAAAGGTGGTAAGAAAATTGAGGATGAAGTGGGAGAGGGGAAAAAGAGGAGACAGAATGACCTGGAAAAGAAAAAAAGAGATGGCATTCCTGCGAGTTCTGTGGATCATATTCAGCACATCTGTCTTAATGCGGTTCGATGTTTTGTCATAATGCTGACATGGTGCATTGGTGTAGCGGTTTGTCATGCAGCATAATAAACTCACAATATGCTGTTTTACAGGTGCTCAATAGCTTCTGGATGGTTATAATCAGGACAATAATACCAATGGAGAGGGTAATGCTGCAGGTGAGGTGTAACTAGACGAAAGAGACAGCGTGTGATGGGAGATAAATAGAGAAGACGGAAAAACTGGAAGAAAACTGAAGAAGGGAGGCTGAGATACAGGAAGAGGTTAGTGACCAGACAGCTTTCCAGCAACAAGCCTTTGTTCCGTGACTGAGAGTAAGTACTAATGGCAGAAATGCTCTTTCAAATGGGGAGGTGACAGGAGCTAGGAAAGCTAAACTAACGGATCTAAGGTGAAAAAGGGAGCATGTGTTTAGAGAAGGTCAACCAAAGCAGGGGGAAATGAAGGTATTATTAGTACACTGCTACCTAAAAATGCGACAGGATATGTTACAGTGACCTATGCTGGAAAGGTAAGACTCACATTCTGTAGCACTCAGTCTGAGTAGGTATGACACAATATGCATCAACACACAAAAGGTGTGAAGATAACACTTTTCCTTCAGGGCAGCATACAGCTCAGCAACCGTTAACTGCGCACATGCAGGGTGTTTAAGAGAAAACAAACAAAGCAGATTCACTTTTTTTTCTATGCAAATTTTTTTAGGGGAGGGAGGATTTTTTATAAATGAAATATTTTTTTTTTCCTTTTCCATTCATGATTTTCCTGCTATTTTTCAGCTTTTTTGGCTAAAATCAAATTCAGATCCTTTCTTTTCAGTCTCCTCTTTTCAATCTTGGGCTTTCTGAATTAAACGCTGCAATATTAGCTGCCTACAGTTACTGTGATTGGACTCCATGGGTGGCCTGAGCAATTTTCAGACAATGGAGCTGGTTTTCTCACTCACACCAGTGTAACTCGTTGGCTTCAGTGGAGTTACTTGATTCACAGTGTTGTGAAAGGAGAATTGTGTTTGCTCTTTCATATGTTCTTTCATCTCCATGATATTTTTGCTTACATGTATAATTGATTTTCTGGGAATATCTCCTGCTGCTGACAGGTAGACCTAGGAACTTCCTAAGATGGAAGTAAATTCAAGCATTTTTTAGGTCAGTGAGTTCAATGCACTGCTGCTACAACACCATGTTATGTAATTTCTTTCGTAAACTGGTCAGGTTTTAAACATTCATTAAGACCCTATTCTTACTACAATTGGTAAATTCAGACAGGAAGGTTAGTTAACGGGCTGTGTAAGTTCAAAACCACAACTGAAGTAATTTTCAAACGCTCTAGAGGTATTTTCCTTTCTCACATATGCCTCACTTCTCAGTACAGCAACCATGATAAAGGCTTCATTCTTGGCAGAGGTAGGCTCAGCTCTGAGAAAGCACGGTTCTGAAATTACAGGCACATTTAGGAAATAGTATTGTGGAGTTTTCTATTCATGGTCATGTCCCTCTCACACATTTTAGCGAGAGTTGCAAGCGGTCATCTGACAACAAATTTTTACCATACCTGAAGTGCCACTCTGAAAGTCAATTAGAGAAGGAGAAGGGTATGGAACAGGTGTGTACAACTTGGCTGAGGATGGATTACTGCAGACTTCAGCTTACTTGTGTTGGGCTACCTTCTCTTTACCACCCTGTCTTAGCAGACCCCCTCCATTTCAGGAGAATTTGTTCCTCATTTATGGAATCCCTGGGCCTAATTGGCATGAAGCTGAAAATCATCAATATAACCAAGAAGTTTAATTGTAATTAAAGTATAGATGGAAAGCAAAGCCCATTTTTTCTCTTACATAGTGTAAATAAGATGATTCAGCTGAAGACAACAGAATTATGCTGTTATCTGCACACGCAACTGTGATACCTCTGTGTCCTCCTTACCTTCCTTATGGTTTTTCAGCATACGTGCCCTCTATTGACATGGAATATAATTTTGGTTTTCGCCCTGTGTTCCTAAATCTCTATTCTACACCTCACCTTAGCAAGCCCATCACCTGTACTTCCCTTCCCTGCTGAAGCTTGGCTTCAGAAGTTGCATTTGTTACTGAGGAACTTCTTGGCAGTTGCCATTTAGCGGTGGCAACTTTGGTTTGCAGCTGCTGGAAAATGGTGGCTGCATATCACAAGGGAGTGAGGAAGAGGCGTATTAGTTGTGAAAGCCAAACTGTAGTCACCGTATAGCAACCAGCTGGCTGTGATACTACTCTGGTGACTCTTTATCCCACCCTTTGGCTACTGTATTTCTGATGCAGAAATAGGTGCACAAGTTGCATCATGCAAGTACAGTAAGCCTCATACTTTTCGGACTTACTGGAAATGCTCAAAGTAATTGTGTGGTAAGTTCATGCAACACTTTGTAGGAGTGGTAGAGTACTCTCTTGGTGGTGTTGGAATTGCTTTGCACATGCAATACAGGCATAGTGTGTTTACTGTGAGGATCTCTTTGGGATTTCTGGACATGGGACATCCAAGGTGAGGCTGCTGCACATATGCAGTAACATCCAGCCTGATGAGATTATTAGATACCAACAATCCCAGATATACAGGCAGTTCTCAAAATCTTCCTGGAGAACATCTCTGGTTGGAAAAGAGGACGGACAACCAATCTAAAGCAACCTGGACTTGATGGCAGCCATATTTAACCATGTCTACAGGCCTCCCTTCTACTACAATGCCTTCATACCCCCATATCCAGTTCTCTTTTATCTGCAAATTCTCTTTATCAACAAGCTGAGAGATATCCTGCTCTATGCTCACACGGAGAGCAGTTCCCAGCCAGGAATCGTCAGCGCATCACCATTCTCAGCTTTACAGTCAGCAGCGCTCAACCCAGCACGTGTTGTTGGGCTGTTGAAAGATGGCATTGCCTCTGGTCATGCTCTGCTGCGTGCTCAACAACGTGCTGATCATGGGCCAAGGAGAGAGCAGTGAGGCAGGTCAAACTAGTTTCTTTCACCCACGCAGCACACTGGGCCGAAGGAATCGTTTGGTAGGCTGTGTGCTACACAGGCCCGATACAGAGGTTTGGGGAGAGTCTGGTTTGTCTTCTCCTAGGTGCTTCCTAACCTGTAAGTGCATAACGGTGATGGGTTATTTTGAGGCTTAGAGCTCTGATAAGTGGTTGCTGGCAGAGTTACCTGTTCCGTTTAAGACATTACCACTCTCAACTGTCTGCTTTACCCTGCTGAGGGGTATTACCACACTCTTATGGTGGAGACTCCAGGTCACAGGCTGGCGTATTAAAAAGCTACCTACTTTGATTGTTGTGCTTTACTAGAATGATTATGACCTCAGACAGCTGGGAGAAATAACATCTTAAAACACGGCAGCTAAATCTGCCAGAGCTTATTGTTCAGAGCCTTTGGTTCTCAATGGTGAGTGGAAGGAGTCCTTGCCTGTGCCTGCAGGGCTGAGGACAATCATGCCCGCCTTCACTGCCACCGCAGATCCTCTGTTACCCCAGAGGTCCACTGGTTGTCCGTATGGAAGACTGTTGTCACAGTTGTTACAATTTAAGAGGGCAAGGAGTATGTATAAAGAAACTTCAAAGTCAGTGGTATTGGATTAAGCAAAAAGTGAGGACTGTTCTTTGGAAGGTGAAATATTGCAGAAAAAATTCTTAGAACTTTTATAGTTCATGTTATTTTGAAAGTGGTTTATGATCCCACCATGCAGTTCTTTGGTTTTAGTGGCTGTTCTGTTTCGCTAAAAACTATAGACATACTAGAAAATAGGTTGAAATCTTCCTTTATATGAGGAATAAAATGATATGAAATGAGAGTAAAAGATGAGGTTTTTATCCCAGTTTCACTAAGAAATTGTGTTGATATGATATTGCTGTCTGAATTTGTTCATCTCTTTGCTCTGGAATGGAAGAAGATTGGAAGCAGGAACGGGATCTCCTCCTTCACTCAGCTGAGAATGTCCTGTGGAATTTTGTTAACAAAAATCAATTTCAGAGCTGGTCAACCATAAGACGCAAGTCCATAGGAAGTCAAACTTCAGTAGTTCCAATGTTTACACAAACAGTTATCGGGCAGTTGATTTATGTTCAGCAATGGATTAAGCCGAGATGGTTTGAAACAGTTACAGATGCTGGCGGTACACCCTGCCCACCTCCCACAGGTTACCGTTTCTACAGCAGGGATGGCTCAATGCCTCATTAATCAGTACCTGAGTTTCTGCATTTTGCAGATCGGCACGTTAAAGGAAGCCAACGTCAGTTTCTGTTCAGGCTTAAGCCATAGCATTCCTGCTGTGGGAGACATCTTGCAAGAGAGATTAGCGTATGCAGTTGGGGTAGATGATTTGTCAGCCACCGCTTAATCTGGTGTGAGAGATATATATATATGAATACCTTCAACGTTATGTTGTTTGAGAGAGAAAAATTTTTAAATTGTTGATCTGAAAGATCAGGAATCCTTAATGGAACTGGAAGGTTGAGGTGGTTTATGATGTGAATGATAGTAGAAGCATGCCAAGAGGAACAGAGTCCTGACCGTTATGCTTTCCAGTTGGTAAAAAACTAAGTCCATTCATCAGCATAATATTTAATCTTGTCAACATAATTTTGCTTGATTTTTCAATACTGTACAACGGTTCAAAAATGTAAAATGAAAAATACTTTGACAAAAAGAACAGCATTTAATTTCAAAACCGGCATGTATCAGCAATACCTGTTCTCCGTATGACGGGTGCTTTCCCTATGATCCTACGCTGTGCACTGCTATCGAGGAGTGCGCAAATGGATTCCCAGGGCACGAACAGTCACATCAGCATTTTCCCCGTTACATGTTTTAGCCAAGGGGGCCATATAAATGAAAGGCATAGTGACTAGAATGTTGTTGGAAGGCGAGATGCTGTACCTACCAGGAACACACAGGCCGTTCTCAGCCGTGTGCGTTTAGCAGAATTTGGGGACCTGCGGGTCCATCGCGGTACCCCCGCACCGACTCCTGGCAGCTCGCAGAGGCGGCCAGCAGGCTCCGAGGCTCGCGGTGGCAGCTGCGGTTACCGGGGTGCCCGGCGGCGGGCCGCGGACTCCCTCCCTCCCTCCCCGCCGTGCCATGCCGTGCCGCCCTGCCCGCACAGGCGGTCGCTTCTTTCCGCTGTTACAGCGGCTGCGGTTTGAGTCGCGCCGGCGACGAGTCTACGGACGGTCCCGGCTTATTTATGTCGGGCAGTGAACAACGGCACCGCTGGGCGGCCGCTTGCCCAGCCCGCGGTTCGGGTGCCGGTGCCGCCCCGGCAGCTGCTTCAGAGCCCCCTGCCTGCGGGGCGGGGGCGGGGGGAACCGCGCCCCGGGCCCGGCTGCCGAGGCCCGCGGGGGTGAGGGGCAGGGGGAGCTGCTGTGGGGAGGGGGGCGGCGGCCGGCAGTGCTGGGCGGGAGGGGCCGGGGGAAGCCGCCTTCCACTCAGAGGCGGCG
>VFFE01007679.1:236840-315118 GCA_008921705.1 Burhinus oedicnemus
CGGTAGCCCCGCTCTCAGGTGCGGCGGGCAGGGAGGGAGGGAGGCAGGGAGGGGGCCGTGGGCCCGGCGGGGCGCTGAGGGGTCGCGGCTGGCGGGGCCGGGGCGGTGCAGCCCCTTCCCCCTCCGCCCCCGTGGGGCTGCGCGGAGCGGCCCCTTCCCTCCCTCCCTCCCTCAGCCACGGGCCGTCCCCCCGCGCGGCGCCGCCCCCGGGGGCCGCGGGCCGCAGCCGGCGGCGCTCGCCGCTCTGACAGCGCAAAGTACAGCGGCTGTCCCCCTCCTCCCGCCGCCCCGGCAGCTGGAGCGAGCACCGCGGCGGCTCCCTCCCTCCCTGCCTCCCTCCCTGCCTGCCTGCCTGCCAGCCAGCCAGCCGTCCGGGGCTGCCGCCGCCGGGGGCGGTGGGAACGGCGGGCGCCTCGGCTGACGGGGAAAACTAGGTAATGCCCGGCTCGGCGGGAGCGCCCGGCGGCTTCTCGTTAGCGCTGCTCGGGAGTCAGCCTGCTCGGGTCCCTCCGCGGCTCGGTACCGGGGTACCGTACTCGGTACCGTCCGTAGCCTCGTCGCCGGCGCGGTCTGGGGGCGAGGGGGGGTCTTCCCTCTCCCTGTTGCTTGCCGACTGCAAACTTCTTGCGGGTCTGAGGAAATGGATGGTGTCGGTAAATGATACCGCAGCGCACAGCTCACCCTGTTCTGCTAGTTGCTTTGGTGTTTTTAAGAGCGGAGAGCAAAGTGGAGTTTGAGGTGTGAATAGCCTTACATAGAAAAGGGCAGGCTTAAGCGGCGAGTGGCTTGAATTTTGTTGCGTCTCCTCCATGCTGCTGACTAAGTAAGATACCAAACCCAGTACGCGTAACCTAACTGGATCGATAGAAAGTACCACTCGGAACCAGCAGCACAGCAAAACTCAGGCGCTGCAGATGTTTTATTACTAGGCTGATTATAAAATGTGCAAACGGTCAGTAGTCCCACGTTGCTGTTTGCGAATCAGTGTGGCAAGTTTTACAACTGTTGGATTTGGGTTTCGGTTGTAAACGGATCAGGAGAGCACAGGGCTGAATGGGATGTCCTGGTGTCACTAGCAGCTTTAGGCTCTAATCTTGTTTGGAAATTGATCCAGCTCCTCTTGAAATCCAGCCTTGAAGAAAGTAAGGGCTGCTGCAGACCTTATGCCTTTCTCTGTGCCCCCTTACTATGTCTTGTGGCTATATGGTGGTTGCATTTCTTATTTTTATGATGTGAAAAATTGATGTGGAAACAGTGAAATGAGGAGAACATAAATGCTAAATGCCGTTGATGGTACACTGCTTGGTAGCTCTTCTGCGCCTTTATCCTCTTTCAGTTAAGTGCTGACTTTTTTCTGTTAAAGTTCATAATGGTTTCATATTGGGGGTGAATGAATCATGAGTCTTCATATTGTTGGGTTTTTTCTTCTAAATTTCAAGTAGAAACAGAATTGCAGGAAAACCACAACATGTTAATAGCAGATGAAAAGAGTGTATCTTCAGGTTTTGCTAAGTATGATTGAAAAGCTGTGTTATTAGCTTTTTCAAAATTACTGGGGTCAATAGAGCAATCTGATACTGTGCTAGACATGTGTAACCAATACCTTGCTGAAAATTGTTAGTTTTAAGTGTTTGCTGATATTTATTTACCTAAAGACTACATTGAAAAGCTGCAAGAGTGAAATTCTGATCATATGTAATTACTATCTATCTGAATGGTTAAGAGAGTAACACTGGGAAAGCCAGGAAAAGACCACTGCTAAAAAGCTAATGGTGAAGAACCAGCCTGGATGTAGTGTTTTTTTGCCTGAATTACAAAGTAGTTACACTAAACCTCCCGCCCCACCCAGCCGTCCACTAGCTTAAAAACTGTATCAGCTGACTGAATGGTAATCAATGACTATGCAGTTTGGGGGATAAAGTGTCTGCTCATATATAATCCATGAAGTTCTGTATCTTGATGAGACTTTGCTGGGCAGCCATAAGAAGTTACGGGGGCAGAAAAACACAGTGTAGTTGAAGCTGCCTTTGACTTATAATTTTGGCCGTTGTCTTCAGGGCAAAAAAATCATATGTAATTAGAAGCTTATTACATTTCTTTTAAGTGATAAGCTTTGGTTCAACAATGTGAATGATTTTTCTTTTAAATAAAAAGAAAATCTGGTATACAACAGTTAATTTTCTTGTTAAACAGGATATAGTTGAAAACAACTTAGAGATAGGAGAAAACGTTTATAGCTGAACTGTTCTTCCATCTCTCATGAAACACTGTGTTTACACCTTGTCCTTGAATTGAATTAAAATACAGCACTTTTAATTTGCGTAAGTAAAACATGAAATTATTCCTGGACTTTGTACTTAATGTACGTAAGCAGCATCTTGATAAGCTTATATGAAATCACCTTCTGACATGAGTCTTGCAAAACCCTTATGAGTATCTGTGAGACCAGCCACAGAGGCTGGCTGACTAGTTTCTTCTCCGCTACCGTCATACCTTTCTCCCTCGCTGGCATCATGGTTCTATACTTGCTGCTAAAACTGCTGAGAGGTATAGGTACATAATACTTCTGAAAGTCAGATCTTGCACGTTCCATGCAACTGCTTTTTTTTTGAAACAAATTCCTGGTGTATATGTATGTTCTTCTCCTTAGAAGAAAGATTAACTCTTCTAATGCATTTCTTGAAAGGGATGGTTGGGAGATTTTTTGTTTAATTCCATAATCTCCTGTACTAAAGTGAACACCTGTCACGCACTGAAACATTACTTACCTAATAAAATCTGGTGCTAAGGAAACAAAACAAAACATGGATTTCTTTTGTCCAAGAGATTATGTCAGTGTCTTTGAAACTCAGAAGTACTAGTTATAGTCATTGCAGATGAATAAAATTGGTAGCATCATGAGAATTGCTATATTTTAGTCAAAAGGCTGAAGTAGGTGTGATTGATGTTCAGTGGTTTTGCTATTTTTCTCAAGAGAATTGTCTTCAATGTGCATTTTGGCTTCCTTCACACACTTCAGGAATTAAACCAACTGATTTTTTTCCTTACGTGGTCCAAGAGAGGACTTGCTTACTACAAATGAGATGATGCAATAATAACGTGTTGGCCCCAGGAGAGTCTGGAATAGGCACCATACAGTGCTTATCAGTGGGTTTAAACTGGAAGATATAAAATAGAATCGATTGTTTTGTTCCTTCAAACTGAAAAGTTTTAGAAAATCAGGCTTAATGCTCATTGTTTCTAGAACTTTGAACTGTGCAAAAAGTGCATAAAATTTGTTTTGTCTTTTGTATCTTCTTGGTCAGTGGAGGCAAATGGAGACGTATGTGGAGAACAGTGTAAAAAGTACTTGAGAAAATACTGAATATTCAGGGTAGTATTTGAAACTGGAAGTTTTAATAGACTAACATTAAAAAGTATGCAAGACTAGTATGCTGCTGAACTATAAGAAGTCATCAGATAAACAACTGGAATGAACCAGAGTTTGTTGCAATGCACTGCAGTGTACGTACGTTAAAATTTTAGTTTGGAGTAAAAATGCACTTACTAACTGAATCTTCTGATCACCCCCACTTACTGCCCTTTGGTTTGTGTTGCATAGCTGTCCCAGAGCATGCAAGCTGGATTCCTTTCGGGTTAAACTGAGCAGGAAGATAGGCCTGAAGAGCACATCAAATGTGACCTAACAACTGCATAGTCCCTAAGACAGAATTAAAGCTGGCCTGAAGTAAATGCTTGAAATCCATATGATATAGATGCAGGTTTCACTCAGCAAATCTGCTCTTATTTGTCCTGTATTCTGCTTATATAGCTGTAGCTTTTACTGTGGGTACGAGTCAGAGAAAGTTTTCAGATAATTCACTTTTCCTTTTTCACTCTTCAATTCTGGAGGGGGGGGGGGAAGCAAAGAAGGAGGAGGAGGGAAAAAAATTTGAGATCATTGAACCTTCTGTTTCTAAATCTCTGAAGACAAAGGTATTTTCTTCCTGATCTAATTGTAATACACCTTTTCTTAAAGTTCTAAGTTTAACTGCAAACCATGTTTCAATATACTCACCATTTACGCCACCAGGTGAGAATATTGAACTTATTTTTTTAAAAAGTTATTATTTCAACTGGTAGACTTTTAGTTCTTCTTTTTTTTTCCTCTGAAGTTCAATTTTCTTTCCATCTGCAATGCAGATACAATTTAAAAAATCTAAGGCACATTCCCTCATTCTATAATGCATGTGAACTAAAGGTGGACATAAATGTATTATATAATTGTATCAGTTTTTGCTGACCATTAGGTTGTTGTAGTAACAACAAATTATGCTAGCCTCTAAGTCTTCATTTTATTTTCAGATGTTTCCTTCAGTAAAAACTAAAACAAGTGACAGCAGTTATTTATGACTATTAAAATCATTATTTAAGTATTTTAAATGAAGCCGTTTGGCTTTTTTCCCCTTTTCTGTTCAACTTAATACAAATTGACTTTATATGAGTTTGTAACCTTTGCCAGTCTTGGAATATAAAACACTTCACAACACCATCAAATCGGGGATGTATGTCAGAAGTTTGTGACTTCTGGGAAAATACCATTCTGTCTTGCAAAATGCTGGCGACTCAGGAGAAATGACTGAAGCATTTAGAGACGGACATTTCTGTTTGGAATTGTTTAGCTATTTATTTAGGCCTCATGAAATAGGTAAACGTCCAGCATCTGAAAAATGCATTAGCTGTGATAATAGGAAGCTTTTCAGTGTGCTCCAAAATTGTGCAAAGTTTAGACTTCCATATGAAAAAGAAAAAAGCTCAGATATGATAGCCTACACGCTATCACAAAGAAAAGCCCTCAACTGTGAACAAAGTGCAAATGGAGAAGTACTGTTGCTGTAAAGTATACAAACATATTACTTCCCAAGGCTGACCTGAAAATCACTCTACTATGCTTATCTGATTTCATTTGCTGCTTTTTAAAACCCCATTGGCAGCAGTCGATCTGGTAAGAATGAGATGAGTTTTAACTTTGGAGCTTCTTGGGGCAGGAGTGGAGGCTTCTGAGCCGGTGACTGCACTGGTCCGTGGTCCTCCCTGCCCGTTCTGTGCAGATAAAATACATGAGACTTCAGGCAACGAAAAGGTATAGTATGCAAATGTTAAAAAAACCCCAAAAACCAACAACCCAAACCCAAAATGCAACCTTTACTTATTAAAGTTTGAGGATACTTTTATACTGTTAAGGCTTAAGTAGAAATATTGAACAGGATGAAACCTCTAGTGAATAATATTTCTGTTGATAAGTTAGCTGTCAAAAACACTTTCTGTGGCTGCTTAAAATAGTTAAATGGAGAGTGGACTGAAATTACCTTCTGCTTCTCTTCACAGGCTGAAGAAGAATGGCTTCCTTCAGCAACCTGACTATTGGTATTGCTGTTGTCAGTTTTACTGTATTTCAACTTCTGTTCCATGTTTTAAGTTCTTGGGTGTCAACACGAATAACACCTGGTTTTAACAACCTCAGCCAAAAAAGGAAGATCGAATGGAATTCAAGGTATAGTGTTCCAAACAAACTACAGCTGATGAACTACCTGCAACTGTCAACATCTGAACCCCCTGAGCGTATATATATAAAAAACTGCAGACAACTTTATTAGTTAATCATCTGTAAAGATTAGAGGGTTCTAGGCACTTGACAAATTCCCAATGTAAAATGTTGAGGGTCCTTCTTGAACACACAGTGTTACAAACACTTGTACATTAAACATTTTGTTAGACAATGATGCCTGAGTGAAAGTCAGTAGAAAAAGCAAACAGTGACTGGTGAGAGGCAATGGCTTGTCTGTGATGCTTCTAGTAAAGAGAAGAGGTACAAAATTCCCTTCCCCAAACATGTGGCAATCAAAAGTATTGCAGTTTATTCTGTGATCTAATTGCTAGTGTATCTCTGGTCATGCTTTTGGATGCAAAGCAAATTGCTCTCTGTTCTCCCAGTGCTACTACACTGCACCCTGTTTTTAGATAAGTTATGGTTTTCCAAGAAATTCAATGAATCTTTGATGTAGTATTGGAGTGAGGCAGGGTTAGACAGGTACAGCTGTGTGTTGGTGGGGAAGGAGACTGCAAGAAGAAGAGGGGGAAGCTATGGTAGACACAGGGTACACATTCAGGAAGGAGTTGTGGAAACTGAATCTAAAAACTTTCCTGAATCCCTTTGTGTTTCTGCGGTTCCGTCAGTGGGATGGATCCACCTGCATTACACTTGTCTCCTCAGATAGAGCACTGTTAGAAACTTGTTCAACTCTGAATCTTTCCTGGGTGCCTTCCTCTCTTTTAAGCCACAAGGGAAGTACAGAGTAGTAGTTGTAAACGGGATATCACTGAGGTTTTATTTGTGATATACTACTCTGAAAAGGTATATATAGTGCACAAGCTTCTCCGGTTGAAATGAGTTGATACAGCATAACTTTATGCTTGAGTAGCCTATTACAACTTTAAAATATTTTTCAGGTGTTTCTCAAATTTGAAGCTCAAAAAAGTGTGTACTGTGTGGCTGTCGTTGCACTCAAAATGCATTAGTTGTATCACTGTTCCTCCTCAGTGCTGTTTAAAGGCAGTATCAGGTGGATACTTTTAAACTGTTTCCATTGTTCTAGGCAGCATTAGCAACTCAAATAGTCTTGCCCTTCCATTTGGCAACTGTCCACCTGCAGTGTTCTTAAAGGCACCATCTTAATTTCAGTTCGATCTGTCAAGAAGAACTTTGTTCTATCTGCCAGAACAACTTTGTAGGATGCCAGTTCATGATATCAGTGCAGCTTAGGTTTATCTCTATGTTACAATTGACAGTAGAGGCAGATAGGGAAACTAAACTAAACTTTTATCGTGTTGGAGCTGAACTTTTGTCTCTAAGCCACATCAAGTGACCCTTGAATTGCATAATAGGCTTTCTGAGAACATACCCCATGCCTGGTAGCACTATGCTAAGTTGTAGTGCTTTGCATAATAACATATGAATTGTTCCACACATCACAAGTGTGCTGGAAATAAGCTGCTCCTGAATCTCTGGGCTACTTTGTAGTAAGGTGTTTAACTGCTCAAGTTGATATAGCACCCCAGGCTGTGTCCTTTTTTTACTTTCCACATTTTTTCTTGGGGTTGGTAGGGGGATGGTAGTGGGATGTAGATGTTGGCACACAGGTTAGGCGTGGTCCAGTACTATGTTTAGTTCTGGAGTTAGAAGGCATGAAACTCAAATCATCATTCATCCACAGCTTGTTGATGTTACACCTGAGGCGGATATGAAGTGGAAGAAAGGCTACCTGTGCTTGTGTTTCTACAAAAGATTGACTGTTAACTCTTCCTGACCAAACAGTATTTTGTCAAACTGCCTCATTGCACCAGTGTTTCACCAAAATGAAGAGACACCCCAAGCAGTATCTTATATGTTCAGAGAATGTAGGTGGGCATGTATGCACTCTGCAGACAGCTGTGCAGGTGGAGAAAGTTACTACCTCCCAGTAAAATGAGTTGGGTTAACTTAAAAGATTTAAAAGTAGGTGTTTGCTGGTTTGTCCTATATTGAACTGTTGTAGGGAGTGCTCACACAAATGGTTCTGTTGGCAGTCCTGAAGGAAACTGGCACAGAGGATGGTTATGCATTTTTATCAGTTCAGCTGGGTCTGGAAGAGGGCATCTGCCTGAAATGAGCTGTAGCATTGAAAATAGATTGTTACAGTTTGGAGGGGTTTGTAATCAAGCATTTGTGCTGCAGCTCTGGACTCTCTTTTCCATACTGTCAGTTTGTTCATTCTGACTTTTCAAGAGTTAAGAACCAATAAAGTAATTGCTTCTGGAATCTTAAGTATACAAATGCTGAAACTGAGTTAAAAACTATACTTTGACACAGATGTAGTATAACTCTGTAATTTATTGTGCGTAAATTCCTGTCACCTCTTCTACAATATGTTTGTACTGCTATTAAGCAGTTGCGAAAAAATATATAAGGAATAAAGGAAAAAGTATGCAACTTACCAGTTCAACTTTTTTCTTTGCAGTTTAATGAGGAGTTAAAGGATGCAAGCTTTGACAGTAATTTCAAGGAAATGTACTGAGCTTGACAGTTTGACCTAGATTCCATATTAAAATGGAGTGTTGCACTATTTCCCTTCTTCAGTGCCCTCTTCTATGGAGAAACTTCAAAGTCCAGAGTTAAGGAGGAAATCTGCTTTTGTTTCTGTCGTCCGTCCCGCCCCCCTCCCCCCCCACCCCCAACTGCTGTGCTTGTGTATAGCTTGTATTCTAAACCGTAAGGTTTGGATAAACAGCCACTCCTGAGACAAATTGCAACTGTAAACTAATGAGCTATATTCTAGGACAAATTTTACTACTTTCAGCATTATCCTCTTCTAAAGTTCAAAAATCCCAGGTATTTCTCAAACACTAATACTATATGCCATGCTTTATTTTAAAAAGGATGCTAAATTCCTAGCTTTCTGTTAATTCTGTGTTGCAATTTTAATTAAACTATTAATTATTATTAAAATTCTGATAACTAAATTTTCTTTTCTTTGTCAAAAAACAGAAGGAGGGGGGAAAGCAGCCTGTGCTATAATGGTTAGTAAATGTTCTCATCCTACTTGTTACATTTGACTATTCATATTATATTACTCTCCATTCATTTTTTGGAACACTATTGAAAAAGATGCTGAAAATAGCATGATGACACTCTTTAAACAGATTGTAAATAGAGACTTCTTTTATGAAAAGTCACAGAATCTTCTAATGCCAATAGACGATACTACGACTTCTGGAAACAGACCAGGGATTATAACCTACTCTTTCTTTGCAAAGTCTTCCACAGGAAGCAAGATGTTTTCTTCAAATCTTGCGTGGTAGAGTTTAGACTCCTGAGAGTGACTTACGCACATTTAAAATATTAATAACTTCCAAATACATGTATTCAATATGCACAAAGACAAGACTAATAACGAACAGCATCTATACATTTGTGTGCATATTGTTAATGCTGTGAACGTAGTGCAAAGTTGTTTCTGATCACACAGCATCGAACTTAGAGTTCTCAAATAGTATCCGTGATTCAGTAGAGCTGTTTTGGCACATAACTTTTTTTCTTCCTAGTCACACTTGAAAAGCGGGCAGGCAGACAGTAGCTACACGGTATTAAATGCAGTTTATAGTAGTGTTAAACCCATGGCTAGAGGAACAAGGTTACAATGTTTTGGACCCAGGCCTGTTGCATTGTTCTGCCTTCCAAGAATACACGTGGACTCAGAAGGGCAGGAATGGCCCTGGCCTGTGTGCTGGCAGAAACCCTGCTGGGGCCTCTGTAAATAGGTAATTTTCTTTAAGTGTTTGTTAACATTCAGAGTTTATCTACAGTGTGCGTGCAGCCTGTATACTTCAGACTGGTGTCTTTGGTGGGGGAAAAAAAAAAAAAGTGTTTAGTACCCAAGTATGGGCAAGGCAACTCTGATTACTATGGCTTTATATAGGACAAGAGGAGTACTAAGTAAAGTAGAGCTGCTACTTCATATGAACCTGTAGCTGTTAGACCTCAGATACTCTGCTACAACCTTTTGTGAGACAAGTTTTCTCTTTGAAAACCAGAATCTACTTCAAATGCACTAGAAATTCTTTCTGAAACTTTCCTTGGTAGGATTTTTCCCTCTTTCCACAACCTGAACTTGGTAGATTTATTATGGGTCACCTATTAATTTGGTGCCTGAAAGGAGACGCCTGCTGCTGCAGGACTCACGGGCCAATCTGAATATGAAATGCATACAGATTTTTCAGCAAATGGGATAATACAGTAAGTATTTGTTAGAGAATTGAATGTCACATTGTCTTTAAGGATTCATGAATCTATGGGATAATGGGAGGAAAATGTAGATCTTGGTTACTTTAAGATCCTTCTTTCTATTTAACACCCTACTGCCCCACTCTAATCTAACAGATTGCTTCTTTTTGATGTTTTTTTCCACCTGTTGTATAAGTGGTTAGATGTAGCGTAAAGAAGAGACGATTGCCTTCCACAGAGGTGTCTGGATGCAGTTGAGAATGTCTTTGGAAACATCCTACCTTAAGCACAGTATAGGAAGTTGTGAATGGCAGTACTTTCTTGTGACTGTGATCTCTTTTTCAGGACAGTGTCCACATTCCACGCCTTGGTGGTTGGTGGGTTTTGCCTATATATTTTGTTGTACGATGATGCTGTTAATGCTGACCGTCTCTGGTAAGGCATGTTACGTATGCGTAGTGTTTACACAATAACATAACTGAGAAGGAAAAAAATAATCTTGCAGTTTATTAATTCCTGAAATAATTGTTCATTTCCCATTAAAATATGCAGTTGTGATGTCTCCATTTTTATGTCTGTCCTATTTGATAATTCCAAATCATTTTGTCAGTACTAATGTCTTAGTGCATTGTGTTTCTGTGAAGTGGAATAGATAAAATACAAGCAATTGATTTGAAATAGCATATTAAATTACTGAAGCATAGAACCAAGAGTGTAACTGTAAGTCGCAATGACTGAAACTATGCTATTTACTATAATCATTTTAAAGTGAAATTGAAATGCTGTTGCAGATCTGGAGTGTGTGTATGTGTGAAAAAGCTGCAGGGGCCTATTATATGTATAAAACATATATGCCTAAATTGATAAATTAATATGTTTATTTTTCTGGCTCCCATAAAGCTTCTACCAATCTTTGTTTTAAAAAAAGTATGGAAGTTTCAAGTGCTGTCTTCACAAGCAATAGGAATATTTAATAAATTGACTTCTATTGTTTTCTCTAGTTAACAAAATAATCTATATTAAGCTTCTATTTTCTTGATTTCTAGTTACATTGTTTTGTCTCACACTTTTCTGAGGAGGGAGAACCAAGATAGCTTCATTTTAGTCAACTTAGTTATAGATTGCTATTGGTGTTTTGACATTTCACTTGTTATCCTCTGGAACTCCTTCCCTATAGAAGGAAGAGGCCATATTTTTCCTGAAGACTAACTAACTACTTTAAGTTTCAATTCATATTTCTGTCATAGACTGTTGGTTTTAACCTTGTCAAAGGACCACACTGTGAGTCAGTTTAAACTTACATAAATTTAACATCTGATGCTTGTTCTGCTCTTTTCATATTGTAAATTAATGAAAATGCAGCATGGACTAGACAGGATTGGACACCTGCAGCACTCTGCCACTGACTTGTTATGTGGCTTTAATAAATGTAACACTAATTCATAACACAAATTTAGGCAACATTGGCCTCTTCTGTATGTAGTGATATATGATTAAATTTTTGGCTGTTTTGGATTTTTTTCATTGCATTCTGGTATCTTTAGAGAGACCAAATACAGTCTGGATATCTTATGAGATCTGTTAACCATATTGCAAAGCAGCACGTTATTATAACTCTCTCAATGTGCATTGTGGTAAGCTTTATCAGATAGAAGGTTTTATCCTGGTTTGTTTGAGTAGACCTTGTTCGAAACAGTACAAAAGAAGTCATGAATGGCAAAAGTAAAAGCCTCTTGGCGATGATAAATAAATTGAGTCTTCACATCTACTACATTTTCCTGGTATAATTCCAGGAAGAATTCAAATTAAGCAGAAATCACCACTTTTTTGTTCTTAGTAAGTTTGAGAAAAGTTACATTAGATACTTTTGTATACTGTGTTGAAAACTTAATCTTACTTATGGAGCCTTAGCACACTAGATTATGTAAAAGCATTAAATCTTAAAAGACAAACTCCATCTGCCTTTGGGGGAATTTCTTTCTGTATTTCTACTATTGCTTCTGAAGAGTTTCTTCTGTTTGGATACGTTTACAATGATTGCTATCAGTGGTTTTATTTACATTTGGTAGACTAAGGAAAACTTTATATATATTTAAAAATCTAGTGGGGGTATATCTAATCTCTGTGTTTTAAATCACAGCTTCAGGTTCATTTCATGGTAGTGTTTCTGTAAATTGTTTCTTGGTCAAAATTATCTTAGTGGTTTCAGGAATTTATCAATTAAAAGTGCACAGAACACACTCTATAGGTGGAAATCAGTATTTTTAGTTACTAAACTAATAATTTTAAAATGTGTGAAGTATCACTTAGTGTATGTAAAGCAGTTGCAATGATTTGAATTCATGTTCATGCAAGTGATTAAGGGCAAAAGAAGACCAAACATAATATTGCCCATGGCTTTACAAGTACTTGTATTCAGCCTGCGAGTAAAATACAACTTTATATTGGACCTTCTTCTGCCAGTGGAGCCAGAATCTTCACGTGGTTTCCTCAGAATTTGCAGATGTACATTTTGCTTCTAAGGCTGATATTTAGATTACTCTTAAAAATGAGGTGGCTAGCATTAGTCTATGCAGTCCCCCGTATGTCTTACTGATTCCTGGTACACAGTAATTAAAGCCATAGCTGACCATGTAGAGCTTTAACCATTTTTTTCTAGTCTGTTTTGTGACATAGCTGTACGTTAAGTCTGAAGTTGCTTATCATTTTTACATTGATTCATAGCTGAATCCACATAGTCTTGATTTTAATTGACTAAAACTGAAGAGGAAAAAACCCCAAATTATATGGGAAATGCCAGAGGGACTGTTGCAAGGCTGCTCAGTCTGGAAATCTAATGCCCTTTTGAAATGCTGGCGTAAACTGTGGGACTTGGTCATTTACAGATACAAAGGATGCATAAGCCTTTCTGTAGGAGTCTCTTACTAACAATACAAGAAACATTTGTGAATCTAATTTCAGTAATTTGTAAGTAAATGTCCAGGAATCCTTCATGCAGCTTTCTTGCACGGTTCTAGCCCAGGCAGACTGAAAACATTACACAGATGCTCTGATTTTAGACTACTGGGAAGGTTTTGATACAGACACTCTTTCCCTCTAGTTTTTGCCACCATCTTTGTGTAGTCATTGACTGTATGACAGTGTCCAGTCAGTTCTTCTCTGTGGTATTTAAAGATACCTGTATCTATAATGGAAAATCACAAGTTCTGAGCCTCTGTGTATGTCAGCCTAACTCCTGGGTTCACACAAAGTGTGGTGATGATGATACCCATATGTCTTGAAAGGGATCAGGACTCCTGTAAAGGGTTTGGGTTCAATGGAGAGAGGATGTGGTATTACGCTCAGGTAATGCCTGAAACTAGATGTGATAGATCCTAACAAAGGATAATAAAGACACGAGCATTGATAAGTTACAGGGAAGCATCAGCGTTGTGTACATACACCTTTTTTGATGGTCTTGGAATTCTCATAACATTTTGCCATTTTTCTGTATGTAATACAGACTAGGTAACACAAACTATGTAGAAATTGTTTTTGAGGTGGTGAGAATAACATGGTAGAAAAATGTGGAGGTGGTAAAGATCAGATAAGGAGAGAGAGAAGGTATAAATAAGTTTATTAAGTTGTAGCTTCACAGAAGAGCAGGCTTTTTCATATGACTGTCCACTTTACAGTCATTACACTTTTTGAAGTCTGATGTTTGATTAGCATTTTATATGACTCTGTATCTGCAAAGAAGTTTGAAGAACGTCAGTCATGTGGACTGTTGTTTGTTATATCTGCCTGTGTGTGTTCATGTGTAATTCATTTGCCACGCATACCTCCTTAGCAATCACGAAAGAGATAGCTCTTCCCTTTTGCTTATTCAAGTCACTCCCTGTTTGTCACTCCTGGCTCTTGCTTGCATCAAAACTAGGCTGCAAACATCAGGGCTCATAAGCTCCATTGCACTTCCCGTTCAAGGAGACAGATCAGGAAATCTAGAAGATTTTAGACTAAATTCTAAGTTTTCCATTAACTGAGATTAATTTGGGATTCTAACATGGACTCTTCTTGAAGGGATGTGACAGATGGACAGTGCAACCATATATATGTTGTTGAAGTGTTGCTTTAGAAAGCCTAGAGAAGGCTTGTTGCAAGGTGACCATTCTCACTGAAAGAACGAAGGGAAGTAAATCATTCCCTGTCTCATCCAGTTAAGTCATGTTTACCAGCGTCAGGGAACCAATTTGATATACTCAGTCCTTTGCATCTCCTCTGGAGAACATGAAGGTTCTTGAGTGCAGGCTCAGTCTTGGTGATGATGTGCTGAAGTGTGTTGGGAGCACTTACGAGTTTGGTTATGATGCTGCTGCTGCTGCAGCTGGGAGCTCTAACGGGAGCGCTGTAACTATTTAAAGAGTTTCTGCTAAAGTTGTGAGAACACATCTGTCTATTCTCTGTGTCAGCTGACTTACAGAAGAGCTACACCTAAAGAAGCACTCAGCCCACAACCTACGTAGCTCATGAAACTAGGTTTTGAAGCCATGGGAGAATGTTCCTGTCACAAATTGTAGTTAAGAGAGTCTCTATGGCCAGTCTTAAGAGATGGAGTGAGCTCCAGGGTCTCCTTGTAATGTTTTTCCTCACCTAATGGGAGAATTCTGGTTTTGTGAGTCCCTCTATTTTCCTGTAAGCTACCCTCTTGCTCAGGGAAGCAGTTAGGTTTAGATGCTAAGAAAGGCTTAAAATTTAGTGAACAGATTGTAATAGTACAGGAAATCTCTTCCACTGCTTCATTCTAATAGGATTAAAAAAAAATAGCTAAGTAATAGCATTTTACTGCTTTCTAGCTGAGGTAGACTTTGTATTGGAGGTGGCTGTAAGCACAGTTATGTTCCTTTTTTCTCAAAAGGTTTACAACAAAAATTGCTTTCACAGCTTTTCTTGAGCTGTCTACATTTTATAAATCTGTAGACCTGTCACTTGAAGCTCAATTCATATTTACACAAAACATATGTAGATTAGATGCCCAATTTAGTTAAAAAAAAGAAAAAAAAAAAAGAAAAAAAAAAAAGAGTTACGATCTTTATGCTGAGGAAAAGAGATTTGCTTACCAAACTCCTCAAAGTAAGAATGCACAGAGGACAGTGAAAGAAAGAACAAATGTTACTTGCTGTAATGTGGATGCTTCCCTATCTTGAGCTGTATTCACAGTTTTGAGTTTGTTGAACATCCTAGAGGAACTGAAGTTGTGTGTGTGCTACTAAGAGCTTTGCCTATGGAATTTTGGCACCAAAAGGGAAGGGACAGAAGGTGTGGAACTACTCTGAAAAGCACTTCTGCTGGAAAGGTTCCTTGGCTCCAGTGAACTGGCAAATAATTCCTTTCATGTCTCCTTCTACTCTGTTTATCCCTATAAGCATCCATCCCTTTATGAATATGAAAAGCACCAGCTAAGCAAGATATTTTTGTCATCCTTAACAAAGTTTTAACACTGGCAGAAGAACAAAAATGGAGATGCAGCATGCCAAAGTGCTAAGAGACACTGCCTGGGCTGTTCTCTTTTATCCTCTGTTTCCAGAGAAGCCATCTTAGGGTACTTGCTGGGTTTCAGTTCTAGTCTCTAAGCAAAGCTCTTGGGCAGTCTCCACCCCAAGGCAGGGGGTCATCCTGATTAGGGTAGTTAGTAGATATCTTGTATCTGGGTGGAAAAGTAATCCATTATCATGACTAGGACCTTTCTTAACAAAATCTTGTAACGTCTTACTGATGGGCCAAGAATAAGGTGACCTGATGGACATTATGTGTTTGATATGTGTACGTCCTTTGCAAATTACCTTGTTATAAAGGCTGTAACTGTGTATTTTTGGTATGTTTACAGGGGTGACCCTTCAATTGTGAAACTGAATATTGCTATTACCACAGGCTACCTCATTTCTGGTAATTATGCAATGTGTATATAACACACACAACCTGTATATTTATATTGAGTCACTATGCCTATATGTTTATACTGAGCCACTATGCTGGAGATGTGATATGTGTTTACAATACAGTTTCTACTGTGGCTTATAAAATTGCTAATGGAGTTGTGGGTTGTGGTGAAATCACAGGATCTTGCCAGCGGATGTGAAAGATGGAATGATATCTCCCCAAGCACTGAGGAAACGCCACTGTGTGGCTTTATGATGGTTTGATACACAACCACCAACTCCAGCTCAGTTTTGTCCTTCAGCCAGTTGAGAAGGTGCCCTTCACTTCCTTCAGGGCATCTACAGCTTGTAGCTCTTTTATCATATGTTTCTCCCTGTGACTTCAGAATGCTGGCAGAAGAATTTTAGTAACCCTCAATACAAGCTGAGGGAAATGATGCCATAGGATCCTGCCTGCTCACCTTTTAGTCTCACTTTAAGCCAAAATTTAGTCATGTATAAAACATGGACATTTAAAATTATTTTCTTGGTATGGCATGTACCCCTACATATGTTTTGTGTTCTTAATTATTTATTGTCAACTAAAATTGGCATGGGAATTTTGCTACAAAATGCTTTGGAGCTTTCTTTTATGGGGTGTGGGGATAATACTGACTTACCAAAGCAAAAACTTGTTGTGACTTGGACTATTTTTTAGGGAAAACTTCTCATGTTAGGATGGAGTCTTTGGTCAGAGACTGGGCCATGAACTTGATTATCTCTCAGACTAAATTTCTCACCCCAGTGGAACTGATAATCTGGTGATCAGCATGCTGAGTTAAACTGTGGGTTAGTTTAAGTCTGTTTTTTCCATAAGAACTTCAGCTCCCATATTTAAATTCATTGGTATCTATTTTTGAATAATTATGCATTAGACTTTCATTATGAATTAATGAATACCTTTGAACAGAGACCTGAACCTGGCCACTCATTCTTTCTCGCTTCCTTATATAGTTAATGTTTAATTATTAATAGGAAGTGGAGCGGCTATGTCAGATGATATAGAGTCCGGCCTGAGGATAGCTAATAAAAAAGAGATCAAGGCACTTAATGGAGATACAAAAGGACAGGGGTAAAGCCTTTGATATGGAACCTTGGTCACTAATATTCCAGTCCAAAGTACTCATTTGGAAAAACTAGGGGCAGAAATTGGTTGTTCCAGTACAGAAAAGAAAATCTTTGGAAATCTCAGACCATTGTGGGAGAAGAAAAATCTTTTCTGTCAAAGTTTCCCTTGTAACATTAATTCAGGTCCACTATATCACTTTTGCAGGAATTTGAAAATTCTGATTAAATAAAACAAACCTGCTTCTCATTCCAAGTGCCCCTTGCAAAATATTTTTGGTAAATGGTTCCCTGTTTGCTAATATAACTACTTTTTGATTCAGAAGTTCCCCGTAATAGATCCCTGCATTTATTGTGTGTATTTGTATATTGGCTATACCCCCTGTAGCCCTCCTCCCCACTTTGGGGGTTTTTTTGTGTGACTTGTTCCAAACAAATTTTTGGGTTCATAAGTGTGAAGTCTCACTGTGACATTCAGGATCTGCTTTTTCCTTCCAAAATATTTCAGCTAAAGTTGTTGCCTTTGTACTTCCATTGATGTGGAAAGTAATAATTTGTGGCAACTGTTGGAAGAATACTGTTGTTTAATGCTTTGACTAAAGTAACGTCTTTAGGATAAAGATATTATCTTCAGAGATAATTAATTCGGAGAGTTGCTACTGATGGCATATGTTGGCATTTATACCTCTAAAACTTAGAGAAACACTATTCTGAGGTCAGTGGTAGTAAAATAAATTGTTCTTTATTGTTATTTCTTTTCTCTTGTAGATTTGTTGCTTATTATTTACTACTGGAAGGCAATTGGTGACAAATTTTTTGTAATACATCACTTGGCAGCTCTGTATGCTTACTATTTTGTACTGGTGAGTGCTGTATTTTCCAGTAACATAACAAGCAGATGAGATTTAAGACAATGCTTTTATATATCTCATTTGCTTAATGTTTTAAAAAAATTCTTCACTAGTTGGTGTATTAGCTTTGTGAAAGGCATATTTATATTTTTCAATCATCATTACTTTCTAAATGGTTTTATCAGGCATTTGTGGTAAGTGCATGCCTTTTCCATGTTACGGACCTTCAACAAAAATGTGTAACTTATTTAACTGCTGAAATTAAAACTGTTCTCAGTTTTTGCTCTAGAGAGACTTTGACAGAGGGGCTTTTCACATGGTTGTAGAAAAGGGTTTCAAATAAACACACAAGTCTGAATATTTAGTTGGAGAATTAGAAGGAAATGGTTTTAAATGGTTATGTTCTGCTTGTGATTGTATTTGCAAGGTCATAGGTCAGTGATCCCTAACTCTGGTGAATGTACTACAATCAGCTGAGTGTGTTTTTTTTTCTGGGGTAGGCTTTTTTCTTTTTCCATTTTAATTTTTTTTTTTATTTTTAATCTGTTCTGACACAAACTGATCCTCTGAGACTTCTTGTTTAAGGTTACTTTGGAGGGGAAACAATGAATGATTAATTGTATATATCTATAAATATCTGTGGCATACACACATTGAAGGGAAGACGGGAAGAGAAGGATACTGTTCTAGAATAAAGACTAACTTAGTTACTCTTTGCTGCTGCTGGAATTTCTCAAAGATGCCCATGTGACTTGGTAGAAATCCCATTGACCTCCAGAATAATGCTCCTGAATTTCTTCTGAAAAGCTCATTTGGTAAATAAAGAAGTCTTATAAAATACAATTTACTTCATTCACCATATTTCTTTCCCTGCCTACTGTGTGAATCCCAGGCTTACAATATTAAAACTGTTGAGATGCCAGATTACTGTCAGATTTCCCGTGTAATGGTTTAAAGAGGATGAAGTACACCGACAAGTAAATACTCTGTTTCAGGTTGAAGATAATTAGATCTACTAATATTATCACAGATGAAAGTGAATTAGCTGAATATTAGAGACATGAAAATACCACTACCAAGGCTAATCCCTGATGCAGAAAATTCATTAGTTGTTTCTGGAGTAAATAGAAATCGTAGTGTTAGTGTGAACTTCTTTTAAAGCAGTTCTCATCATTTGGATATAGCTCTGCCCTTGGATGTCTGTGTCTTATTCTCTTGTCTTTAGAGAAAGTTACTCCTAAGTATCTTATTTCAAAAATTTCTCTTGAAGATAGAGAATTTGATTAAGAACACAGATTTTCTGTTTGGGGTAGTATGAACTGACATGAAATGCCGGAAGTAGTGGCTATTAGCACGCTTGGTGGGGGAAAGAGGAATCATGATGCACACTCCAGGAGACCTACTGAAATATTTTTCAAAATCTTCTTATCTCTACATCTAGAAACTGTTGCTTACCCAGCCGTTGTGTAATGGGATACTATTTCCAATACAACCAAATGATAAAGCAGAGAATATGCTGTACTTTGTCACTTGGAGGAAAGTGCTCGGTTACAACGTGTACCGATGTAAATGTAGCACGCAGTTATCTGGGTACCGGCACAAAGGAGATGTGCTCTTCTTCCAACCCACAGGGCATGGCAGGGACTGCCACAGAGCTGGTGGACAGGGTTTCCCCCGCAGCCGGCAGGAGTGAAGAAAAGGCTTTATGTGCCCCTTCTGCTGCCAAATAAGAGCTGGGAATTCATCTTCACTTTGGCAAATTATGTTCCTAAAACAACACAGGGACATTTTTCTTGAGACTACGGTATTTCTGTTTGGGCTTATTTAAACATTGAGAAATCCAAAATATTTATAATTCCCTTAGACAGTAATAGTATCATTGTAATTATAACCTATGCCTATTTGTGCCAGTCTTGTCTAGCTAGCTTTCCATGGCCACTTAACTGTAGGTCTTTTAAAGGTTTATTTAAAGTAAGAAACTACTGATTTGAGATACCTGAAGGACAATTGCAGCTTTTGTAGTAAACCTAATTTTGAAATTGTAAGGAAGTTGGCCACAGCTGGCAAACTCGCTTACTACCAGTTTTATTAAAGAAGTTGAGACGTTGTATCACTCTGTGTATACTTGAAGACTTTATCAAGATTTCACATCTACATTGTTGATTTTCGTATGTCTATTTTGTTTTGCTAACCAGAGCAAAGGTCTGTTGGCTTATTTTGGAAACTTCCGTCTGCTTGCAGAGTTCTCCACTCCTTTTGTCAATCAGCGGTAAGTGGTTAGGGAATTTTTTGCATAGTTCTTTTAAATGTTAATCTGTATTATTTATCACTGAGGAAGTTTTTTTTTGTTGTTGATTTGTCTGCTGAAAGGGAATTTACATATATTGAACTAAGGATTACTACGTGGAAGCCTTTTTTGCTATCAAAACTTTTTGCTGTTATAGCTGCAATATTATAACTGATGTATTCATCCCCGAGTTCCTTTTTAAAGTAGAGCAGCCTTCATATGAAATGCCAAATTTTTATGAAACTACTGAACAAAAAAGCTCACAAATACAATATTGTTTATTTGCCTTTGTATGTTCATTTAATTATAATAATAAAGCCATCGTTTTCAGTCATATTACGGACCAGAAAAAGAAGCAAGATAACATTGTCATCAGAATCCTAGAATAGAATTTCAAGTTTACTTTGCAATGCTGCACATATATAGGTCAATATTAATAGATGCATATGAATACATAGAATAATATAAATGTATATTCTTTATTTACTTTTAAAAATAGTTCTGGAAATCATGTTGAGGACTCAAATTAGAGAAATAGTAAAGCACCTAAATATATCTGGAATAGTTAATCTTTACACTTGTGATCAGAGAAGAAAGTGGCAGAAGGCTCTTCTGCAGAGCTCAGTGAGAGTCGAAACCTGCCATGGCTTCTGGTTATAGTGTTGCTACTAGAATTGCTTCTGTGAGTATCAGAAAAGGAGCGTGATAATGCCACGTACCGCAGGTAGGGGAAAACGATCAATGGAGTTTCCTGGTGCTCTGGGGAGGATGGCCTCTCTCCTTGCTCTGTCGCCACCATGACCCAGCTGGGGACAGGAATTTCCCCCACGAAGACTTCACCTTAGGACAGGAGCTTTGGTATAGGGCAGTGCTGCAGTCCTCTCCTCTTCCTCCATTTTTTTGCAATGTAGGATCAGGCCTTTCAGTGTATCAGATGCCTATTCCTCACCCGTGCATTTTGGGGTGTATTTCTACTTTGATCCTACATGTGTGGCATCTGTCTTCTTTTCCAGGTGTCTGGTAGAAAAAGGGTAAGGTTTGTAAGGCAAATAGGAACTGTAATCCTCCTGCAAACAGGGTATCTGAGTATTACCCATTACTGCATTGTGACTGTAAACTCTGAAATATTTTATGAGACTGTAGCATTGCTCAGATCTCTAGGAATAAAAAAAAAAAATTGTTCTGAGATCCCTTTCGAACATTAGCTTGGCAAATTTAATTTACAGAAGGGCAGGGTGGGATAATAGAGTTCTCCAGAGGTTGCTTTCATTTGCCCAAGCACAGTTGAGTAGGAGATTATAGCCTAATGTAGTCTGTGCTCCGTGCGCACAGAGAAACTGAGGAGTAAATAAACACTTCTTTAAACTTACTTTAGTAGTACAAGGAACAGGAGAGTAAGAAAATGAAAAAAAGGTGATATTGTATTCTAGGGTTCTATACTGAAATTCATGTCCTAGTGAATGGCCGTTCTCCCAACTGACTTCTGCCACGACAGGATTTCATCCTGGGTTTAAGTGGTACCTATACTGATGCTTACCTTTCAGACTGTGGTGTTAGGAAGTATTGTGATACATCTGGCTATTAAAAGTAATATATGTTATACTTTTAAAATGTCTATGGTGAGATCACTTGTCTCTGAATACTGACATTTACTGCTTTCTCAGAAAAACGGAAGTCACTGTAGAAGATAATAAAGTCCCTTGCACTAAGGGATGTTGTCTCATTAGTGCATGATTATTTTTTTTTCCCATTAAATTTGAAGAGAACCAGACCCTTAAGACAGTAAGTAGTGGATAATGATAATGTTTCTTGTTTGCATTCTTAGTATGACCAAAAGAGCTATTATTAAAATATAAAATTATATTCTAATCTCAGAACTGCAGTATTTTCTTTGTATTTCCTGTCTGTGTTGTTAGGAATATCTAATTGAAGGTTGTCTCCATGCCAAGGATTTAAATCATTTAATGTTAGTATCCACATTTTTGTAATTAATTATGAACTGTGATGGGTAAAATTGTAATGATAACTGTCACTTACTGACTTCTATTTTTTTGAATTTGCTAGGAGAGGGAAATTGCTAAGCAGATGTCCAGTTACCTGTACTGGCACATCACAGTGTATTTTAAAACATTTTTTTCTATTACTTCTGGAATCTGCATTGTATATATCAACAAAAGTACAGGCTCTGATTGTTAATCTGACCAAATACATCAGGTCTGTCTCTTTGTCATACCAGTAAGTGTTTCTGTGGTGAGGTATCCTGCTTCCAGGCTGAGCTGCCACCTTGAGTGCCTGGATTTTAATTGCCTCAGTTGCACTCTTAATTAATTCCTGGAGTATTTCTGTTAGAGCTGGATGTTTGGAGGAATCTTTTTAGTATATCTATAATTACCTAAGTTGTAATCTGTAGGTAATTAAATTAAAAATTACTTTTAAAACCAGTTTTAGAACTGTTACTTTGTTAAATAGTTTTATCCTCGTATCTTCTTGGAAATAAACTGATTATTCTACTTCCCCTCCCTATCTCCCATCATGAATACAGGGATTTAAGTAATTTTCCTCTGGTCCTGTCTTTAACCTGCCATTGTTGCACAAATTTTTCTTATGTTTATTCTGGTTTAAGTGTGAATGATAAAGAACTAGAAGAGTTTGTTGTTCCTTTTTGTAGGAATTCAACCTGCAGGTTCTGTGTGCTAGGCAATAGATAAGGCAGGCCTGTCTACTAAGGAGTTAACATGCAAGAATTCTTTTTTTAAGACCACTTACGACCCAGTGGTAGTAGTGGGAAAGAGGGATTTTAGATTTATCTTTGTCATTGCGTAACATACCTAGCTGTGACATGATCCAGTGCCATTTACAATTTCTGGTTTTGAAGTTCTAGTTTTGGGCTGAACAGAAGCAGGCAGAAAATCCAAAATCTGAAAAACCGGAAATCAGAGCTTTATCTAGGTTACCATATCCAAATACAATGCTAGAATTGCTTTCAGGGAACATTTTAGTTTAGTTTAGAATTTTAGTTGCCCATTGGTGCAAACTATAGTAACAAGTAATAAATTTGTATTTATAATTTTAAAAGAGAATTTGAATTATAATGCATTACTGAAGTGCACACTGGTTGTCAAATGGTTTACAATTCACATCAGGATTTTCTACCTGTTATTTTGCAATGTACTGGATATCACACACTGCTTAACTGGGGGCAAAAAATGCAGCCAAGCAGATGAATTTGCAACTAAGCCAAGACACAATTATAAGGGTAGAAGCACTTAAAAAATTAAATTATTAATTAAACCCCCCCATGAAATAAAATCCTTTTTTAATGAGATGGCTTCAAGTCTGCCTGGTATCTGTGAACACTTCTTTTGCAGGTGGTTTTTTGAAGTACTGGGATATCCCAAATCTTCAAAGGCCAACATCGTCAATGGTGTGCTGATGACAGTTGTGTTCTTCGTGGTGAGGATTGCCGTCATGCCTATATATTACAGCCATGTAATTTCTTCATTTGGAACAGAGGCTTTCCAGAGATTAGGATTTGCAGCCCAGAGCGCCTGGATTATCTCAAGTGTTGTCTTGGATGTTATGAATGTGATGTGGATGGTCAAAATTGCAAAGGGATGCTACAAAGTCATTTGTCTTATTGGACAGGAGGAAGCCAAAACTCATAGAAATGGAAAATCTGACTAGAAGTCATATGCATAAAATGAAATTTCTGCTATGAAAATAATTTGGTTTCACTGAAACAGTGCACATTTCTGCCATGGAATGCTCCTCTTAAGGAAACAAGGTATTACCTCTGTACTGACCTTACTCTTTCCCTAGCCACACTGCCTGCACACCCAGGGCCACGCTTTATGGATCCTGTTTGGTGAGGAATAAACACAAAAGCTCACACAAATGAGTTCCACGTGTGTGTTCTAAGCAGTTACAAACTACTGAAATTAGAAAGGAGCAGACTGGTTACTTGCTTGTTGTCCACCAGTGTGTTCGAAGTGTTTCACTCAGGTTTCTCGGATTAATGTGTTTTATAAATCCAGTGAATACAGACATCTCTTTTTTTTAAAAAAAAACAAAAAACAAAACAACAAAAAAACAACCCAACAAAAAAACAACAAACAACTCCCCGAACTCCTGATATTGTGCAATTTTCCTTGCACGTTTCTATGTTTTCTTCTAGGAATAAACAATCAAGATTTCATTCTTGACAACTTTTTCATTTTTGCAAGAAAAGCTAAAAATTTAGCTTTGATTCTGTGAAGTCTTTTACTGCTTTTTGTTCTGCCTTACATGAATGCAAACCATGTTGGGAAATTTATGAAATAATTTTATCTAAAATGCTGTATTATAAGACTACAGAATATCTTAAAAATTGTTAAAATTCTTGGATTTTGATGGGAAGGATTCACTTTTGCTGTGTTAGATTACATGCAATAGTACATCTTCTAAATTGCCCTCGGAATTTATTTTCTAAGTTAGTATGGGAAATGGTGTGTGGAAACAGCATAACTCTTACTGGAGTGCTTTTATTCCTTTGCTGCTACTACCTTTGAGAAGTGCTGCAACTCTCCTCAGAGTATTTTTAACCATTGCCGATCTGGATGTGAAGTTTAATTGTAAAGAGATAAAATTCTTCTGTATATGTGATGTGTAACTTACAGTAATACTTTTTTCTTTTATCACAGAAATGACCCATTTGATATGAAGTGTTGAGGTGTTTTGTCACATTTTCCTTGTTAATCACATCAGAAATACGAGATGTTGACTAAAAACATTCTTGAATTAACTGTGCCAAACTTCTGTAAAGCTGTACGGTAATTCTGTAGAATGACAGTTCACTTCAGTAGGCACAACATTTTTTTTTTTTTTTTTTTTAAACCTCGTATTTGTCAATAGGTACTCTGTTCCTTCTTTTGCAAACTTAAAGGTTTGGAGGGCATCAGAGAGGGCATCATGGAATAGTCTAGAATCTAATTTAGAATACAATTTGAGGAAATTCCTGGTTTTGTTTTATTTTTAAATGATTTTCAGATGACTGTATTTGTGTGTAGTTTGGTTCTGTTTTGTTTACTTTAAACCATATCTGATTAACTTTTGATTTTTTTTCCTGGATGTGTGGGTGGTTTAGGTTTTGGTGGTTTTTGGGGGGGTTTTTTGACATTACTTGCTATTTGTTATACCTTCTGATAAGGTGTGCTAAAAGTACCCATTTTCACTCAGTACTTCAGTGTACATCCAGATTATTGTAGCAGACTGTTTAAGCAATTTATTTTTAAACAAAATGAGAAAGTATTTACCCTGTGTAGGATAATTAGTTTTCCTTTTGTCCTGTTCCCTCTAACAAAGCTGGGTGACATGAACTCTCCCGTCTGTAGCGGGAGGTGTTGAGTGCCTCGGTACTGTGCTCTCGGGTGAGGGACGCAGCCTTCCCGTCTTCCAGGAATCGGATGCCTGTAAGACCCCAAGAGGACTGCCTTGGCTGGAATGCCTTATAACCAAGGCGGCTGTGAGGAGTTTATTTCCCCAGTTAAAATGATGTCAGGGCTAGTGTTTGGGCTAGCGTAATACGCACTTTCATAAGCCTAGTGCCACTGGTTAGCTGGGCAGCCTTTCTTCCAAAACCGTTTCCCAATCCTGCCTTGTTAAGGGAGATATCAAGGATGGTTAATATTTCTATTTTTTTGGATTCTGTGCTTATTAATACTTCACAAGCCTGCGGACAAAAGATCTCTTTATGCCTTGGGAAAGTTAGCAATTAATCTGTTTAGCTGGATGATTTGAGTGAGCACAGTACCTTACTTGGGTACCAGTAAATCCACAGTCTTTGAGAGCTGATCCTGTGACCTGCGTTGCTGAAAGAAACAGACTCCCTTTCATACTAATTTTCAGAACCTGTTATCTCTTAAACTAGTGGCTTCAGTGTATCTAATGCAAAAACTAGGCTATGTACAAAGGCTGTATGTTTCTATCACCTTTATGGTATAAAGGTGTACATGAAATACTTTTTTCTTGTGCTTTTTAAGGCACTAGATCAGGGAATCATTTTGTAATACCTTGTTCCTTTCCAAAATAAATTTTAAATAGAGTAAATTCAAACATTTTGGAGAATATATTTGAAAGTAGAAGTCTGCTTTTGTTATTTGGAAAGCAGGATGAAAAAAAAATTGATAAGATGATTTGGAGCAATTCTTAAGGTCATAACTCATGAAAAATTTTTGAAATTAATCCCTTCTTAGCATGAATCTTTAATATTTCAGTATGTTAAATTCTGTGTTTTCAATGGAGAACATTCATTAAAATAGTCCACTTCCTTCACTTCTAGATAGACTTATGTCTGATAGGGGGGAAAAAAAAAAGTAAGTCAAGCTATAATAAATCATTAAAGGGCAAAAAAACCAAAACCAACCCCAAACTCTGCATAATACACTTTGAGCAACAATCCAGAATGGAAGGGTGGTGGGACAATATTTTAAAATATGTAATATTTTGGATTGCTGTACAAAATTAGTGTAATTAAAACAGTATTTTGCAATGCATTAGGCTTAAATTTTCTAATTTGTTTTTTTAATTTATTACAGTTACGTTCTGATGCATCTACTATGTGTCAGAAGACAACTTTCTAATGAAAAAAAATCATTAACGCTTGTGTATTCAGCACGGACTGTAGTAAACAGGCTGCAAAGTTGTGGTGTACTGAATACATTAGTATAGGGCACTTTTAACCTGCTATGAGAAGCTTATAATACAGCAAATTAGATAGCTGTGGCACCCATTTTTCAATTGCACTTTATTAATTTTAAAACTGTGGTGAAATATTGATGAAATTTAATGTTGCAAGCTTGTGTCTTTTGCTTTTTTAATGTAAAAAAAAGTAAGTGCATGATCAGTAGCATTGTAATAAATGCTACATTTAGAATGTAATATTATCTTATTAGTGGCTTAAAACTTCTATTTTTAACAGATGCATTGTCTAGTGTAAAAGCAGACTCTTGGTATGTTACCAGATGTCTCTGCCATGGACATATCAAATGGAAGGAGTTAACCTTGTAAAAAAAAATGCTCAGATATCTTGTTTTTCTTTTCTTTTACATTCTTCAGTACCATTAACATGATGATCATGGGAGAGTCTATTTGTACTGGTAAGGCTGTATGTAGGAATGCAACTTTCCCTTTTTTATGGCTTTACTTTTTCATCAAAAGATGAGTAAATACAACTTTCAGAACTACTACAGGGGAATGGTAGGTCAAGTTTTGCTTTTATAATTGATTTGTGGATACAGTACTTGCAGAGAGGAAACGTACTTCAAATACTCATTTTCTTGGTGAGTGTTCCAGTGGATTTCAATGAAGTCGAGAGCCTTACACTACAGAAATGCTTTATGGGTTATCTGTGCGCATTCTTCAGTGGTAAGAATTACATCTCTGAAGCCTACTCTACCTCTATAAATACAAGCTATCTTGAGGGAGCTCAATAATTTAATAACTTAATTGCCTAAAATATAGAATCTATTGAGTAATGAAAAATAGCATATGCACAGGAAAATGAGGGGAGGTGACTTTATGTATAAATTCTTAACAATTGCAAATTTTGTATTAAAATTTATTAAAAATTAAATTAATTACAGTGTCTGGAAGAGAATTGGTTCCATCTTTACTTAGAAAATGATGGGAGAAGATTACTCATCGTGCAGAACTAACGTTAACCTAAAAGTAAAAGCTTACACAAGTGAGCAAATGCATTCAAGCAGGTTTAAAGAGGAGAGTTGGAGGAGACTTTGAGAACGCAAGTATAGAGATCCAGATGTCTTCCTACTGCTGTGGTTAGGACAATGGCAGACCGATACATAGTAGAAAGGTTTAGGTATTTCTATATCTCTGTTCGCAGTGGAAAATGAAACTTTATTCTTTAAAATCTTCAATCTGTATAAAATGGGTTATCAGTTGTTGATTGCTGTATGAAGAGGACTTTTTCTCGTGGACTTGTGTGTGTTTAAGTATATGGACACACAAGCTTTCCATAAAAGATCATTTAATAGAGAAGTTTGTAAAATTGTTTTGTGATGCTTCTGCTGAGCCATTCAGAGGAAAATAAAGGGCTGCTTGACAATTACTCCAGCTTAGGATCTGATGCAGTGTTGGCTGCTGGTGAAAGCCATCAATAAAGCAAATAGAAAGGGACTAGAATTTTGAGATGAAAACATGCAAGCATCGAAGACTTTGTAAAGTACGGACAGCCCTCTTTCATATTTTTAATAGCCTACTGTACAACATCATTATCTGGCTACAAGGAACTTCACGAGGAAGGATTTGTTCCTGGTGGAGTTTCTCTCTATGGAATACATTTGACAGCTGGAGAAAGAACAGTATTTCATTGCTGAGATCCAGACAGCAGTCAAATGGAAATAGCCATCAATATTTATGAACTTTAACATTCATCCAAACCCAGGTAAAATCTCTTTGTTGGACAGGTGAAGGTCTTAGGATTTTCTGAAAGCAACTTGAAAGTTCTTTTTATGGTAGAGAAGATGAAAGATGTGCTGCTTGGGATGTTTAGAGATCTGGGATTAAGCATCAAATCATACTTTTAGGTGGTAACACTTGGTAAGGTTTCTTATCCATTACAAATCTCTACTAGCTACCTCCTTTGACATTCTTGCTCTATTTGTAATAACCAAGCACTTTATAGCTCAGTAAAGAATGGAAGGTAGCTATGAAGAATAAATTGTATTGTCTGGTATAAGAAATATTTTGGCAAAATTTCTTCTGAGATCAGTTTCATTGTGTGATGCCAGGCACTAAGAGGGCATCTGATTATAATGATGTATATAAATTTTTAACCTACATGTAATGTAAAGGAAATGTCTTTAAGAGAGTGATTTATGAAGAATTCAGCATGGCTTGGTATCAACCATATAATGATTCAGTGTGCTATTTATAACTCCCTACTTATTGAAAATGAAAATATAAAAGCAAATAAAATATTCTGTAGTGTATCTTTATTTTTAATCTATGCGTGGGATGTCAAACATTGTACTTGTCTTGTGGACAGGACATGCTTTTATAAACCTATAAATATTTAAGTATGTGAGAATCTGCACCCAAGTGGAACATGTTGCATGTAAATTGTCTTCTAAGTTTTTAAATTTTGGTATTTTTAAAAATTTGCTAGGTTTGAAAGCAACATTTAAATATTAATACTAAGGTGTAATACACAACATGCGGGATATATTGGCTTTGTTTATTGTAACCGTATTCCAGTTTCACAAGAGAAATCCATCATGTGATTGGGGGAAAGGAGGAAAAGGGCTAATCATGAGCTCAGCTATATGATTTGCACACTGAATATGCACATATCCAAATATACTGGATTTATTTCTAGCATGCATATACCAAACAGTGTTTTCTTTAATATCGACAGATACCTATGTATGTAGAATAATCTAACACATAAGCACAGCTAACCTAATATAAAACCAAATTCCAAAAAATGTTGGGACAAATGAGTTACAAGTGTTTGTATAATCTTCTGTCTAAGAAGAAACTTGATAAATATATCTAACACGTGCAGAGCAAGGATGAAAACTGTAAATTCTGCTAGACTGATTTCTGGTAAATCTTGACAATCTGGTTTGCAGTAAATACTAATACTGTCACAAAATGTCAGGATCGCGTTATTAAATTCAAATAGTAATGTGGCCTGACTGTAGCATCAATCCTTATCATGGCACAAGAACTTAAAAATGCAATATAACAATTCTGCAGATTGGTGATAAAAGTAATCAGTCATAGTAAGGTGAATGATTAAGTATTATGGGTTTAAATTTACTTTTTTATTATAAAAAAATTCTGAATTGTTTGTTTGCATTTCAGTGATATTGTAAAGCATTTCTGTATTTTGTTTGAACAGTTTAGGAGCTTGCATAAAATTATATTGACTGATGATTTTTTTTCCCTTTGATATATGCAATAATGTCAATAAGCAATAAATTGCATGTTGTATGCAAGGTATTGGTACTTCATAATAAAGGAAAGGAACCCAGTTTCTTATGTTGTGAATTTTTCTTTCTTAATATGGTAGTAGCTTATGTAGCCATAATGAATATATCGTGAAAGAACAACTTGCTTTGGGTTCAGTTCAGAAACAACTGGCTTATATGGTATCTTGAAATTTTGTGCTGTATCTTTATTTATTTATTTATTTATTTATTTAAAAAAAAGGTGGGGAGGGAGTATAAGGTCTGAGCCATGCTGTTGTTCAGGTGGCTGGACTTTTGAAGGCTGAAATTCTATGTAGGACATCACCGGGGCCAGGAATGTAACTATAAATTTTGTTGTGTATTGAGGAAAAACGTATTTATATCGGATAGTATAATTATATTGCACTGTATGGTAGTACCACATGTTTCAGGACATAAGCTGGACGGTTGTCTGAAGGCTCTAGGGATAAAGAGCTACTGTTGTCAGCGTATTGTAGATGTGACGCACTACGCAGTCCCTTACTGAATACTACGACGGGCAATTAAGTTCCTTAATATGGCAATTCCTAGATTCTGTATGTGCAGTGAAGGTATGCCTAGGAAGCATGAATCGTGTGGTAAAAGTCGGAGGTTTTTCTGAGCATCCTCAGAGGAAGTTGCTGCTGTTTTATATCTTAACCATTGGCTTCCAAGCACAGGAATTGCTTGTGTTTCTTCGGGTTTTCTTTTGCATTATGCAATGGTTAAATTACTAGAAGAAAACACAAAGCATTCCAGTGTTTTTTACTTCTTTCATCACATCTTTTAAGGGGTATTTAGTTCCGTTTGTAAATGATATTCTTAGAGTGCTGATTTTACACTGTTAGTGTAGAAAGCTACTGGTTAACTAGTCAGTCTGTTTGGAAGCGACTCAGACTGGGAATGTCTGGAAACGTTATTTGGGGTCAGATGCTATATAGGTCAGACTTCCAACTGCTTGAGGAAGGACAATGGGGGCTTGGTGGGAGGCTTCCGTATTGGCACTGGGCAGCTTTTAACACTGAATGGGGGAAAGGAAGGACTAAGCATGGCTGGGAACAAGGGATGCCTTTCAGTGAGCCGTTCTTAACCTGACAAATTCAACAACGCTTGCTTGAAGTGTGAGAAACATACCCCTCCCTAAGGTGTAAGATACAGGAAGTATTTTGTATATCCACTTCTTTGTCATGTTCTGGTGCAAAGTTGCTTTTCACTTTCTCCCAGATGTAATTTTTTTCTAATTCGCTTTGTGTTCTTGCTGAAAACTGTACTTGTATTGGTGTGATAATTCTGCATTAGGGTTTTAAAGATTTTAAATTTAATTTTCACAGTGGATATCTGTCATTTTTTTTAGGTGGTGGATTACTGTTGTATCTTCTTATTTTGCTCTGCTTTTCTGGGGTTCACAGTGTAATATATGTAAAGGTAGATGGTGTGCTTCATTGAGATTGTGACCTTGGTGTTCTTACCTTATAAAGGGTGAAAACTGTTATCTATACAATGATTAATAAGTAGTGCAATTGGTGCTTCTGGTGGAGCGTGATGGAACGCAGGGAGACAGCGTACCGACATCAACAACATGTACTTGGAGAGGAGGGTGTAGAACCAGTTCCCTGTTTGAGAACACAGAGAGAAAACGTGTTTCACCTTAGAGTCATTCTGCCCCTGACTTGAAATATTTGGAAGCAGAGGTGTCAGTTGGTCTACAGGAGGCTTTTATGATTAAACTGCGTTGTCACGTGCAGCGAGTGAAGACTGAAGTGACTGTGTCTTGTTTAGTGCTGCTTACACAGCTGTTACTGTGAGCGCAGTCTGAGACGTTTCAGCAAAGCCAAATATGCCTCAAACTTGGGCAACGATGGAGGCAATCATAATGTTGTCTAAGGCATACAGTAGAGGCTCAGTTACTGACATGGGGCTGCTTTCCTAGCTCCAGGTTCTCAGTATGCTGTGAGAATACCTCCTGCATGCAGAAGGGGTAGGGAAGCATTTCCTCTTACATAATAAAGACTATAAAAGGGCAAAAAAGAGTGAAAGGATGGATATTTGACATTGCTTTAGACTTGTATTTTTCTTTCGTGTTCGCACTGAATGGCAATGTTCTTGTTGATATGAAAGATCCTATTTGAAAGCTGGTATGTGAACATGTTCTTAAAAGCGCTCTCGAGAGGAATGTGTGAAAGAAGTTTTTCAATTCAGGTAGTTACATAATTTGAAATCGTGCTGTTAGAACTGCTTCAGTCTGGTTTAGAATTTGTCTTTGTTAATCTTTCTGATCTTTTTCAAAAGAAATGGGAATCACTCATTCCTTTCTTTACACCAAAATACATACAGAGGGTGCAAGAGACCCCTCTTCCAGACTTGAATTTGGATTTTCTTCGTCCCAAGTTAAGGTAATAAGTGGGTCACTTGAAGCTTAAATTCCTTCCTACTTTAATTTTATTTTTAATTGCTCCAATGAAGTGGGATGTCAAAAAAAAATAATTATGTGTTTGATCAGTTCTAATTGTTACAGATTTATAATGAATGCTTGTCCTGCATTCCTCGCCCCCCCGCCTAGTGGGAGTCCGCGTTGTGGGATGAAGGTCGAAATAGCCCCGGCAGGGTCCGCACGGGCTGTCGGGGCAGCCGCTGCACAGCTGGATCCTGCCAGCTGTTGGTCAGAGGGGTGGGGTGACAGGAGGCTTCCTTGCTGCGGCGCACAACGCCCTCCATTTTCTGGCTGGCCAGAGGGCGGCGGTACCGCGGGGCTGCGGCGTCTGCCGCGGCCGGGAGCGCTGCCGTACTTCTCTTCACTGGTTCATGTTTAAAAACCAGCTCAGGGAACCTTAGTGTCTCCGTAAGCTTAATACTAGAAAGGACGCACCTTTGCAATATTGAGTCATGCTGCTAGTAAATTTTATTATTAAAAAAATTAAATTACTTAGTTGTAAAGGGTAGTGATTTCACAGAGAGAACCACGACACAGCGCGCTAACGCAGCTGTACGGGGATTAAACCTGAGCCTCAAGCGCATAAACTTCACTGTTGTTGGCGAATCTGGAAAACAACTTTATGTGCTATGAATAAAACCCTGCAGCCCTCAGGCGCCCTCCGTCCCTTCCCCGTTTTGGGAGTCGTTAACGGTGCATCCCCAGGTGGACCGTCCCCGCCGCCGCCGCCCTGCCCTTGCAGGGGGCAGCGAGGCGCTCCCGGCACCCGCCTGTGCCGCCGGGCCGCTCAACGCCGGCCGGCAGCGGCCGCCGGGGCCTTCGGGCTGCCGTCCGGGCTGCCGTCCGCGCTTCGCCATAGCGCCGTCGGCTCCCTGGCGCCGGCCGCCCGCCTTCGGCTGCCGCGGAGGCCCCGCCCGCGGAGGCGGGGCTGCCGCAGCCCCGTCCCCGCCCCGCCGCCGGCGGGCGCAGGCGCGGAGCGGGCCGGCGGCGGCGTGTTCTCGCGAGGCGGGGCGCGGGGCTGCGCTCGGGGCCGGCCGCGGAGGCGCGGGACGGGCTGAGGTGAGGCGATAGCGGCTCCTGGGGACGCGAGACGCGGCGGCGGTGGGAGGCGGGTGCTGAGGGAGGGCGCACGCCGCCGGGCCGGGCCGGGTCGGGCCGGCTGGGTGCAGGGGGCGGGCCTGACCTTGCCCGCGGCCGCCGTCGGTCACGGTGCGTGTAACGGTGCGGCGGCCTCGCGTTACGTGAGGCGCTTCCTGCCGGCGGGGGAGGGGTGTCGCGGACCGGTGCGGGGCTGCGGCGCGTTTCGGGCAGAGCTCCCCCCCTCCCCCAGCCCCGCGGCCTCGCCCCGCCGCCGGTGGGCGTGAGGAGGCGGGCTGGACGGGCGGCAGGCGGCCGTGAGTGTGGGTGTCGCTGTCGGGAGCCCCCGCAGCTCCTGTCCCACGGCAGCTCGTTCGCTGTCAGCCCTAGTAGACGCTCAAGCTGTAGATTTTTATTTAGGCTGAGCGTTTATTACTTAAACCCATGTTTTATTTAATTTTTTAATCTGTGATGTAGCAACATAGCAGTACTCATATTCGCCAGCATAGTTTTGTATTACAGACGTTTGTTTATTTTTCTTTAGAAACTTGATCTAAAAAGACCCGGTGTGCAGAAGCCATGGGTCTGTCTGCCTCCTCCCCGGCTGCTGCAGCTCAGTCGCCAAATGTACCCAAGCAGCATCAGGCGGCATCTCCACGTTCAGAATGTCCTATGCACCAGGAAAAAATGAGTGGTAATTATTCTTGAAACTTAAATGAAATAAACTCTTCACATGGAAAACAGATTTGAAAATATTTCAAAAAAAAAAAAGAAAAATGATTCTACAAATAAAAACTTGAGGTTTTCGTTCAGCAAAATCAGCTCTCAAATAACTTTTCATGAAAAGGAGTCAGATGTTCACCAGAACAGTATGCAAGCTGTTTTGTCTGTAGAGACCGTAGGTGCTTGCTGTAGAACCTGTGGGTCGCTCCCGATTGTCGCGTTTCACAGGGGTCCTGCCGATCCGTTCCCATCAGGTGGTACATGCACAGAGGGTCGGGGAGGCGCAGGGGCCCCTCCAAAGATGGTAACTGGGAGCAGGTGGTTGTTGCTAGAGAACACGCATCTGGAAAAGAGCAGCAGAAGGGTGGGATAAGATGAATGTCTGGAGAAGGAGGACATCAGCTCTTCTGTTGGCACAATCAGCATGTTGGATTAACATTGCTGTGGTACAGACAGCTCAGTACAGGGGTGGGGAATGAGCATTCAAGGACTACGTAAGAATTTTAGGTCTTACCATGGTGCTGGGTCCTAAAATAGGCAGGAAAGAGAATAGTTAAAACTGTTGCAAAGCTCGGAAGAAAAGGCAAAGCACCAGTTTATATTTAAACGAGCTGCTCGTTCAGTGAACTGTTTCCCATTTTCTGCCGTGTCATCATTTTGTAGCAAAACATACACTTATTTTTTCCTGTTTTTCAGGTTGTCCAATGCACATGAAGACTCCTGATCATAGAACTGAGAACACAGATGATGTTCCTGCACATCAGGAAAGAGCGTATGAATTTGTAGCATGTCCGGTGACATCTGGTGCATCTCAAGTGAAAGATGACATAGATCCTAGCAATATGGTAACTTTCACTTAGGTCACATGTTTTCTTCAGTTTTGTTTCTCCTGAAATACTATGCCCAGAATGGAAATAGTGATACTGTCTAAGGTGGAAACTCCATTGATTAACGTTATTTTTTAATTTTTAAGACTGCTTTTTCTCATATTATATGCAAATATTTGTATAAAACCACGTTACATCTTATTTAACATTCTCTTCTTCAAATTCACTTCTTTTTGGTAAAAGATGTTTTTTCAGTTTGTAAGTATCTTTTGCTCTCCATTTCTATTTGTTAGTTACACGCATGGTTTTTATGCTACATTAGTGGTTTCTAGGTTCTGTGTAAAAATGGTACGGATAAGTTCTGATTCAGATCTCTCCAAGATATCCCCTGATTTACAAAAAGCACTGCTGTTTGAAAGTTGAAGTTTAGGCAAAAGGGATGTTAGTCTTCAGATGACAAAGTTGTGCAAAGAGTTTTACTGCGAAAGATAAAGATAAATTTAGTGGACTGAAGGCTGAACTTCTTATCTGTAGCAGCTGATTAATTATGCTTTGATTTTTCTCAAACACTGTAACATAAAAATAATTCCTACTCTAGTTTGTTGTTGATTCTCCTTGTTTTCTAGATGCCTCCTCCTAATCAGCAACCATCCCCAGATCAACCATTTCCATTGTCAACTGTTAGAGAAGAATCTTCCATTCCTAGAGCACATTCTGACAAGAAGTGGGTCTACCCTTCAGAGCAAATGTTCTGGAATGCTATGCTAAGAAAAGGGTAAATACACTGTGAATTATCAGATGGAGTCTGAGAGTCTGAAATTCATGAAGTAATATCATCAGTTCTTACTCACTGATATTATTTAAGAGTTTGTGGGCTCTAAGCAGTAAATGAATAACTAGCTTTTTAAAAAAATTACTGTTTTTATGAATAGCTTTTTTTTCAAGGGTGAGCTGGTCTCAAAGACTATGTCTTCTCTAGTGATCAGCAAGGTGGTAGGGAATGTCAGGCAACTGCCACTAGCTCAGAAAATTTTCTTAAAAGTCAGTGGATAGGCATAGACAAACGTTGCATGATTGCCAGCTTTCAAACTCAGTCAGCTTCATGCTAACCCTATAAACTGATAGTAAAAGCTGTATGATTGTGCAAACATCTAACTTGACTTTGCAAAATTGCTAAAAATGTGAAATTGTTTGACAAGCAGATGTTTTCAGTCTTTACAAAAATTCAGTGTAGACAAGATCTAATGGAATCATAAATGTTTCCTTTGGCCTAAAAAACCTTCTGTGTTGCTGTTTCCTCATTCTTTTGTAATTATTTGTTTGTCATTCTCAAACAGATCACCTTTTAAGGCGGTTACTGTTAAAACAACAGTAATTCTTTGTTCTACATATCAATATTGTTCTTAAGACAATATGTCATAAGCAGTCTGTGTTGAACACACAAGTTTTGATCCTGTAAACACTTAAATGTGTCCAGTGTTGTGCCTCTTGAAAAGGAAGCATGCATGTAGTCATACTGCAGGGTCAGAGATTGAAAGGCATTTCTAAGTGTATGCAAAAATGTATTGAATACAGGACTTACGTGCATTAGGAATGCAAGTGGGATTTTTCCTAAGCAGTTTTACGAATATCGTGGATGTTCTGGTGTTTGCAGCCTTGGATAACTTTCTGATCCATGTAAGGTGTTAATTTAGGTAACTAGAATTTGTGGATTTCTATGATGATAACTACACTTTAACACAAAAAATAAAGTGGTTCTGATGGTGCTTAAGCAGATGTGGCAGAAATTTCCATGCTTGCTTTGTGTCTTTGCATAAAACCTCGAATCTCGTGATTCCAAAGCCCATCAGGTAAACTGAGGAAGGTGGAGTAGTTATGCTGTAATGTTTATAAACTGTTTCCAAATTCTTATTTTTTAGGTGGAGGTGGAGAGATGACGACATAACGGGAGAAGACATGACCAACATCATTAAGATTCACAACCAAAATAATGAGCAAGCTTGGAAGGAGATTTTGAAGTGGGAAGCTCTTCATGCTGGGTACGTACATATGAAATGAAAAGCAAATCCTTTGGTTTAGTTCTTGCTTTTGTAAGTCTTTGAAAGTAGAATGTCTCTTTAGTTTTTGCAGAAATATTCTGGTGCTGATGCATCCCAAAAGTTACGGTCTTGTAGGAGCCTGCATTTTGATCAATATGGAGGAAGTTTATCCAGAAGAGCTTAACTAGAACTGAATAATTACTATGTTGGTAAAACTGATGAGCATTTTGGTGGTGTGTGTATAATGTGGATTTGGAGAAATTAATTTCTTATTGTATCTATTTGGGAATTATTTAATTGAAATGTTTATGACATGAAAAAGATAGGAGATGTAAACTTAGACTAAAAGTGACTGGTGTAAAACAAACTGTCACTTTTTAGGTCAGTATAGTCCCTGTTCCTAGAAGAGACAAACCAGTTAAGCATTCTGTATGTAGAAATTGTTCTCTGAAATTCTATGACCTTTGTTGCATGGTAGTTTGTATTACGGTTTTCTGTTCTTTAATCCATTAAATCTGTGGATTAGATTTGCTGAGAACTGCGCTGTTGATAAGTTAGAACAATGTTGTGGAGCGTATCAAAAGTACTTTATCATACCAGCAGTAAGTGCTGTCACCAACTGGGGGATTTTTCAAACCTTTAAAAAAAAAAAGAAAAAGCTGGTTTAGATCAATTGCAATTGATTTTTTACTGTTGCTCTTTCGATTCTGTTTTTCTATTACTAAAACAAATTACCATAGTGGTTTAAACACTTGAAATAAGACGGTTTTAAATGGTAAAAACTACTTTCTTTTTTAATTGTGTGCACAGGGAATGTCCGTGTGGACCATCACTGATGCGGTTTGGAGGCAAAGCAAAGGAGTATTCACCAAGAGCCAGAATACGTTCATGGATGGGGTACGTGGACAGGAAAGAAGGTCTTCCAGTGAGATGGGAGGGTAGGGAGACATGTCTGAAAACATAGTGTAGAATTAATTTTAAGATGTTTCAGAACTGGAACTGCAAGTTGTAATTACCAGAAGAGTACTAGTGGGGATCTTATGCCAGTATCTGGATAAATACATCTTCTTAAATAGGACTTCCACTCCCTCTCCCAGTTCATAGTATCCATAAAAATATGCATATGGTCTATTATCTGTCTTTCCAGATACGAACTTCCCTTTGACAGACATGATTGGATTGTTGACCGATGTGGAAAAGAAGTGCGATATGTTATTGATTACTATGATGGTGGAGCAGTAGATAAGAACTACCAGTTCACTATCCTGGATGTTCGTCCTGCGTTTGACTCTCTCTCGGCTGTATGGGACAGAATGAAGGTAGCTTGGTGGCGGTGGACTTCATAACTACTCCTGTGGTGCGTAGTCAAAAGTAAACCACTTTCCTCCTAGACTTACGGATAAGTGAATACTAGGACTTGAAATAGAAGTTCACTGCAACTGTCATTGTTTTCATCATCACCACTGTTCTTTGGGGGTGGGAAGGGAGGATGGGGAAATCTGTTGTTAAGTACGCTGGTGCTTCATGGTGTTTTGAGTTAAATAATAAAGTTACAGTAGCAAAAACTTGTATCTTAATTTTCTTAAGAGCTGGGAAATCTTTCTTGTTTTGTCACAGATTCTGCGTAAACTTGCCTTCTTTTCATTTCATACTTCAGAGCTGCACCAAATACATCAGCTTTCTGATTCTGACTGGAGTTTTGAGTATTAACTAAGTAGTGAACACTGAAAAGCTCATAAACGATTTAACATAGTTACAGTGTTTGGATACTTTAGATGATGAATAAAGGGAGAAGATCTGCACTGTTTCAAATGGCATGTTTTATTAACTATATAAATCCATGTATTTGTTTTCACGTGGGCACCTTACCTGTTCAAATACATACTTCCTCAGAAAACTTCAGTCAAGTTTATTCTGTTAAAGGAAGTATAGTGTAGTATGAGTATTTTTACAGGTATGTTAAGTTGAAAATTAGGAGAGTATACTCATGCCTTAATCTGCAATTTATCTTTGAACAGAACATGTTAGAAGCAGGAAATGAGTGTCAGTTACTTTTAAAACATTTCTAAAAGGAGATAAAATTGATATTTAATGGCTATTTATTTGAGTATTTAAAAGGTTTGTTTTCTGATGTAAGAAAACTATATTCTTTTAGTATTTTCATGTCTTTAATGTGTGTCTCAAGTAATGCATTCAGGACAGAATTAAACCTTATTTAAAGAAACTCATGCAGTGCATCTGTATATTGCATTTTGGCTTCATCAACTGTACTGTAGCAGGTGGTTTTGTGTTTTGTTTTTTTTTTTTTTTTTATAATACGGAATCGCACAAGGCTGTATGACTACGCAGTCATAGACATTTCTGCATAGTGATCATAGTGAGCCATATTACAGATGTGTGTATAATTTGGCTAAAAGGGGTATCAAAAGTGCCAAGAAATAGGGTTGATGTGAGCGTTTTCTAAGAGTGATGCATGTTAATGCTGTGCGGCTTAAAGATTTGATTAATGTTTGTGCTTAATAAGGGAAACTAACTTTTTTTTTTTTTGAAGTCTTCACTGTAATAGCTTTAAATTTGCATGGCTTGGTAAATTTCAGGTGCCACATACCCCTAAATTTAAATTATTCCTCCCTTTCAGCATATATAACTCTTAATATGAGTCCTCCATGCAAAACACTTGGGAATGGAAGGAATAAGAGAGTATCACATTGTAGCTTCTCAAATGGGAGAAGCTTCCGTCATGACTTCACAACCTTAGCTGGGAACTGGCTCTACAGCCATTTTTTGAAAGTAGTTATTTTTAACTGACATTGGAAGCTTTTTTTTTTCTGGTCTTTTGTCTGAGGGGGAAGCCCCTCAATGTTTCAGTCAAGTTAACTTCCCATTTAGGAAAAAAAATTATTCAGGGAAGCTTCCATACTTTGAGGTACTAGTAGAGATGAATGGTTCCCACTTCAGAGGCAACTGTCCTGCATGGTAGGAATAAATATTACCCAGAAGTCTAGAATCCTAAGAGAAAACCACTGTCTTACCCCTATCCACTTTCCTCATTCCTTTTTCACCTTTTTAGTGATTCATATATCTCTATATATAAAAATATAAATATATATACATATAAAAATGAAAAATAGTTTGGGGCAAAAAAAAAATATCTCCATCTGACTAGGCAATGTATGTAATGAGATTTATGAGAGGTGTGTGAGCTTGTATGAAGCATATCTGATAATAAAAGAGCTGCTCCTCTCTGTTCTAACAGTAAAGACTGACGCTTACTGCTTTTTGGGGGCAGGTTTTTTGGTTGGCTCGTGTATGCATTTGGTAACTTGATATATGCAGAGTTCTGTATTTCTCACAACTAAATATGGAAAAGGTACACCAATGTATGGAGCGCTTCAGAAGCTTCAAAAGAACGAGTTGATTTTGGAAGTGTGATGTTGAGTGCATTATGGCAATTGTAATTGCTGAAAGGTGTCACATGCCACTTCATGCATTTACCGTCTTCTGTTATGTTCTTTTCTGTGCTACTGTTAATGAAATGGACTACTTTGTCATCAAACAAAAAGGAGAATCAAATAAATATACTTTTCTTAACTTTGGTATTTGGTGATTGTATTTTTAGCTGTAAGAATTACTAAGATGAGCTCTTGCATGTGTCATATGAAATTATAGCCTGTTACAACTAATCATATCTTTGAATATATACTACTCATTTATTTAGGTGAATACAGAACCCAAACCCAAGGACTAAATTCAAGTGTTTGCCAACTAAACCAACAGCTCTCAGAATAACAACAAATTGACAACAAATATATTCATCCTGCATCTGGCTAACTTCTGAAGAGAGGAATGCAAGGAATTTTTTTGTTTTTAAATAATCCTTGAAGTGTAAATGAAAAGAATTCATTTCTACAAGGAGTAAGACTTAAGGAAGTGAAGCTGAAGTTTTTTCTTTTAGGTTTGGGTTACTTTATGCATGGTGTTGGCAGTTCGCTATTTCTCAGAAGATGGGTGTCAGAGTGATTAGAATTCTAATGTAAACTTGAAAAACAGTGATTGAAATTGATGTTTTTTACCCTTTGGGAGGATGTTTTAACTGTAAAACTTGTTTAGGCTAGATTAAAGGTAATGTCTCTGTGTGTGTGTATATGATAAATAAATACATTTATATCCTTTCTTTGTCAGTATAGAAAGGTACGGAGAGTTCATGAAGGTCGAAAAAGTGAAGAAGTATCCTGATCAGGCCGTTCAGGGAATTCTGCAGCAGCATCAGGTTCCCAGTCCCAGCCAGGCCGAAACAGAAGTTTGGAACCCAGTGTCTCAAATCAGGCTAACCTTGTGCACATGCAAAAGGGAAAATATGGGCACTGTCACTAAAGCAGGGCCACTTTTTAAATCGGTTGTGTATTTAGGTATCGAAAGTTCACCCATGTTCTGCTTTACCGTGTTGAAGCCCTGCTTGACCTACTGTGTTTGACTCTTGCAGTTAAAACAAATTATGAGAGTACTCCTGGTGTGCAGCTGAAGATGCATTCTTTAAGGATATTGTGGTGCTCAGAAACTGCAATCTCTGTGACTGATTGATGAAAAAGGACTCCAGCGTAACGCTCCAACTGTAATCAGGTCTTGGGTCATACATATGTAGTTAAAGAGTGGTATTGATCTTTATTACCTGGAGCAGGAGACCATTCTGCATTCAAATACCTGGGTTTGGCTTCTTGCCGTTGTATGGGTTCAGGCAGCCGGTGATGACGCTGCAGTTAGGGTGTCTGCCACCATAATGCCAGTCTAGCGGGGCACCAAACACGTGGTTGCTGTGCCTACAACACCCTCCCTACTCAGTAACGTTGGCCCACCTCTCTGCTCTTCTGCAGTATGCCCTGTTAGTATCTGGCCAACATGAACGTGCTGTAATCAGGGAGTAATTCACAGGCTGTAGCTCTTCTGTCACCCTTTATTTATTTATTTATTTATTCGTTCATTCATTCCTTCCCCTCTCCCCTAGAAAGAGTTTTGCTCCTCCCTTTCATATTATGCCAATGGTCCTAGCTTCAATCTCTTGACAATTTTGCAGCTAAGCCCTAGAATTTCTGCCCTGCTTTACTGTAGAAGAAAGAGGCTGTGTTGCTGGTAAGAAGGTGTTTATGTCTGTTGATTATTACTACTTTTTACTGCCAAAGCAAAGTGTCTGGATTACCATTTTTGAATTGTGATGTGAAAAAGGTACGCTAGTTTAGTGTGAAAAGGGACAACACTGCTGTCCAATGTTTACATAATGGATTTACTATCAGGACTTCAGTGTGCTCTGTAAATAATTATTTAAAGTCTAAAATATGATCATGAATATTGTTCTGCCTCCAAAAGGTGTGAGAGTGGCAAAGGATCTCTTGGTGCTCTGAAAATGATCATAAATAGTCTGTCATCTTATGCACTCCCATTCTGTTCATTCAACTCGTGTCAAAAGTGGGGGGGAATAATAGCTAATGTGCTAAGTTCAAAAGATGGAGGCACAGATATTAAAGTTGCTGTAGCTCAGCAGCTAAAAATGAAGAGAACTGGTAAACTAAGGAGCGCTACCTAATTTTTAGACTCTTACTAACGTTGTGTTTTTTATAGAGGGTAGAAATGCCCCTTTCAAAAACACCACTCCTTTACTTCTTAAAGAGATCTGTCCCCAGCATTTACTAAATTAAATGACACTTTAATCCTTTGTCTCCCTTTGCTTACATCTGGAGGAAAATCCATGTAGTAAAGTTCCACGAGCAGATGTACTCGATACGGAAGCTGAACTCACTTTGAGGATAGAATATAGTACTCGTAATGCTAGCTGTGCTTTTGTCTTCAGTATCACACCCTTCCCTACCCACAGGTATCTTATATACGTTCTTTTTGAAAATACACAGCATTGCTAGTTTTGTACATATTTTTAGTTAGGCAACTTCATGCATTTTTACTCTCACTGAAAGAAAATGTGTTCTTTTTATTATTCTGTCTTACTTTGTACAAGGTAAATTGCAGGCAAAGATCTATATGCAGTGAATCAAGTAAGTATTGATTCTTGTGGCAATGTGAATAATAATAGGAACTTATAGTCATACCAGATATGTCATTATGTAAAAAACATCCTTTTTAGTTTGCATTAGATGGTTAACCACTTTTATGTGCATCTCCTTCAAGACAAAATGGCTTGCCAAACTCCTAGAGAAAGAATCTTAATTTCTTTTATGAATGTGACAGTTGCACCTATTTGGTCTTACTACTTGTACATCAAATTGTATAGAAACTTGTGGGCAGAGTACTGGTCTTGACTCCAAACCGTGTGGCCTTGAGCATGTGTGAAATGATGCATTATTTCCCAGTGAACCACTGATTCCAGTGGCAGCTGCTCACAAGACATGTCTGCATATTTGCAGCACGGGTACCTATTTTTATGACTGGAGTCTCAATGAATCCAATTTTCAAAGGATAATGTAAATTTATTGGAAGTATTGGGATTGTTATTAGGACTCATTAAAAAAATCTAAAAGAATAGATCGTTTCCTTTGCTGATACTCAGTTTGGACCATGGCCTCTCTTATAAAATAGAAACCACCACATTTGTTTTCAACATGTTACGGCAAAAAACCCCATTAAAGACTAAGTCATGGTTTCTGTTTTCTGATGTTTTGCCAATTTTGTAACTACAGAAAGTTTTAGCTATTTTTCTATCATGCTGCTGTTCTTGCCTCCAGCTTCTGAAGACTGTGACCCCATAAACCTCCTGTCTATAGAGATAGCTAATGCTTTAATTGATCATTAGCAGACTTTCAAAATGGGTTTCCATCTGCCAAAAGATTAAGTGTCTTAGGGAATTGACTTAGTGCAGTTTGATTCATGGAGGATAAATGCAAGTGCCTTTAAAAAGCACTGCTATACTGCAAGTCCTTGAAAAACTTGCTTCTACAATACTTGGAAGGAAAAGTAATAGAAAAGATTTTTCCTCTGATTTTTTTTTTTCCCTCGAATTAGAGAAGGCTTACTTTATGTATCAATGAGAATTCATTAGCTCATTTTCAAAAACCAAAGAGCAAAACCTCATGAAAATGTTGAATTTAACCTTAGAACAAATCATGCAAATTTTGGCAGCTTTAATTTGTGACAAATTTTTTGTTAAATTAATTTATTCCAACTTTAAAAAGGACATGCTTTGGGCCAAAAAAAATGATGAAAACTTTTCTACTAGCTGTAGAGCTACTACGTGAGAATACTGAGGAAAAACATCATGTTTTATCACAATTTTTCACAATTACAGGGGTTGCTTCTCCTGTTTTCTTTAAACTTTTGCCTTTTAGCTTATTTGGAGTGATTTTTACATGTTTTCTTGTTGCTTTCTCTCTGCCATTTTTGTACAACCCACTTTTGGGAAAACTACCATTGCGATAACACTTAAGAGTTGTTACTACAGAAATAGTAGCTTCTTTCTTAGGTATCTGAAAAATCAGTGTTATTTAACTCAGTTAAGAACAGTTCTGCCTGGTAAGAATACCATTCTGGCTGCATCAGAGCTGTCAACATTGTTGTAGCAGAAAATACAGGAACTTCAGCTGTCCTACAGCAGTGCCGAAAGATGGACATGATTTGCGTTGCACAGGTTAGCCATCACACTTAGCTGTGGTTATGGGTTCCTCGTTGGTGTTTGTCTTATGACCCCAAAAATGGGCAACTGCAGTGATGTTTAGACTCTTCCTAGTGGTCCTTTAAAGCCTTCTAGAGTACATGCTTTTAGGACTGCTTACAGTTGCAGTAGCTGGGACGGCAGAATGTCTGGCATGGAAATAATGGTAAAAAGATGTTCCAAATGGACATTTTTTTCCAAATGTCTGTCTACTCTTATTCGCCACTCAGGTTAGGGGAAAACGGGTATAAATGCAGAGTTTTATATATAATAACTAGGGGTTGTTGATGCGACACCTAATTGATTTGGGCCATAATTACAGTGAGTGGAAAGCAAAGGATACTACTTTTGCAAATAACACCAGGAAGATTAATCTTACCTACGTATGAAAGGTTGCATTCTGTTTGCCTTGTCAGGCAAAGTGGAAAATACTGGTATCATCAGTGGCATATCAATTTATGACAGGATGCTGGAGCTGGTTTAATATAGGCTGACTCTAAAAAGCAAGATTTTTCTTTTAACATTATTTGCCACATGTTGGTGGGAAAGCATCCATTTAAAGAAATTAATATGGGTAATGTTACTCTATCAAACACTGCAATGTTTGAAGAAATAAAAAAAAAGATGGAAAATAAGATCTTGACTTCCAATTTAATAATAATGGAATATGAAGGCCAGATTGTAACTGTAGAAGTTCATTTCAAATTTAAATATTTAGCATTTTCACTAGTCTGCGAATACAAGAAAATTTATTACATTAAGATGGAATTTAGATCTTTGACATGAAGCTGATATTTTCATAGTGTGAAAAATATCAAGCTGACATTATACTGTCTCATTTGATGACTTCCAAATGTCAGAGTGCAGTAACTTATTCATAGGGACCTCAATGTCTTGCGATAGTGTCAACTGAAAAGACATTTACATCGACTTTTTTATTTAAACATGTAAAATGGAATATGCAAAGTGGATAAGGAGAAGGGGGAAAGACCAGGGGCAAGAAAGTTCTTAATAATAGAATGAGGCACTTTTAAGGCTAATTTCCACCGAAGCCTTCTGACAGCTGCATGGGCTACAATCTGGCAGTGCTTCTGACGGCTCCCCTCTTCTTTCCCTTCACGTCATGTCCCTCATTCCCCGCTCAAGCACTCACGTTTCTTGTTATTTCAATAGAATTTAGGGGATTAAAAATAGCACGATATACTTACCTGAAAAAGCCACCACCCATCCCTTGCTCTTACAAGTGATTTTGTAATAATAGAAGATATTGCATATTACTTTTGAGATGATTGTACCTGGGAGTTAATGATACCATTGGCTGTAGAAGACCTCAGTCAGATGGATTATGAAGCCACAACAGCTGAATACAAGGAACATGAATTTATACTCTAGTAAAACTTCATGAGTGCGTATGGCTGCACTTCAGTTGATCGTCTACATCCCCAGGACGATGCGGTTATTCCTTTCTGTGGGTCGGAGACCCTCACGCAAAGCTGTGCACCTCGGAACAGGCGGCGGGCAGGTTGGGCCGCGCCTGGCGCCGCCGCTGCAGACGGCGGCCATTTTAGTTCGGCGCTGAGGGAGAGAACCTCCCGCCACCGCCTCCGCTGCCGCTCGCTGCCTCGGAGGCTGCCGGGCTGCTCGTCCCCGCGCCTTCAGCTGCCGCCATGTCGGAGCTGGCGTTGGAGGAGCTCTCGGCTCTCGCCGCCATCTACTGCGAGCCGGATGCCTGCGAGGTGCTGGCGGTCTCAGGTGAAGGCGGCCGGGATCCTCTGCCGAGAAAACCCCGGGTCGCCCAGCTCGGCAGGGTCTCGTCGCGCTGCCTAAGCGAGACCCAGCGCGGCGGCGGCGCCTCAGCCGGGGATCCTCCCCGCACCGGCCCCGGCTGACAGGGGGGGGTGTGCTCTGCCCAGTCGGGCGGCACCGGCTTAATCGCTTACTATTAGCGGCAGCGCCACAGATGGGTGGCTTCTCGCCTGTCCCTGGCCTGCCGTGTGCCTTTGCTGCTGGCCTCTTTATAGGGGACGAAGCCTAGCGGGTCCTACCCGTTTATAATTAGCGACTTTCTTCATTCCCGCCGTTTGCGGTGCGTGCGGAAACTCGGAGGGCAGCAGTGGGCATGGGCTGGCTGCTGTTGAGGTGAATAAGCAGTTGCATCTCCCAGGTGTAAGAAGGCCAGGTATTCATCCTATAGTATTTAATAGGGGTGCAGCTGTTGCTGTGCATAAGAAGCCTTGGGTCATCTCTGTCTTTTTTTGGGGATAGGGTAATAATCTGGGCCTTATGATATGCTGTATGTTCTCTGGCTTCAGCAATATGTGTAGGTCTTACAGGGTACTAAGGCTAATCTTTCATGTTTGCTGTAGGTAGGAAGGTGGGAAGGTTGGTAGTGCTTGCTCCCATCAGCTGCTGGATGCTGCAGGCTAGAGATGCAGTAAGTGTAGACACCTTTACTCCACGTTTTCTGCAGCAGCCGTGGTGGCTGCTGATCAGAACATAATTTTAAGAGATGACTTTTATCAGTCTGTGCCATCACAGTGCTGTGAGGATGCCCCTTCAGCAAGGCAGAATAAATCTCAGTAGTTCCAGTGTACAACAGCAGTTACTGTTGGGCTTAAAAAAAGTGTCAGGTGGGATATGCAAGTGTTGCATGTCTGTTCAGATCCAGAGCATAAGTAAATTTTGCATAGTGCCTACCACAGATGTGACAACTCTCCTATATATTTGTTGGAGATACATATATACACACATGCACACACACACAAAGAATATGCATATATTCTGTATCACTTACTGTTCCCTGGTGTCCTCGGAGCTATTGCAGCGTGCTGCCCAGCTCCCCAGCAGATCAATGGCCAGCAAGCAGCTTCCTACTGTTTGGACTGCAATAAAGTCCTGGAGAATGCTGTTCAAAATGGATCTAGTGGCCTGCCATCAGATTTTGTCTGCGTGTGTATTCAGGCCAAAAGAACTGGCATTGATAAGGAGATGCTTTTTTACTGTGAGGGTGACCAGGCACTGGAACAGGTTGCCCAGAGAGGTTGTGGAATCTCCATCCTTGGAGATACTCAAAAGCTGTCTGGATGTTGCCCTGGGCATCCTGCTCTATGTGGCCCTGCTTGAGCAGGGAGGTTGGACAAGATGACCTCCAGAGGTCCCTGCCAACCTCAATCATTTTGTGAAAATAACTTTGTGCTGCTTTGGTGTTAAATTAGGCGTGGCTGCTCTTGAGTGACTCACTTTAACTAAAAAGTTACTAAGAAATTAATTGGATAAACCTCAAACTTTTATTTGAAAATAGTTGTTGAAATAGATTCGCACAGAACAGCAAGTGATTATTTGAAAAGGACTTTGTGTGTAGACAGCCTCAGAGGGATGAAGACATTAGTGTCTGCATGGAACTCAATTAACTGGGGTAATCTTAAAGCAGAATTGTTGTGTGTCTAGATCTGTATGACACACTTCTTGCTCCAGCGTAGGCTGGTAATTCTGCCATTTTAGTTTTTCGACTGGTATTTAGAGTTGTATTTTTAAAATACGATTGATGAAATGTTTTGGCTGAGTTTTATTTTCTTAAAAAGTTCAGGAATGTTATTTCAGGCATAGTTTGAAAGTACAATATCCAGGCTTAACAGATACTTATTTTAAAAAATGTGAACGTATCTGAAAATTGCATATGCACGTCTGTTCCTCCAAATCTGTTAGAGAAATGTATGCACATCCTTCTCTGTGCTTCATATACAGAAAAATGATTTTGTGTTTGTAAGTTACGAGGATGAAAAAAGGCTTAGAAACCTTCCCGGAACGTAAAGTGAAGTGCCACAAGTACACAATGGGAACAGGCTATTATATTTATACTGATGTTATGTGACCTTGCAGGGCCTTTAGCCAGCCTGTGTTCATGATATGTTAGGATCATGCATATTGATTTCCATCGTTTTCTGCTGGAATTGAAAAGATGATTTACGACAATGATTATTGGTAATTTTCTTACTTTGAGAGTTTACTTCTATTTTACATTGGAGCTACAGGATCCTTTAGTTTGTATACAATTAAGTTTTGCTGTATTCATTAGATTAGATTTGCTTTGTCTCTTCAAACCATATAAATTAGCATTGGCAAATGGTCCACAGAAGTAACTTCCAGTAAAACTGTTATGTTATGCTATCTCTAATACATTAAGAGTAATTTGCGTGTAGATCCCCAGGATCAAAAAGGAGGCCATTAGGGATTTATGGTTTTGAGGAATGTAAGAAAATGCTTTTACAGGTCTCTTGGTATGCTAAAAACTTGGGCTTTTGGGAATTTAACAATGAAGTATTTAAAACGTAAAATATGTTTTTATCAAAACCAATGTGTTGATGAATTTAAATAAACTAATTACAGCATATCTTTTTTACCTTACATATCTATTTACAAAGATTAGTGTTACAGATAGAAATCCATAATTTACGTGTTAATCTGTTCTCTTCTGGTTTGCTCACCAAGCTAACTATAAAAATATATTTATATATTCTAATCTTGCACGTTAGTAGGTGCCATTTTCTGAATTTAAAAATAGTCTGCATGTGTTGCATAAAATGCCTTTGGGCAGGAGAGGAGGGGGGTATCTGTCTGGTTGACATGGAACATAAGAAAAAAATCTGAAGTATGCTAGAGCTAAATATACTGATAAGCATGCAGCTAGGGGGGAAAATGAGTTAAAATGTATTGAGTTTAGTCTTATTAGCACATTAAATGCCAGCAGAATGGTCGTACCCAACCTTTTATTTCAGAAATAATCACCATTTTGCTGTGAAGACAACTCAGACCTTGTAGGTTGTGCAAACAAAGGAAATATTTCTTTAGAGCCTCATTATGCAGGGCGACGGTGGTTTGCTCTTTGTTCTGCCAGACATCTGCAGCGCTGGTGCAGAAAATGGACGCTGGAATGCCTAAATAAACTTTAGACACTGTAGCCCCACAAATGTTTTGAACCACTTCTCCTCTTTAAAAGTAAGTCTGAAGCAGATGTAAATGAGCACGGCTGGGCTTTTTGCGATGCCTTAGGGTGATACACCTTGGGATGCGAGGCTGCGCTGCTTCCTTCAGATTAGTTCATCATCACAGGGAAAGGTGTGAGATTGTTGCAGGCTTAAGAATATGATCACTGCAGCAGGAGGCCCTTGCCGAAGGGGCAAGGTTGGCCTGTCTGTTTATCCCTCAGTTACTTCTGAGTTGGTGAGATCTGTTATGACAAACTAGTGAAAAAATCCTAGGAGGATTATCAAAAAGGTAACATGTTTTTCTGTCACTGTAATTTAGCTGGCAATAAAGTAGTATTCTTTAACTCATTTATAGGCTGTGTATTTTAAAATTTGTCAGCAGCATAATTTAAAATAAAGTGATTCATGGGCAGGAATATAATAATGTTAATACTGTTAAGCCAAATGCTGCTTGCTTTCAGCTGGCCACGTACCTGGTGTGGCTGCCCTGTGTAAGGGGCAGCTGGAAGGCGGTGGGTCGGCAGGCTCTGTCTGTCTGTCTGTGGTGTGATGCTCAGGTGTGTGTGGAGACCTTCTGTGGTGGCCAGGAGGGTGCTGGGAATCCCAGGAGGTGCAGTGCAGGCTTTTCTTCTTGTGTGTGTGGTTATGTGTACCGAGCCTAGCGTAATGGCAGAGGAGCTATTGTTGCTGGTGCCCAGTAAGAAACGTTTGTCAGGGCAGCAGAAGACAGAGGTTGGAATGGGAAGGCTTGAGGTCCTCCTGTGTAGATATAACCCGTGAGTGAGGGCCACATGCTGCCCAATGGGTGCTGTGGAGACTGGAGTCTCTTCCAAGGCTGGTCCATTTCTGAGGAATAAACTTGTCTTAAAAATAGTCTGGAACCTTTCACAGGATCTTAGAAGACTGAAGACGAACTTGTGTTGACAGGGAATGAGGCTTTGACACGTAGTGCCTGTAGTTATGCATGTGGTTGGGTGTAATTTCATTTAATTCACTAGATTTGTGTCCACTACTTCCGGTGCTGGATTTGATTCTGTTTAGGTAGCAGTGGTTTGTAGATGTTTGGAGACTTTATGGCTTCAAACTAGAGGAGGGCAGATTTAGATTAGATCTCAGGAAGACATTTTTCACTGTGAGGGTGGTGAGGCACTGGAACAGGTTGCCCAGGGAAGCTGTGGAGGCCCCATCCCTGGAAGTGTTCAAGGCCAGGTTGGATGGGGCTTTGAGGAATCTGGTCTAGTGGGAGGTGTCCTTGCCCATGGCAGGGGGTTTGGAACTAGCTGATCTTTAAGGTCCCTTCCAACCTAAACCATTCTATGATTCTATGATTCTTTATAGTAATGCTAGAGTTTGATTATTGGGTTTCTAGGGTTTGCTTATTTTATTTTGTGACTGCTCTGACCTACAGAGTTCTTCGTATGACCCGGGAAGGAGGTTTGGAAACAAGGCCTTGGCTAAGCTCTTTAAAGTGCTTCTGGCTGTCCAAGCCACTTTTAGGTTCTTTCACTTATTTAGTAGGGTTCAAATATAAAGTCATAGAGAGCACTGAGGTTGGTTAGCGGCATCAGCAATACTAATCAAACGTAATTCAACTGACTGTCATATAAAGGAAGGTAAGATAAGGTAGGGGGAGAAGAAGGCAAGTCACTTCAAACGGGCTCCTCTGAAACTCAGCTCTGCTCTAATCTGCCTTTCAAATCTGGCTTCTCCTGCCCTCATAGAATGAATCAATCTGATATTTTAGCAATTTTTTAAAGAAATGGGGTGAAGTGTTAAGAATGCATCAAAGAGGTGAAGCAGAGAACATCTGAAGAAGATCATCTTTTATCTGATACCCTCTTTCTTTATTGCAGAGGAGCAAAAGTAGGTTAGGTCTTTGTCCCCACTTTTCACTTTATGAAGTTTTGTATTGTTTTTCTGTGGAACATGTTTTAGTCAAGAGGATTTTATTGCAGGAATTACTGTACATAACTTTCATATTCAGTGTCTTTGATTATGTGATTTATCAGGAGAATGTGGTCTTTTGCCCTTCCTGCTATGTACCGTATGTATTCTTTTCACTCTGAAAATAATTCTATTCTGAAGTAGACCAACAACAGGTTTTGAGTAGATACGTGGGTATATATACATGCATATTTTTATATAAGTGTATATATATGTATGTGTGTAGTATCTAGGGTCAGATGTACAACAGAGATGTTTTAATTAAGACAATCCAACTGTTGTAGAGAAGTTGGCAGAAACGAATTAAGCATAGTTTCTCTGAAAGTTGTAGGGGACAAAGAATCTGACTTTTTTTCATTCCAAATCTCTCTTTAGGATAGAACTGCTTTTGAATGGTTGTCTTCAAAAGTACTTAGTACAAGTCTATTTGCTTTGTGCTGATATTGATGGTAGACATCCTACAGGTTTCCCCAGGAGCAAAGTTAGGGCAATGCTGAGGCCATCCAGAAAAGTCTCTACTTTTGGTTGTCCTTGCTGCTGCTATTGAGCTGTAGAAGCTGACTTATGTGTTTCTGAGAGACAGTTCTTTATTACTGACTTGTCTAGACTTTGAAAGAGCCAAAAGGTGTGAATGCTTTTTGGAATGTGTTAATAACTTTCATTCTAGTATGATATGGGAGTGTTTCATTTCAGGATCCCCTGCAAGTATAGCTTGAGCCCTTGGTGGCGGCCCCTCACCCTGCAAAAAATCCCACAACCCTCATTTTATATAGAATGGCAGTCACTTGAGTTGAATTGTTAAAGAAAGTAACATGACTTAATAATATATATGTATTTCAACTTCAAGGAAACAATGTTTATTTTTTGATACTTTCCAGAGACTCATGGAATCACATTTCGAATTCAAATCAGCGTGAAAGAACTTCTGGATACAGATGTACTTTTAAAGCTGTTATTTCATTTACCAGTCAATTATCCATCAACTCTACCAGATATTTCTGTTAACTCAGACCAGCTTACAAGGGCCCAGTGTATGGACGTGAAAGATAAATTACTTGAACAGGCAAAGAAGCATCTTTCTGAACCCATGGTACACGATCTGATTCTTTGGATACAGCAGCATCTTAAGTATGTCATTAAGCAATCAGCAACAGTTTGCAATGAAAAACCTACTTTGTCAAAAGGAACAAGTACAGAGGATGGTATCTGGATGCTCCTTTTGCATTTAGATCACATGAGAGCAAAGGCAAAATACGTCAAAACTGTGGAAAAATGGACTTCAGATCTAAGGCTGACTGGGAGACTGATGTTCATGGGCAAGATAATATTGATTCTTCTTCAGGGTGACAGGAGCAACATTAAGGTGCAGGAACAATGAGTGTTGACTAGTTCTATTGATTTACCACTGAAACCTATGTGTCTGAATATTTTGTGTGTGTTTTTCTAAGATTAACAATTTTGCAAACAGACTGATCATTAGGAGATCGGGAGGGCCCAACAACTTTATTCTGTGTTTGAAAAAAAGAAGTTATTCCATGAGAAAGAAACCAGTGATTCATGTAGACCTGTGGCCTGTATTGCTTTGCTTCTCACTGTAATTGTACCCCTCTATTGCTTGTGTTTCCTGGCTGTAATATGCCTAGGATCAGGCTCCTTTATTTCCCAAACGCCCCAGAAAACAGAAAATTTGTGATGAGAAATTAATAACATGTATTTCTAGCTCATTCCTGCCTCTTTCCTTGACTTAGACCACGTGGTGATCCTACTGCACACCTAGGCTTTGAACTTCTTGTCTATACTTATGAACTCCCACTGCATTAGGCAGGTTTTTATGGTAATAACTGGAGAAGAATGTTTTGGCTTTTAAAACTCATGTTCTCTAGATCACTTAAGACTGTACTTAACTTCAAGCTGATGAATAGAAACAGTCATACACTTTTTGGGATTGGCACTTTCAAAAGTTTGATTGCTATGTTCTGAAAAAAATCTGTATGTTTTGTTGTAGATTTTTGTATTTTACTAAACTTCAAAGATACTAGGTGATATTTAATATTTTGTTTTCTTTTGTCATTTAGGAGTACTTGATTCTTCAGAAAACTTCTAAGGTAGATGTGGACTCAAGCGGAAAGAAATGCAAAGAGAAAATGATTAGTGTACTGTATGAGACAAAAGTACAGTCACAGCATAAAAGGTATAATTTAGTACTGTTGTGGATAGAAAAGTAACAGAGTTGATAATTACATTCTGACAAATCTGGGCATATTCATGAATTTCCCTTTTACAATGTAGGTTTCAGATGTTTGAAGTCAAAGAATATTCAACACTGGATGAGCTACAAAAGGAATTTGAAACTGCTGGACTTGCAACTCTTTTCTCTGAGTTTGTGCCTCCTCTCTTAAAATAAAATGAAAAGAAAACACTGGACTCTGACCAAAGCAGTAGTTGACTGCAGATGCTGATGGAAGATCAAAGGACTAATTTGGCAAACAACGTTAAAGCTTTTCTGCAAAAAATGCCAGAAGTAGCCATCCTTTTGCAAGACTGAGAAGGCAATTCATAGATTAAGAATTGACAATGTTTTGACATTTATATATTGATAACTTTTTTCAAGGAATGTGAAGTTAATTGTGGTTATTGCATGGCAAGCATGAGAGATTGGGAAGAAATCATGTTAAAATAGTAGTCCTCTAGTTAGACTCTGTTTTGCAATCGCTGTTTTTCAATGTTTTGGTTTTTATCTCTCATGGTAGGGGTTTTTTATAATGGCCTGCTAGAAAACATGATTAATTTTGCTTTGAAAGCTTATATGAAGGTATTTCAATACAAAGCAGAGCAAACACAGGTTTGAGTATGTGAGGACAGCATATACTTAATATCCTTTAGGTGTTCATCTTTTAACTTTTCCTTCTCCATTATTTGACTATAAATGCTAGACTGTTGATTTAAAGAAAAAGTTCATGTCACTTGGGGCCTGAAAAAACTTAGAAGTATCTTTTTTGAATGTTAGTTTTTATTCTAAAATGTATAAAAACACCCAAGTGGAGAATTTAAATTGATTAAAAAGCTAAGGTAAAGCTAATTGTAATATTTTCTTTGATAGTTTACAGATTCCTTTTTCCACTTTATCTGGTTTTACTGTCTGTGCCTGTTTAGATATCTTGATTCAATTTAACTGTCAGAGCAGTATATGTACAGACTTCAGTCTTCTGTCTCTCAAGACTTCTGTCATGTCTTCTGTCATTTTAGAAACTGGTAAGTTACAACTCCCTGTTAAATTTTCCATCTCTTTAGCATTTTTTTTTTTAACTGGTGAGTGGCCTTGGCCAGTTTATAAATTTTTTTATCACTAGTTTGTGTTTTACCTCGGTATAATGTTACAAATTATATACATTGTTTTTACAAATGAATTTGTGCAAGTTCTGTTTGCCTAGGGAGAATTGGACACTTATTTCTTACAATTATTAATGTCCTTTGGTTTCTGTTTTACTTGATACCATTCTCTAGCAAGACTGAGTAAGTTGTCCCATAGTAAAAATTCTGAAGTCATGAGTTTCTCATTAACTAAAAATGCCATTTCAATTGGGTTTAGCATGTAGCTAAACATGTGCTTTACTGCTCTGTAAAACTTGCTCCCAGCACCCAAATGTCTCACGTATTCTTTGTTAACTGAATAGATTTGATCAGTTTAGTGTAAATTAAATTCTCTCCATTGTGCAGGGGGAAGACTGGTACAATTTGGTTAGTTCCCACAGTGCGGTTTGGCAAATCATTATGTAGGATTTTTATTTCCAGTTTCATACTCGGACCATGAGATCACACCTCTTTCTTTATGTACAGTAGAAAAGCAACTAAAGCAAACTTAAGATTTTTAGGTTTTAGTATTTGAGATATGAAATGCTTAAAGGGTTGTAGACTATTTGAGAGTTTCTTAAGTTTTTAAGGAGTTTGGTAATTTTCCTAATATGGAGTGTCTCAAATATGTATGTTGGCATGTTATTTTAAGCACTGAGGCTTATTTAATGAGGCAGTAGCAGAAGCTGTTCTTAATGAGTCTTGCATGTGGAGCACGTATAGTAATTCAGGCACAGTAGAAAACAGACTGGGTTAAACAAGTTTTATGAATCTGTTCTATATTATTTTGAAATGGCTTCCTGAGAGAAAGGAAATCTAATTTTCTACTATTTTAAGTGTATGTGGAAATTAATTTTTACTTTTATAAAGAAGAATAAAACACAAGTATCTTTAAAATATTAAAATAACATATATTTTAAAGTACAGTTTTCAGAATTGAGCTATTCCCAGTTAAAATATCTATGTTGAAAAATTGTGTGTCAGTGGAGTATAGTCTTGAAAAGATGCAGAGGCTCTCTCCTTATACTATGCGACAGATCTGACAAGTATCAAAAACAAAAAAAGGCCTGTGCATGTACAGCATAAGGAAACGTGATCAGTACCTCTCTGCAAATCTAAATGTTGTAAGATTTTGCCAGATGGATTTTATGTCCTCAGCCAGATCTTTTCTTTGAAATGCTCCACTTTTCTGCAAAAAGAATAGTAAGGTACTTCAGCACAACCTGCATCACAATCTTGGCCATTAAAGTCTAGCCAGGGCCTTATCCAACATGCATGTAAATCAGGTGTATATCTTTTCTGTTGATTTGGGGAATTGGGTTGAATAGTGTACCTAATCATGTGATCTCAAATTGCATGTGAGTGCAAAAACAATTGAGCGATACAGTTGTTGTCATCTTTCTTGCAAGATTCAATACAGACTTTCCAACTTTTTCCTCCCTACTATAAAAGCTACTGTAATTAGCTGCATAAGAAAAGCCATTTGTAGTGTCAGTGGTTGCCAGTTGCACTTTGATATAAACTTACGTATTTTCTTGACTATTATTGCCTGATGCCTTCTTGGTTAACTGTTCGGTCAGAGCTAGTGTTCGGCAACAGCCAGTTTTAGAAATTAAAAAAAAATTAAAGAACAAATGACAGTTGGGCGATTTGCAGCTCTCCTCTGATCTGTGCTCATTTTCGTGGCAAAGGAAGTTGTGAGAAGCTAGTTGATTTCTGTCTTTCAGGAGTAGTAAAAAACAGTTTATACAATGGATTTTTATCACAGTTGAATTTATTACTCACTAACTTATATTAGACAAATCAACAAGTCCAGTGTAGGAAAGGACTGTAGTTTTTCTGCTTGGTTTGACATGGTTCAGAAGAATTACAAATCTGATCAGCTTGATACTGGTCAGACAGCAAAGAACATGAAAACGGATGTCAGTCTGATTCTGTCAAAGCAAATGGCTTTGCCTACCCATCAATCAGTCACTTATTTTGAAGGGTAGGAGGATATCTTGTGTTCAGACAAGTAAACAATATTTTTAAAGGTTGTTCTTTTGGAAGGATATTGTGGCTGCCTGTTAACTGATGGTTTGTTTGCATTTATTGCAAAAAGAGATGGGCAAGCCTGTGAGACCCTGGGGCACAAAAGTCATCGAAATGCATACTGTGGTGCGTTTTCCACCCTCCAAGGGAACTGAAGCAGACACAGAAGAACAGAATGCAGGGAAATGAAGTCAAAACTCCTGAGAATAGTTAGAGAATGCATATCAGTGTCTAAAAAGTTAGTGAAGTGTCTATAGCTATCAGAATCAGACAATTCAATTGCAAGGAAAAAGAAATCCACAAAGAAAAAATGGCTTAACAAATAAGAAGCTAGATTTCTTGTGGATATTGTATTATAAATAGTTCTTTGAACAGCATGGTTAGTAAAACCTCGTTTCCTGTGGACTTTCTTGTGTCTAAACAGTTGCACGCATGAAGCCTTTCTTGCAGAAGCCATATTCATGACAATGCTTTCCCAGGTGGGTTCTCCAATGCCTGATACTGATTGTGCTCTCTGCATAAATTGTAGAAGTACCAGTAGCATTTTTCTTTTCTGTCTGCTACCTCTTTTCATTAAAGTTACAGGAACTTGGTTTCTTTCAAGCTATTAACTTCTCATTTTAATTGAAATGAGTTGAATTCAAAAGTTCTGGAAGAATTTTGTAGTATAAATATGTGATGTAATATAAATATAGACAGCACAGCCGCATAACCATAGTTTCCTTTGAAAATCAGGCTGAAATGAAAGCTCTTGCAATAGGACTGACTACTTGAAGAATCAAGTTTTTAGGAAAAACCTGAGGTTTGATTGGTCTTTTTGAATCCCTTGGTGTATTAAGTGTGAAGAAAACAAAAAATGGATTAAGAAAGGAAAAAAGATACATAAAAATAGGAGCAAAACCTCAAACCCAACATCAGCCCTATTTGCACAGTTGTTTTTGCATGAATACATTGCATCCAAAACGTCCATTCTAATCTGGAAGAGATGTGCTCGATCCGCAGAAGGGTGTGTGAAACCACAGTTGAATGAATGCCTTGGGTGGGCATCTGCCAGTATCTAGAAGAGATGGCACCGGCTGTGTTGGACAGGTTTGTTCGCAGACAGCACGCGTTCACTTTTTCTGCTCCTTTCATATGATTTATGAGTGTCTTGTGTCTGCATTCTCTGTGGTATGAGAAAGGATAGCCTGGTCATCTGAGAAGGACTTCTCTCTCATTACCCTTTATGTGGCAAGTGTAAACTGAAGTAACCAAAATGACAGTGTGAGATCCAGATAATTTTTACTATTACATGTAACATCAGGTCTTGCTACAAATGTATGCTACTACTGTGGCAGAGTAGTGATGTCTGTGGAAACAAGGATGTTAGAGTGCTAACAGATTAAATTGCTCAATTCTGAAAGAAATCAATCTTTCTACAGTTTCATTTTTTAGAATTGTTACTGACCACCATTGTGACTAAGGTCTGTAGATAAAACCATCTCTGTCTTGGTAGAGGGAGGAGCCAGAATAAAACTCCCTTCTTTTCTATATTAATCTTTTAAGGCATTATTTATAGCATTAACATGTACTATTTATATTTAAGGGGTTTTATTATTATCTCTTGGAAAGAAAGCTTTATGAGCAGCACATACTGTGAAGTAGCTGACCATTCAGGAGAACAGCATGACTTCAGTGGAAGTAATGCAAAGGTCCAGAGGAGGGAAAGACTTTTAATGGGGGACATCGTCAGTATTGGGAGTTTATCAGCTTTTTTTACTTACTCAGTCTCATTAAGATTATAATTCTTGCACCCTGCCCCCCTCCCCATTTGTTATTTGCTGTTACAGGGAGGATGAGACACTGTTGGAACTCACAGATGAAAATCCTGGACATAATCAATTAAAAAAAAAAAGAAAGTAGATTTGATTGTGTTGTGGATAAGGCTAATTTTTGTGGTTTTGTAGTTCTTGCTTTTTCCTGTCATAAGAGTATTTGTCTCTTATTTCTCTGTGAATGACTCACAAAACCAACAGAGATTAGTATGAATTATACACAGAAGTGTTGTAATGAGCCCAAAGAAACTTCATAGTGGAAAAATATTTTGTTTACATTATTTCTTTTAGAAATAGTTTAATAAACCCCACATATGGATGATTTAAAACCTAATGTCCCTTGATTTGTTCAGCTTTATCTGGGAAAATACAAACGTAATCATGTTATTGTTCATTTGAAATAAGGTGATGAAATGTTGCACACACTGTATTTCTGCCAGAGTTTAAAACTGAAATTGCTTATATTATGAAATAGTACAATTGTTGGAATCAACTTTCATGTATCTTACAGTAGTATTAAGCATTATCATCCTGTCTCTTTGTGCATAACACATGCAACACTGGCGGCACTCTGTTCTGGTTTTATATTTTACACATATTCTTAATTTTATGTTATCTTATGCAAGAGTTATGATTGTTTATAGGCTTAATTATAGACATAAATGGAACTTGAAATGTAAATATGCTAATAGGATTTTGCAGTTATTGTTCTGTGCCGTTTTCATATATTGGCTATTATATCAATATTAGTTTGAGTTTTCTAACCTGCAGTGAAGAGAGCTCTTCAGAGTGACAGAAGAATTTGCCTAAGACACAATAGTTTAAGGAATTCTTTGGACTCTAAAAATGAATCCCTTAATATTTTCAGTTAATTATGCATTCAGGTGCTTTAATTTTATGCTAATAAGGTAATAACAATTACGCTTTTGATTTTCTTCGTGTTTCTTAATGTAGTACATGTAATTTGTTTGTATCCTGCATTAGAACATAGCTGATCTTGGAACTGGGGTCAATATTTTATTAGTATTTCCCATTATAAATATCTATGATTCATTATATGTATACATTGTTATCTATTATAACTCGAATGCAGAGTCATTTTGGGATGAAACTTGATACAAAAGATCTCTGCATGAGAACAGTGGCACTACTTTGTGCTTCTTACTGTCACCTTTTACCTTTCTGAGAATAAGAAATGAAGACTGATTTCTATGGGAAATAGTCAAACGATCACAGTTTTCTTGAGCTGAACTTAACTGGCCTACTCAACTGGGTTATAGTAGATCCTGATACCAGCTGGTTGGAGTCGAGGTGCTCTCTAGGCCTTTATGGGGCCACATGTAACTGCTCCAGTGACACAGTTACCTGGGTATTGAACTTTATGTAGAGAGTGGAGGGAGCTAATTTCACCTATGCAGAAAACGAATGGTTGCTGCCTGATCTGAGCTTTACATCAGGAGAGCAGCCTGGTACTCCTTTTATGTTAGTGCCACAGGGGCTAATATCCTAAAGTTTACACTTGTGCTAGTCACAGAGAACGCTGCAGAGCAAAATCAGTGCCACGATTTTAAGACTGAAGGTGCTAAAATCAATGTACCTTTGCCGTTCTTGGGATGCACTTAGAAAAAAAATCAATGCAAAATGATTTTGTTGGTCTCTGATCTATCACTAAACTGTAGTAGTATACAGAGGCAGGGTACATTTTTATGGCATTTGATGCTATGAGTACCTTTCAGTCAAGATAATATAAAAAGCAGTTCTTTTTTAAAGGGAAATAACTGAGTTACTTGTGAGAACGCTGTCCATGTGAGATGCTGAACAGAAGCTGAGCTGTATGGATAGAGCTATGCCAGAGGCTGATTTTTATTTGGTAGAACTGGAGGTGTTAGAAAGGAACAGACGGCAATAAAAACACTGGTGATGTGGCTTTCAGAGAAGCCGAAAGAAAGTTTTTTTGGATTGATTACTCTCTGGAAAGAGGTTTGGGAATATGAGCAAAGAAATTGCTACTGTATCCAAGCTTCAAGTAGAAATGCCTGAAATAAATACACAGCTTCATTGTCATTTTCTCTTTTTAGCAGAAACAGTGTGTAGAACTGAAAACAAGTGATGGAAGTTTTCATGGGTATAGAGATGACTAACCCCACTCAAGAGCTGTAGGCTATCCACAAAGAAATTAAAGCAATTCATAGAAATTTTCCTCAAATGACCCAGGGATGAGAGAGGCTTTGTTGAGGCAACAACCTCTAAAAGTCTCATAAGACTGGGAAGCCAGGCTGTTGTACCTCTGGGTGGTTGGGAAGATTGATGGAAGAGGTGACCAGCAGCTTCCAGGAGCAGATTATCTGCAAAATACGGGCATTGTGGAAAGCAAGGACTAAGAAGGCTGACAAATCACTTTCGGAAAAAGTTGTCCACTTATGTGTGGAATCACAGAACACAGGTAAGTGTTTGATTTTTATGAGACTTTTTCTGCATTGATACTGTAGAGACCTGGCTTGGAGATGTCTTGGGAGGCAGATGTATTTCAATTCCCCATCAATTACAAAGATCGTTGTGGATGATAATGGTGGTCAGTGGCATTACAAGATTTAAGATTTTAAGTGCTGCGAACCTATTCTGGGTCAAGGATTTGCTATGGGATTAAGACCCTCCCTTTAAGAATGGATTAGGCAAGGCAGATACAGTAAGAGCAAAAAATGAGAGGGCAAGAAAATACTCCACTGGAATGGCTACAAGAGTTCCAGAAAATCGTGTTTCTGAGGTACCGGTATGGCAAAGGAGGACTTCAAGGTTACCTTTGCTTTGACAAGGAGCTGAATACTAAAAACACATCTCGGTGTAAGGGTGTCAGTCAGAGTTTCTGGGCTCTATGGTACCTGGAGAATGCCTAGAGCTTGGCACAGAGCATGTATCTTTCCTGCCAGCCATGCACCGGATTTCTTTCTTACTGTTTTTATTTAAAGGCAGCTGCAGAAAGGGAGCTGGAAGCTGCTTGCTATGAGTTTTGTTATTTACTTCCTACAATATGAATTATTAAAAGGTGCTACAGGTTTCCTCCAGACTAATTTTGACGAATCAGGGGAATGTGTTTTAAAACAGAGAAAGGAACAGTGATAAAACCTCAGGAGAAGCTGTTCATTTACATATTGGTTGCAGTGAAAAAAATTATCATCATCAGAAGGACAATCATAAAGCAGAGCGGGAATAAAGACATGTCCCCAAACCAGTCCAGAGTTGCCATCTGTCCGAGCTCCTGGCAGAAGCCGATGTTGGTGCTCAGCAGAGGAGAACAGGTAGTATGCACTAGTGCCTGTTGCTGGCACTGAAGCACTGTAGGGGAAATTGGGGACAGCTAAAGGCAAAGCTTGGAAGTACAGGCAGCACGCTGATGATTTTTAAGGTCTCAGCTTTTAAAACAGCCTTGGAAGCTGGGCTACTGGATGTGTAACAGTGTTTGTAATACCCACAGGAGCACTGGTACTGGCTCAGAAATATTTATTTGACTGATCAAATCTATTGGAAAAGGTAACTAAATTGAAACCATGTAATGGTTTCCAAAGGAAGAGGGTCATTGTAGAAGGTGAAGCTGTTCAGTACTGGGGAGTGCTGGTTTTGAAAGCTGGACAGTTGGAACATTCTCTGTAGCTGGCACAATGAAAAGCTAATGACTGGGATTTTTTGCATAGTTATTGTTAATGGCTATGTAAAAAAAGGAAATAATTGATTCTTACTCATGTAGTTTATGGATTTTTTCTATAAATTCATTGCTAAGTTGAAACAAGTGAGTTGTGGATAAGTGTTTAGCAGCAAAATAAACTTTTCCTGCCTTTAGGTAGCATGTGAGATTGAAAGTCCTAAGAGAAATTTTAGTTGTTAGGTTTCCTACGGATCTGAAGTAGGAATAGGTTACAGCTCACTGAAAATTTCTTATTAACAGCAAATCATTAAAAGTAGAGCAACAAATGTTACAAAATTTCAGGTGCTGTGGAATAAACTTCCACAGAGAAAGATATGGGTGTGTGTAATTGCTGTTACTCAGTATTTTGCAGGGACTGTTGGAGGTAGCAGCGAGGGGGGTCTAAGATTCTTCTGGATAAAAATAAGGATTTTTTTTTTTTTTTCCCCTGAGCCCGCAGCAAGCGATTCTATTTATGCCATTTTCCAGTAGCAGAAAGAAAAGGGATGTACTTCTGGAAGCATACCACGAAGCGGTAACAGAACTTTTAACAAATCTGTAGATCTCATTCAGAAGTTAAAAAAAAACACCACAAAACCCAAAACACACACACACGGAAATATCAAAGTCTTTCTGAAGGATTCTGGTTCTTTATCCTGAACAGAAGATTTTTTTACTTGTGTAACAGACTTATTTTTATAGTGGCCAGTAGCAAGCAGGAGAGGAAGGAGAGGCTTAGGAAAAGATTACTTTCATGGCAAAACATAGCTTGTGGCAATCTGGAGTGACAGCTCTTATGTTGTGCACAAACGTATTTGAGAGACTACTGTCTGCACAGGTAAGGGGTGGGTTTTGTTTTATTTCCTGTAAATGCCAGAGGGGATGCTGGAACATGCAAAAACCTTTGAACAAGAACTAGTATGTGAACGAATAGCCCACAGTAAACCTTGGGTCATCACTCAAGGTCAATCATGGTGTGAGTTGTTCCAAAGAGTAGTAATTTTCCTGTGGATACAAAGTAAAAAGGGTGGACTTTCCACTGATGAACAGAAAACTGAGGGTCTGCAGAACTAGGAAACTTTGTCAGTTTTGGAAAATTACTGCACAGTGTGGTAAAAATCAGAAATGTACAGTGGTTAGCAGACTGCTCTTCATTTGGTCCATTTTGTGTCACAACACCTGTTGTACTGAAAGACAGGAGAGCAATTAAAAGGGCTTGTGTGGTGATTGGCTTACTATGGCAACATCCTAAGGTTTTCAGCGATGAAGTGTAATTTCCCTGGAAAACAACAGCTGGCAGCGGTAAAGCTTCCCATGGAGGATGCTTGTGGTCAAGATAGACTGGGTGTCACTTCAGTTGCTCCATTTGCCAATACTGACCTGAAGAGGAGAGCAAAGGTTTGCTTGTTCAAGGAATAGGTTTGTGCTGAAAGCAGTGGTATTGCTCGCTTTCTCTTACAGTTTGTGTCAGTGCAGCCGCTGTCTGAAGGAGCCCCAAATGGGCCTGATTTCAGTGTGGCTGACCCCAGAACTGAGAAAGCAGCTCTGACAACTAGGGCTTGAAGAAACGGGAAAGTGATGGGCTTTCTGTCCAGGCAAAGAGAGCAGAGGCTGTCCCTGGCCAACTTTGTGACAGGCAAAAGGGGTTAGGTGGGCATCAGAGCTGGTTTTAGGCCGCATGAGAACTGACCCTGACAGTGCCTCTGGGGACACCTGACTGTCACCCCCCGTACACTGTATGCCACATTATCCCATTAACTGTCCAAGTTGTTACATGGGTTGTTTTTATATATAGGCAATTCTAGCTCTGACACTAGGCACCATCTTGCCATCGTGAGAATGGGAAGACCTTAATACCAGAGCTCTGTGCTACAGAACACCATCGTTTTGTGCTTTTACCATGAAATGTCTTTCCATTTGTAAAGTGTAAGAAAATGACCAAATAGTGAAAGTCAGCTACACAGCAAAATACCGACAGTATGGGATACAGACTGTCAATCTGTGAAAATCCATCCGCTGTCACTTATGTAAGCGGAACAATAATTGTTTGTTCCTCTTCAGACATGTGGTTTATGCAGTCTATATAAAGGCAAATTATTTAGTGCAGTGCAAGGAAAATTCTTTTTTACCCTATCTGAAAGCAATTTAATATTAACTGATGAAACCATTAGAAGATACTGAGCCCAATATGAATCCCTTCAGTGGAATACATGATGTGGAGGAGTGGCTTATCTCACAAAAAGCCTGCCTCCATTTTGGAGGTAATGGGTTTTTTATTTTTTTGCTTTCTTAATAATAGAGGAAGAGAGAGGGGTAGATCTGCTAGAATACTTTCCTTATCGTCTTTCCAGCCTATGCTCTCATGGAGAGGAGTAGCTGAGAGTTGAAAGGGGAAAAATCCTGACTATTGTGCTTTCCCTGAGATAAGGAATATTTTACAGTCCCTTGTCTCATGCATGAAACCTGGTAAAAGGGAGTTATTTTAACATATGGAAGAGTTTTGGGGAAAAACACATCTTAGCCTCAGGAGTCTGCTTTTGACTCTTGGTTTGTCTGGGTGTTTTATATGTCTTTGAAAATGAATGCTAAAAGGGAGACTATGAGCCATGCGGGCTGAGATTGCTGCAGTGACCTCAAGAGGTGAAAGCACAATTGAAAAGGTCTATTTTAAATGTTTAAGGAATTAATAATTGCTGAAAAGTGCAGATTACTAGAGAACAAGCATCTTATATGCCGTGTTACAGACAGATCCGGCACTCATGGGAGGCATTTGTGACAACAGTCTTTCAGTGGGTGACATTTATGTACATGATAAAGAGACAAGACCTCTTTATGTAAAATTTACAATGAGCTTTCTAATGTCATCAGTTTTTTTAGGCTTAAAAAATTCCTTCTCTCATAAAATTAACTCCTGGTGTTCGGTGTTCAGCTTTTGGGGGTTGCGGAGGAGAGCCCCGCAGGCACCGGTGGCAGCGGGTGCACTGGGAGGCTGCGGGGCTGGGGACCCGAGGGGGGACGGGGCAGGACGCTGCTGTCCATGGGCATGTGGCAGCCAAGAGGGCTGTTGGCAACAACTGCTGCTGTTGGACTGTGAGCATGGCAAAAGAGATGGAGGGAAAAATGTGTCGTTACCCTTGGTTTTTTCTGAAAGTGTCTTTGGGAGCTGGGTAGGAGTTTTTGTATCGCTTTTTAGTGATACAGGGCCAGCAAAGGATCACCAAGTAGAGAGGAAATAGAGTGGAAATACTGGATGAGGGAGAAGGAGAAATGTTGGACTGGAAACTGCTGCTAAAACCAGTGTGAGGGAACGGAGTGGAGAGTGCCAGACAGAGTGCAACGTGTGAAAGCAGCAAGTGTGGATGGAGACCACCAGCTGCCCTGTGCCTGGGGGCTGTGGGTGTCATGCCTGCCTCCCACCTGCCCTGTGGGCAGCAGCCCCTACTTGCCAGCCGGCTGCCAGCGAGGTGGTCAGTCCTGGTGGCCACAGCGTGCCCAGGGGCTCAGCAGCAGGCTGCCCCTCCGGCTCCCTGCCCCATGCTGGGGGGAGAAGCAGAGGATGAGGGTGACTGCTGTTCCCAGTCCTACTCCTTGTGTTTCCAAGCAGAGTTGTCATCTGCGCGGGGAGCTTCCCCTGGCACTGTTCAGCAGCTCCGCACACATCCTGACGTCTTCCTGTGGCCTCCTCTCTGAACAATGTTGCTTTGCCTGAATCTGCCACTTGGTCTCCCAGCTTTTGTAAACCCCTGGTGTAGCCACTGGCTACTTGGATCCCTTGTCGGAGCAGGTGGCTTCTACATGATGGGGGTCAAGAGGAAACAGTATATATCGACTTTAATTAAACTAGGAATTTCCACTTGTGGTGAGAACCCTAGGTAGAGATTTGTGGCATTATTCACCCATAATACTTTCAGGTTTACAATGTAGGAATTGATAATAACTCTTAGTAGAAGGCCATAAACATTGTGGCTTTTGAAAGCAGCAAGATTCTTCAGTCCCTCAAAAACTTTCAATAAACTAAACCCAGCAATAACTAGAGGTGTCCAATCTGAATTAATTTTAGAAAGAGAAACTCTATATGCTAGACTTTTTGTTGGGTGATAAGTGGACAAGACTTTGGTTTCAGCCATCACCTCACATTCCTACCTTTAAAAAGAAATATTTTGGTTTAGGGTATTGTAAGTGGCACCTGTGTGGGGGTTTGCAGGACAGCTCCTGACACACTGTCTCTATAGGATCTATGTTTTCATCCAGCCTTTCTGTATGGAGAAGATGATACGTACAGGGAGGCTACAGTTTGCTGAGCGAAGGTGTGAAAAGACAGCTTTGCACATGGGCTTGAGAAATCCATGGAGGTGAGTGGATGGCTCTGGGGAAGCGGTGGCCCTGAAGGGTCTCTGACCACTCTCTTTGGCTGGCTGTGGTCCCTCTGGGCCCCCTTTATTGTATTTGATACAGCAATAGTAGGTACAAGAGCAGCTTTACACTGAGGACATATATTCCCCCTGCTCTCCCAAAACACTGTCTTCTCGCTGAGCGTGCTGTGTCCCTGATTTAATCCAGAATAAGCTGCATTTTGCTCAGAAGTGCACTAACCCATTCAGATACTGTCTTAGATCTGACAGGCTGCAGCGCATCAGAGTATTTTGATAAGCATCATGTCTCCTTGGAAACTACTACATAGCAGTAACTTGATGCTACATTTGGAGTGTTATGATTAATTTAAGCCTTGCTTCTGCAAAGACACATGGTATGGGCCTCCTCCTGCAGAAGTGAGGAGCCTTGTTGAGCTTATCAGAACAGCTCGCATGTTCGAAAGTGTCCCTGTGGGGTTTAGGAGTTCTTGAAATCTCTTCAGGCTCTGCTTTAAGCTCGTTGGTTATAAATCTCATTTGTTATCCTTAGGTATGTTTTTAGGAGTCTGTTGTCTAATTTGATATTTTAGAAACATTTCTAAAAAGTCTACCTCTACAGTTATGAATAAATATAAAGGTCCTTCTGAGGCCATTAAATAGTATTTTAATTAGGCTGGCAAAATTGCTTTTGGCTTGTCTTTCAAGTCTTTAGTATCTTATTTCTATTAACAAAATGGTAATCAACGTTACATTCTAAAATGTTACCAAAGTAGGTCATATATTTATTAACTGGAGATAGATAATGAATGTGCCCTATATAAAGATTTGGATTAAATCTTCTGAGATGCTGAGGATAGTGTTTTAATTAAGGTAATTCTTATTTGCATCTAAAGAACACTATTGCTGCTTAGAAATTTAAGACCTTAGTGATGCATATTAGTGCATTACCTCAACGAATCTAATAGAGATTTAATACTTGTATTTGAAGTAGCAATCTGTCATAAATTAGGAGCATTTGCATAATAAATTTAAACCATGCTATTCTTTGCAGAGTTTTATGTAATTAAGGAACAGGTTCAACATTAAAACTTTGGAAGTTTTATAGCGCTAGGAAGGTGTACTTTGTTGTTGCTCTTAAACTAGTCCTTGTTTTCATCTGCTTGTAATATAGAGAAGTCCAGCTATTACAGCAGTGTTACATGTGTGCAAAGTTTCTCCCTAACCCCCCAAGTATTTCGGGACACTTGACATAAAGAATGGGACCGCGTATACCGTCCCACTGAACTCTGAAGTGGGGTTTACAGAATAATGCTTTAAAAACTTGATAGAGGAGTTGCTGATTTGCATTGTAAGATGTTACGAGTCCAACGTTTGAAGTAGAGATTTGGCCTGGGCTGCTGGCAATACTTGATAGGGTACATTACAGTCTATCAGTATAGATGTGCGCACAAAGGCAATACTCACCTGATTTCAATGGGAATTAACTTAGAAATGTAAGTAATTTTTATGTATTAAATAACATAACCAGAGGGTCTTACATTAAATACATTCTGAGCCTCCTTTGTCCATGAAGACCTTATCATTCCTTTGATTTCTAGGTTGCACTGCCTGATTTTGGAGCTCTGCCACTGTACTAATTCGTGGGAGTAACAACTGCAAAGCGAAGCACAGACACCTTCTTCTGCACCGCTGTGCTCTCAGTGTGCGCTGTGACGGCAGGGTTAGCTGGAGTTTGAGTAAGAGCTCTTGTAATACCCTTCACTGACTTATGAGAAATGCTAATTTTTGAACTCGGCAAAAGCTTAGCCTAAGGGTGCACAGGGTTCCTGTCTGCCTCAGCACTCGGTCCCCGAACACAGCCAGTGGGATGCTTGTGGACTGAGTATAAGGAATGGGCAACATCTGCAGAGGGGCTCTTCCCTGGTCTGCAGCCTTGTGAGTTTTACTTGCACTGGCTTCTCCTGAGGAGACCATATGTCAAAACAGGTGATGTACAGGGACTTTCTGGCCATGCTTGCTGAACCTCTGCAGAGCCCCACTCCCCGCAGGGAGACAAGGATGTGACAGCAAATCTCCTGTCTTCTTCCATTAAAAGCTCTCTCTATGCTGGTGTTACTCTTGTTGTGCCAGACCTTTCCATTTTACACGGTGGGGTGCACAGAACAGTCAAAGCAGCTTTGGGTGTGCTTTGTCAAGTTCCTATATGGGTAGAGATTTCCCTACCTCTTTTAATTCTGCTCTTCCCCATGGGGGAGAACCGTGCTGATATTCAAACTTTAATTTTTGTTTGCATAGTTTAACCCTGCTGCTCCATTGGGAACCACGCTGCACAATTCTTGTCTCTTGGGTATTTGTGGCCATCAGAAACAGTATCTTTCTTGCTCACAAACAAAAAGCGAATCAATGGGAAGATCATAAACATTATTAGCTTCCTCCCAGCATAACCCCAGAGCCATAAAACAATGTGGTCATGTAAATGAACATGAAATAAAGCTCCTATTCAGAGTTTCATGTTATATGCAGTCAAGTACTGTTAAATACTTTATTTATGTCCCAGTCACTGAATAGAACATATTCTTGCTATCTGTATATGACAGCTATTACAGTAGTCACAGATGAGTCTCTCTTTTGGGATGGACAACTTTGCTATCCTATTTCAGTTTGATGTTCTGCTTTACGGTTTGGTGAAGAACATAAAGGGAAACCAGGACTATGTAGCACAACAGAGCAGTCCTGCTCAGGTTTTTCACTAACTGTTAGTGTTCGCTATTAGTTATAAATGTTGTTCTTTAAATCAGTACTTGATAGATAAAAGTTACACTCATTTACACTGTTTGCTTTTGGCATCATTAGTTGGCAAATTACAGTCCTTCCTATGTTTGTAATACTTTGGATGCTGGTTGCGGTGATTCTGCCTCTCTTCTCTCTTTTGTTTTAGCATTCCTTAGATTGATGCTGAAAATTACATGTTATTTTTTCTTCCTTCGTAAACCCGTGTCACAGAAGTAGAAAGACCTCAGCTATTGAGATGAAAGGTTGCTAAACTTTGCTGGCTAGCATGGCATAAAGTTTGGCCGTGATGAATGGTGCTAAGACTTGAAATAAGAGTAGCAAGTCTAAGAGCATGAGTCACAGTACTAGGTCTTCATGTCTGCACAAAATTTGTGTGAACTGCTGGCTGAAAGCATTGACAATTTTCCATTAGTAATGAATTACAGTAGTAATTTCATTAATTTCTTCACCTCAGTCAGGATATGTTAGTGTAAGTTGCTTAACCAAGCATCAGAGGAGCCATTGCAGTTAACCTTTAGTCCTTTGCTGTGTAACCAGGACCAGTTAAGAAGTAAATTAGCGTAACATTGCTTTTAAAAAAAATTACTTTAGATAAGCAGCGGACATAATTTTTGCCTGTTTTTAATTTAATAGCAGGTTTATGGTTTTATGCAAAACCATTCACATTACATCTGACCCTCTGGGAGCTGGGTTTTTTCGTCTGTGTAATTTGGTGTCTTTAATAATCTGCTGTCTGTTAAATCCAGCACAGGCTTGATTAATGAATTGTGATGAACCAATGCATTAATTTACAGGTTTGGTCTAATACCCTAAAAGGCTACATCAGTGCTTCCAGTTATTAATGCTAATAAACTTGAGAGAAAAAGCAATGTGGGGAGGGGTAAGGGAAGGTAATATGTGACAAGTCTTGTCTTTATACAAGCATTTATATCTGCAGCTACTTTTCTGACAAGAGAACTGCAAAAGCCCGTGACAACACACAACATCAAATCAAGCACAGCTTAGTAGTGTTTAAAAATATTGTAACATTTCTGAAGCTATCTGTCTGTGTTCCATAGTCAAATCCTTTTTCACTGCTGAAAGTCCTTATTCAATATAGCTTTTCATGATGTATTTTTAAATACTGCGTAACATAGTTTTGAAGTCCTTTCCTGTTAAATCTGTGGCTGAAACACAGTCTTCAATATGGATTTCTCTGAAAAGTCACTGCAGAACCCTGGCAGGTGATAGGCAGGTATGCATATAGGAAGGCATATACATGAGAATGGTGGGTATTTGACATTGACAAAATTCGCTGTGACGAGCAACTCATTCCTAAGATGATATTGAGGCTTTTAAGATGATCCTTTTGAAGACTTTAAATAAATCTACAAGCAAAATTGTAAAATTTTATTTTATTTCATTTTTTTTAAAACCCTTCATGTGTCTGTCGCATGTAATGATTCAGAAGAGTAGAGCGTATTCTGTTAATTCTCAAAAGAGCTGGTACATTGAGGAAAGGGAATAGTAATTGATTTATTTATTTTTTATTGAGAAAGTAGGGTTTGGGAATGGGATAGTAATACGGTGTGAAGATTTTAGGTTGGTGTAAAAAAAGTATGAAATTTTGTCTTTGATGCTGAGCCCTTAGATCTTGAAAACATCTTAAAACAGCATAGAAGTTCAAAGAAGGGGCTGTGTGTCCTCTCTCCTTGGGTATTAGCTCACAATACTAGAGCTCAGAGTTCTTCAAATGGCAATTCCAGCCTCGCCTTGTTCTGATAAATATAATCTAAGAATTATTATTTTAGACATTGATGTATCCGTCTTTCTGTCTATTAAAATATAGCATGACGTTTAAAGCTCATTTTAGCAATCGTGCCTCGGGCATTTTCTTTCTAGTGGGGCACAGGAATTTTCACTTGTCCTTGAGATAAATGACACCGGTATGGAATTGGCATCTCTGAGTCTTGCTTCAGCATCTATGGCACCAAAGCATTGCTGGAAACCTTGGAAGGAGACAGGGAAATTAACACTGTTTAGGCTGAGCAAAATAATTTTCCCCTATTTCTGCTGCTTCTTTTGCTTCCTTACTGTTCAGGAGAGAATAATCTCTGCTACATCTTGGCTATTTTAATAGGATTCAGAACACATGATCATATTAGATACTGTACCTGAGGCAATCTGTGTTTAGACTGGTGATAATTACATGCAAAAGTCATTCAACAATGAGGCAATTAATGCTGATGAACTTTAATAAAGTCAGCTGTCAGCAATAGATATTGCTGGCAAGTTTCCTAATCCTATATTTATAATACTTTGAAATTCCCTTATGTTCTATTCTATAAAGCATTTCTGTTTAATGGGTTAAAAAAACCCAAGAAGTTTGCCACCAGAAAATACTGCCAGCAACATATTTATATATGACACAAATATGAACAAAGGGGTCAGAAGTCAGCCTACTTATCAGATTTACTCCAGTGATTGGTGTTTACCAAAGAAGATGATAGACAGAACAAGGCAAATCCTCTAACTCTCTCAGCAGAGGCAAGGGAAAGCATTAGATAAGGAATGCAGGGCTTACACTTCCCCTCGTTGTTGATTAACAAACATTAAATTATCCTTAATGTCAGATGTAGGCAGGTCATTGTAATGTGGTGTCAGTGTAAATTAGAAGATCAAACCAGTTAGTGTCTGGGATTTGCAAAATTCTGGAATCTGGGTGCTTTGCTGCAGAGACATAATTTTGTGAAGTTCTTAGTTATCCTAATTGGTTGTATGGCCAGATTAATTTTCTTATTGGAAAATTCCATTATAAAGCCATTATTCTTTAGAACAGAAAGCAGACAGTGACTCCCAAGCTTTTTTGCCTTTCCACAGGGAGCTATGATGCTGCAAGGGTGAGCTGATGGGAGGAATGAAGTGTCCTCCTCGTTCGACTTTCTTGAACATTGCAAAGCCAGTGCAGAGCTGTGCACCTTTTTCTGTGGATCAGTTGCTGTGACTTGTTGAACTACGGTTCAGGAACCACTGCTCTGACACAAGGTAGGTGGAAAGCATGAAAGAAACTAGTACGGGCTACAGAGGTGATAGCTAACATCACACGTATTACGTATCCTTCTGTGAAATGATACACAAAGTCTACTAAATGTGGGAATAGTTTTACAATGGCAGAATTAACATTTATCTCTTTGCTAATCCAGTATAACACATAGAAATCCTGTGGTGTTATAGAGCCGTTACGCATTAGGTTTAGGGCAAGAGCTTGCCCAGGATCCCCTGGAAGAGGGAAGCTGGCAGGAGCGCTGTAAACCATCAATTCAGGGAAGGACTCCTTTTGTCAGAAGCTTTCCCTCTTCTTTTAGGAATGCAATGGGAAACACCAGTGAGGTATTTTTCTTCTTTGTATGTTTTCTTATTAAGTACAAAGGCATTATCTTTAAGGCCGGAGGTGGCCAGAGGGAATATCCCTGTAGGTGTATGTGTTCTCCTTCTGTTCCCTGTTGGCCGTGGTTAGAGCCCTTGCCTGGGTGCACTGGTGATCTAAGCCAATGTGACTCTTCTCATACTCTTCTTTTACTTGCCTGTTGCAAAAGCAGTGTTGGCAGTCCCGTGGGGTGATGAGAAGCCGTTAAATACAGGTTCAGTAGCTGAAACTACATGGTATTTTCTATTTTAGCTGTCGTGCTATGTTAATCACTAAAAAATGTGCGCAGCCGAGGAAAATCTGGTTATGATAGTTGAAAGTGTGTTGTGGTGAGTGTTACGGTTACAAATGATGGTTCATGTGTACAAGCCTTTGGTTTCACTTAGAGAAACTCTGGTATTTGGGATAAGGTTAAGTTTCTAGGGTGAAGTTGGAGACGAATCACAGCTGGATTTTGGCTTTTGGCTTTAACGTCTACTAATCTTTTTTCCAGCAGCTGACAGAAAGATCATATTGAACTAGATAAGCTGTACAAAATTCCTGCTGTTTTAGCCTGAAATCATATGATAGAAAGGTTGAGAGTTGGAAATGAAAAATGTAATGGAAAATGTTCCTCATGAAGTGTTGGAGTCAACCTGCAGCAGAGACCCAGCAGGAGACAAGGTGAGATTCAGGAGAGGCTCACCTGCATCTCTCTGACCATGAAAAAAAGTCTTTTTTGGCCTCTCTGGCTTTGGCTGCTTGTGTCCTTCAGGACTGGAAGGAGAGGGGAGAGCGGAAACTGAAATAGGGACCCTAGGGACAGTGGGGACGTGGGGGCCTTGACATAGGGAGACAGAGAGGTGAAGGCAATGGGGAGCCAGGGGAGAGGCCGTGATGAAGAAGGAGGTTAATGCTGTGAAAGAAAAATGGGGGGTCACCTCTTTTCCTGTCTGCACTGCAGCAGGTGACAGCAACTTGGTGTGGCTTTTACTTGCTAGTTAGAACTGTAAAGTATTTAAACACTGTTACACTCTGTAATAACTCCTTAAATTGCTCAGGCACTTACGGTATAAGGCAATGCTGCAAACTGTGTAAACAGGCTTGTCTCTGAGGTCAAATGTAGGACATTCCTGTGGTTTTCTTATGTTGTGGTTGGGCCAGATTGGCCCAATCAGGCGGAATGACAGATGCTCTCTTTCTCCTGCTCTGCTTCGAAGGGAGGCAGGAGAGAGAGAAAAAGAGAGACTTAAGAGTTTAGAAGGAGGGAAACTACTTTAATAATAAAAAACAAATAATGAAATATATACAAAACCGTATCAAGTTCCCAGGATGACAGTCATGTCACCAGCAGGCACTGGGGAAGCCCCAGACTGGACTCAGTGACAGACAGGAACTGGATTCCGGATCTGGATTCAGGATCGGGATCAAAGGCAGACGAACAGACAGAGTCCTCCTCGGATGCCGGTCATTGAAGAAAGAGCTGACCCTTTGATCCCTCAGCTTTTATACTGAGCAGGAGGCAGATGGGATGGAATACCCTGTTGGTCAGTTTGGGGTCACCTGTCCTGTTCACTCCTCCCTGCAGGGGTGACCCCTCTACGCTTTTCCGCTTCCGACCCTCCAGCGGGGCAAATAACAAAGCTGGCTGCCCTTGGTTGTTACAGCAATGAGTATAAGCAAGAGCCTCTCTGCACGCCATTCCTTGGCACCAACTATAAACATGGGTCTTGTCACTCTGAGAGCGAACAGTTTCCTGCACAACTTGCTGTTAATTTCAGCAGTTAGAAGGGGCTTAGCTAAAAAGTAAAGTTACTGAAGAAAATTGATCCTGTTTTAACTGAGATCAGGACATCTTCTCCAGTCTTTCCTTGGAGAAATGGCTTTTTCTGTGACATCAGTGACTGGTGCTTATTCTGCCTATTGAGCAGGTTTGTACGCTGACATTCCTTTCTGTGTTACATCAGTACAGCAGAAAAAGCTTTTAAAAAAAAAGCAGACTAACAAGTGTCCAAATTAGGACATTAAGGCCTGGATGGGAGGGATGACTAGGTGGATACCATCCCAGCTGGGTGATGGGTTTCAGAGGGTTGCGGGTGGTGGGTCGCACTCTGCATGTCACAAGTGGGGCACCAGGGGTCTCTCCGGGGACCTGGTCCATTTGACATCCTTGTCAGTGACCTGGGGAGGTGGTGGGGTGCACTCCCATCAAATATGCAGGTGTCACCAAACTGGGGGAGGGATGCCAATCGACACACTTGAGGGCTGGGCTGCTCTTCAGAGAGACCTAGCCAGGACAGAGGAGGAGGCTGCCAGGGACAGATGCAAAGTCCTGCTATGGGGAAGGAGGAACTCCTGGGGTTCCCCTGGGATGGCTGGGGGCAGCTCTGCGGAAAAGCACCTGGGGCGGCAAATGGCCCACTGAATGTGACCCAGCAGCATGTCCCAGCAATAACGAAGGCCAACAGCATCCTGGGCTTTGTTAATGGGAACGAAGCCAGGAAGCTGAGGGAAGTGATTATCCCCTTCTCAGGACTTGCTAGACCACATCTAGATACTGCATCGAGTTGGGACCTCTGATACAGGAAGGACATCCTTAAAGCAGAGTGAGTTCAGCGAAGGACCACCAAGATGGTCAGGGGCTGGAGGCCTGTGAGGAGAGGCCGAGGGAAGGGGGCTTGCTCAGCCTGGGGAGGGGATGGCTCTGGGGGCACCTACCAGCAACCTGCCAGTGCCCGTGAGGAGGTTATAGAGGAGACGGAGCCAGGCCCTTCATGCTGGTGTGTGGTGGTAAACTGAGACAAGAGAGGCTCAGGCTGATGCAAGGAGGGACTTTCCCCATGAGGGTGGTCCAGCAGTGCAGTGGGGGCCCAGGGAGGTTGTGCAGTCTCCATCCTTGGAGGTTTTCAGGACCAAACTGGGCAAAGCCATGAGTCACCTGGTCTGGTCTCAGGCTGACCGTGTCCCGAGCAGAGGTGGGACAGGATGGGCTCACATGGTCCCTTCCAACCTGAATTATCTGAGGGGCCTATGAAATAGGGGGGAAAAAGGAAGAGTTGAACAAAATACATTGCTCAAAAATTTGATGGTGGACACCCAAATGCTGAGGCTCTTAAACATTTAGGTTTCAGATTTTCTGTGGACTCTGTAGACCAGGAAGCTGTTTGCCCAGTGCAGTCTTCTGAGATTATATTTAACCGTTTGTATTTGTTCTGGTTGGCTAATTCCTGAAAATAACACTGTGGGCTACTTTAGGTGCTTTTACTCTGGAGAGCCCAGTCCTGCTCACTTCTCCTAGTGCTGGAATGACCCTGGAGAGATTTGTAGCTTGAGATTGGGATTTCAAAGGTGAGTCTCTTTTTCTTTATTTATTTTGAGGGTTTATTTTTCTTTTTTTTTAAAAACAAGATTTATTTTGCCCACTTATTTTTGAAAAATTGTTAGTCTAAGCCAGTGTGCGTCTTAAATAGTATGCAGCTACACTGAAATAGTAGACTTTCAAGAATACTCTGCAAAATGCAGGGCCACACTTTTTTTTATAGGAAGAAGCAAACAAAGCTGGGAAGATAGCTGTAAAATTCAGCTGTTGGTGCCGCCTGAGCTCCGTGAATGAGCAAAAAGCATCTCTTTTCCTAGGTGCAAGAATGAGTCATGCGTTGTGCTAGGGTTCGTGATTTAGGCAGATGTGCTTCGCCTCACATTTTCAGCGGGTACAGCAGCTCCCACAGTCGGTTCCTGCGGCTCAGCGGCAGCGAACGAGCTGCTCATGCTATCCTAACCCCGCGACGTGTTGAAGCACTTAGAAACAGCATCCAGCTCTGACTGTAAGAAGGAGGCAGGATTAGGAGAGAAGGTGGTGTGTGGTGGTTTGGTGTGTCCTCGTGAGGAGGTTATTGCAAGGTACGTAGGTCCAAGAGGTTGCTGTGAGGTGGCCTGAGCTCCTGAGCTGCCCGCTGTGCTTGCACAGCCGCCCGGCACTGAGCAGCAGCTCACATATTTCGTGCTCAGTGTGTCCAGATCTCTGTGTTTTGGGGATTACAAGGATGTAGGAGAGAGTGTGTAGAGACACCACGTGCAGCAGCCTGATGATCCCCTGACTGGGGTTTAGCGTGAACCCCCTCGAGTCTCTGTACAGCAGCCCAGCGCCTGCGAGGGCTCTGTCCCCCAGGGCACTCCTGGTGCCTTTTGATATCAGGTAAGTAGCAATTATTAATCATTAGTTAAGGCTGAGTTTATTCACACTGTTTGCTTTCCTCACATTCATTCCTCCCTTTCTTGTTCAAATAAAGTGACATTTAGTAGAAACTTACAAAGGAGCTTTTTATCCCCCTTTCAGTGGTTTATTTGATTTTACTGATCTCTCTAAATCATAATCAAACTGATTTTTGTAACCAGAAACTGTCTGATCTTACCACTTTCATTTTCCTGTGTACTGGAGGAACAGTTCAGGCGTGCAGAGCTCAACAGTCTTTGTTAGGACTAAATTTGGGCCCCGGCTGTGGAGCAGCCGCAGCCGCAGCGTTCCTGCTGGGTGGGCACGTCCCAGTGCGGTGCAGGAGCGGGGCAGCCCCGAGGGGGCCGGCAGCGGCTCTTCCCCAGCTGGGGGCAACTGGCAGGGGTGTTTCATACCCCCCCTCCCCCCACGAAGCTTGGCACTTCAGGACTCCTCTTGGTGTCTTCGTTAAACAAGGGGTTTGGTGCCTAAGCAATGCCATATTGCAGCCCAAATATCATAGATGCCCTTTTAAACACGGCAAGGGGCACGATTTGAGGAAGTTTTTAATAGGATTCCCACTTCATGGGCAGCAGCTTGCCTGTTACATCTTTTTTTTAAAGATAACACCATTTTAATGAGATGGACCGGCATTTTTGAACGTTACCCGTTTATTTTTTCCCCTCTCTGAATGCCAGAAGGAGGGAAATCGGGTAAGAGTACGAAGAGAAGCCAGTCGGGGCTGGACTACCAGGAGGGCTACACCGAACCACAGACTGCGCGGAGCCCACGAGGGTAGTTCATGCCAGCGGTGTGTACGTACACCTATACCTATACCTATACCTATACCTATACCTATACCTATACCTATACCTATACCTATACCAATAAGAAACCCGGAGAGGCCGTTGCCGCCGGGCGGCGGGGGCTGCCCGTTTGCCGGGAGAAGAGGGCTTTAAGCACCATCTTCCCCGGGCTCCACTAGGGGCTGCTCGTGGACCGCGGCGGGCGGCGGCGGCCGGGCTCCCGCTGCCGCCC